>JAKSZT010037117.1:149288-270310 GCA_026826555.1 Tolypeutes matacus | reverse complement strand
AAAGAAAGAAAGAAAGAAAGAAAGAAAGAAAGAAAGAAAGAAAGAAATCTATCAAAATATTTCTCTAGATTAGTAAAGACAAAATTGAGAAAAAACTGTGTAAATAACGTGTCAGCACCCCATTAAGATAACAGTTCATATGTTTGATAGTTTTTCTTAGTAGGAGTATGAGGATGGCAATGAGATATTGTTGCCTAGGTTGGTGTGAGTTTCCAGGAAAACAGAGAAGAAAGAAGTTTATACTCAGGGATTGAAGGAACTCTCTCCTGACCAAGCAAGTACTTTAAGATAAAATAGGCAGAGTTGATTTCAGAAGAAAATTCTAATTAAAATATAATTACTCACTTATACATTTTATTGATTGGTGAAGAAAATTGTTGTTCCCATGGCAAGCTTTAAACTATTTTAGAAATAGATATTTAAATATTTAATGATAATCTTATGTATTGTCAAATGTAGAGGTGAGCTTTGAATTCTAAAGGAATAGAAGTTTTCAATGAAAGTAGCTTATTTACTGTATATATTCAGAGAGATTAAGGGGATCAAATTTTGGCCAGAATTTTCCACATTTTGTGAACATATATAGAGATAGGAATGCTAATTTCTATCCAATTAATTTCTCAATTTGGAATTGTTGGAAATCATTTCTTATCTAGCAAAAGGAAGATATTTATAGTACTGTACACTTTCTAGAAAGAAGAAAACAATAGCTCAATCAAAACACTGAGGAATCTTTAACCAAGTGGACACAGGACAATGATTATAATATCCATGTTTCTCCCAAATTTGAAGCAAATGGAACTTACCAGCACATGCTTGATAACATCGGTTTTGTATGAATGTCTGTGACCTGTAGGCCAAAAATAAATATGGAAACAGTAACATGAAAAGTTGTTGTATAATAATGCACATAACTGACTATAAATTTACATGACAGCATTATATAGACCCAGTGTCTATCAAATTCCTTGATATTTTCTAAGTTATGAATATATAATGATTGTAGGAAAGAATAACTAAAATATAGATTAGCCTCCATGAAAAAGCTGAGCTTCAGACATGAATAAAAACTTTATTTGTGTCGTCTTCAATCCAGAGTTTGCAAAGAGCTGCTGAAACTATCTTCCTAATTATGTTTTTGTGGTTAACATTCACGTCTCACCTGTTGGACTGAGTCTTATTTTCATGTAAATTTCAGTGTATATATGTTCTAGAACCATTACATATATACCATGTTGGAAAACAAAAGTTATATTTTTGAATTAAAAGTTTTGAAAATAATTAGCCATGTAGTCTTAATTAACTAGAGCTGTAGCTAGTGGAAAAAAACTCAGAGAATGAGAAATCCTGAGAACTAATTCTTTTTCTCTCATCTTTGACATGTTGATGCTGCAAGGCCTGCAACACCATATCAAAAATTTTGAAGGGAAATATGTATCATATGTAGGCAGTTGGGAGCCAATTTAATATTTTGAAAGGCGATAATATTGTGAAAGGTAATAGAAAAAGAAAGGAAAATAATCAAAGGTCTTATTATCCTTAACTAACTACAACAGATTCAGTCTTTACATTGGTTGAACAGATCATTTTCAAATGGATAAAAATATAATATACTCATGTATAAACTCACCACTTCCAATAGCTGGCAACTAAAACAGCAAATTCACCTTAATTGACTAAATTTGAGCCAAAAAATGTTTGTCTCATGTGACCTATATAACATTTCCATTTGCTAAGTGAAAATTCAAAGAAGTGTCATGCCTCTTACAATGCTATCTTAAAAATGTGAGTGTGGAGGGATATATCTTAAACATTATAATACCTACCATTTGACATAAACTCAATGATGTAACTAAAGATAATATAATGTGATTGTTTTAGGGGAACCATGGTACTTCATGTATGAACTCTCATTGTTTTATTATGTAGCAGTTTGGCAGTTTGATGCAATTATGAATTCTAAAAATAGACATTGGATCATGCTTGTAAACTGGTCTGCTAATCTGGGCATGATAAAGTTATGATTAGGGAAGATGGAGTCGGTTTAGGAAGGCCCTCGCTGACTCACCCTCTGAGAACAGCTGATTGGGAACAGGGTCCAGCCCAGCGGCTCTGTACTGGGGGCACACAGAGAGAGATCATTGGGGACTTCAATCTGGAGGCAGCAGGACAGTGAGGATTGCTCAGGAAAGTTTCGTGAGTTTTTCCCCTGCCTGTGGTGGTTAACACAGGTGGCTGAGCCCCATCCTCAAGGAAAAAGGCTGGTTTGAGCTGAGACTCCTGCTGGCAACCTGGTGAGAGGGAGCATTCTCTAAGAGTGGGAGGGTTCTGGCAAAGGGTCAAGAGGTGTTTTCTTTCTGTGGAATTGGCTGCTTGGAACCCCTTGCAGCTTTGGGGAACAAAATAGCAGGCTTGAAGTGACACCAGGCTGAGGTGAGTGGCAAATCTGCTGAAGAAGGTTGATTTACCTAGCTGGCCAGGGGTACACCCCAACACCTGTCAGCAACCCGGTAAGACGGAGCATTCTCCTAGAGTGGGAGGGTTCTTAAAGAAGATGGAGAGGGGTTCCTATCTCTAGATTTGGCTGCCTGGACCCTGTCATAGCTTTGAGGAGCAGATAACCCAGCTTGAAGCAGCACCTGGTTGAGGAGAGAGGCAAATCTTCTGAGAGAGCTTGATTTACCCAACAGTCCAGTGATACTGAGACTTGGCCCCAGAGAGGGTGGAGTCAGCCAATTTTATCATTCTTCACTGACAAGCATCAGAGTTTCAGCTCCCCTGGGGAGACCAGGAAGTGGAAAGTGCTTGATTAGTTTCCATGAGCCTATTTAGGGTCCCCTTGGTAAAGGCGGTGGTCTAGAAAAGGACTTTTTTTGGTCCCTTATTTCACCAAAAAAAAAAAAAAAAAAAAAAGACAGTCACTTAAAAAATAAATAAATAATTTTTTTGAAAAAACTTAGTGTAATCGCTAAAATCTGCCACAAAACCTGCAGACAGAACATTGCAGGGCAATTGATTGATGAACACAAGTAGGCTGAGAGGTTCCACAAGGGTCCAAGAAGGAGCAATGTTCTTCCTTAGCTTTCTTTGACTGCTTGCTTCTGTGGTTGTTTGGTTTTTCTTTGTTTATTTGTTGTCTCTTGCTTTTCTTTCCTTTTTCCTCCCCCCATTCTTTTTTCTTTAAATTAGGTGCTGCTAGCTTGGCTCTTCTTTGCTGTGCTTCTTCTTCCATGATTTCCCATTCTCTGTCTATAATGATTTTGTTTCTGAACGTTTTCTCTTTTCCTTCCTTTATCTTTCTGCCTTTGGCTTGCTGCTGTGATTCTTACATACCACCTTTTTTTATTAGCCCACAACTTAAGTGTGTCTATTGCTATTCTATCTATTCTGTTTTCTTCTTTCTTTATTATTATTAACTTTTTCCTTTCAGCCATTTCTTTACTCTTTCTCTCTCTCCTCATCATTCTAGCCTTCTAAATCATTATATATATTTCCCTCTATTTGGTTTACCAGTCCATTGTAGGTATTCCACTTTTTTTCCTATTACTCTACACTGCCTACATGAGTTAAATATTCATTTTACTAAGTCTTATATGGCCCCTCTTCTAACTTTTATAAATATTAGTATTATCCTTCTTCCTTTCTCACATCTTTTGATTCCTCTAGCCCTAATCTTTTGCCTTCAAGGGAACATAGAAAGAAGAAAGGAAATAAAATAAGAACAGAGTCTCAAAGAGAAAACATAAATAACACACAGAACTACCAGCTAAATAAAACTCTAGAGCAGAGAGAGAAGCAAATCAACTGAATAACCCATCAAGATAAAATGATGACTAAATGGCAACAAAAAATTAAAAACCACACTGAGAAACAAGAAGACATGAATCAGTCCAATGAATAAACTAAACCCAGGAAGAAATGCAGAACATCAAACAACTAATCAAAGGTTTCCAAACAAATATCATGGACCAATTTAATGAAGTGAAGGAAGAGATTAAGGATATTAAGAAGACACTGGGAGAACATACTGAAGAAATTGTAAACATACATAAAAAGATAGTGGATATGATGGTGATAAATGGTACAATCCAAGAAATCAAAAAGATGCTGGATTCACATAACAGCAGATTTGAACAGCAGAAGCAGGGAATTAGTGATGTGGAAGGCAATACATCTGAAATCAAACAGATACTAAAACAGATAGATAAAAAGATAGAAAAAATACAGCAGGGACTCAGGGATTTAACCAACAACACAAAACGCACAAACATATGCATTATAGGCATCCCAGAAGGAGAAGAGAAAGGAAAGGGATCAGAAGGAGTGTTGAAGGAAATAATGGCTGAAAATTTCCCAATCCTATTGAGAGATATGGATGTATATGTCCAGGAAGCACAGCACACCCCAAACAGTATAAATTCCAACAGGCCAACTCCAAAATTTATACTTTTCAAAATGTCCAATGCTCAAGACAAAGAGAAAATACTCAAGGCAGAAGAGAAAAGAGAACCATCACAAACAAGGGAAGCACAATAAGATTAAGTGCTGATTTCTCATCTGAAATCATGGAGGCAAGAAGACAGTGGTAGGACATGGTCAAAGTACTAAAAGAAAAAAACTTCCAGCCATGAATTCTCTATCCAGCAAAACTGGCATTCAAAAACAACGGAGAGTTCAAAATATTCACAGATAAACAGAAATTAAGAAAGTATGCAAAAAAGAAACCTGCACTTCAAGAAATACTAAAGGAAGTTCTACAAGTTGAAAGGAAAAAACAAGGGAGAGAGATTTGGAGGAGAGTGTAAAAACAACTAAAAGACAAAAAGAGAAACAAAACAACATATGACATACATTAACCCACAGAAAAAATGGCTGAAGTAAGAAATTCGTTATGAGTAATAACACTGAATGTTAATGGATTAAAGTCACCAATCAAGAGACACAGATTGGCAGAATGGATAACAAAATATGATCCATCTATATACTGTCTACAAGAAACCCACCTTCAACCCAGGGATTCTAGGAGACTGAAAGTGAATGGCTGGAAAACCATTTTACAAGCTAACAATAGCCAAAAAAGGGCAGGAGTAGCTATTCTAATATCAGACAAAATAGACTTTAAATGCAAAACTATTGTAAGAGACAAAGATGGACACTATATGATAGTAAAAATGGTAATTTCTCAATAAGAGAGAATAATCATAAACCTTTATGCACCTAATTGGGTGCCTCAAAATACATAAGGCAAACTCTGGAAAAACTAAGTGGAGAAAAAAATGCCTCTACAATTATAGTGGGGGAATTTAATACACAATTATCACTTTTAGACAGAACATCTAGACAGAGAATCAATGAAGAAACAAGACTCTGAACAATGCATTAGAAGACCTAGACCTAATAGACATATACAGAACACTACCCAGAAATACAGCAGGATTTACATTCTTCTCTACTATACTCCAAGATAGACCATATGCTAGGCCATAGAACAATTCCCAGTGAATTCAGAAAGATTGAGATTAAACAAAGTAATTTCTCTGACCACAATGGAATGAAATTGGAAATCACTAAGGGCCAGAGAAAGAGATTAGGCACAAAGATATGGATGTTAAACAACACGCTCTTAGACACACAGTGGGTCAAGAAGGAAATCTCAAAAAAAGTCTGTAACTGCCTTGAAACTAATGAAAATGACAAAACAACTCATCAAAACCTATGGGATGCAGCCAAAGCTGTCCTGATAAGGAAGTTCATAGCCATAAATACATGTATTAAAAAAGAAGAAATAGCTAAAATTGAAGACCTAACTGCACACTTGGAGGCATTGGAAAAACAACAACAAACTAAACCTAAAGGAAGTAGAAAGAAGGAAACAACAAAGATTAGAGCAGAACTAAATGAAATAGAGAATAAGAAAGCCCTAGAAAAAAATAAACAAAACCAAAAGCTGGTTCTTCAAGAAGATCAATAAAATTGACCAAAGCTTAGCCAGACTAACAAAGTAAAAGAGAGAACAGATGTAAATACATAAAATAAGGAATGATAAATGGGATATCACTACTGACCCCACAGAAATAAAGAGTATCATAAGAGTATACTTTGAAAAATTATATGACAATAAGAATGATAATTTAGAGGAAGTTGACAAGTTTCTAGAAATTCATAAACAGCCTACATTGATGAAAGAAGAAATTGATGAACTCAACAGTCCAATTACAAGTAAAGAGATAGAATCAATCATCAAAAACCTCCCAACTAAGAAGAGCCCAGGACCAGATGGCTTCACAGCTGAATTCTACCAAACATTCTGGAAAGAGCTAACACCAATCCTGCTTAAGTTCTTCCAAAAAATAGAAGTAGAAGGAATATTGCCTAACTCATTCTATGAAGCCGACATTATCCTAATACCAAAGCCAAACAAAAATACCACAAGAAAGGAAAATTACAGACCAATTTCTCTAATGAACCTAGATGCTAAAATCCTCAAAAAAAATACTTGCCAATCACATTCAACAACATATCAAAAGAAGTATATACTATGACCAAGTGGGTTTCATCCTGGGTATGCAAGGATGGTTCAATATAAGACAATCAATCAATGTAATACACCACATAAACAAAATGAAAGAAAAAAAAATCACATGATTATCTCTATAGATGCAGAAAAAGCAATCAACAAAATGCAGCACTCTTTCCTGATAAATACACTGCAAAAGATAGGAATAAAAGGAAACTTTCTGAATATGATAAAGGGTATAAATGAAAAATCCAAAGCTAACATCATCTTCAATGGTGAAATTCTAAAAGCCTTCCCTCTGAGATTGGGAACAAGACAAGGATGCCCACTATCACCATGCCTATTTAACATTGTCTTAGAAGTACTTGCGCTAGCACTGAGGCAAAAAAAAGATATAAAAGGCATCTAAATTGGAAAAGAAGTAAAAATTTCATTTTTTGCACATGACATGATCCTATACATAGAAAACCCTGAGAAATCTACAACAATTCTAGAACTTGTAAAGGAGTTTAGTAATGTTGCAGGCTATAAGGTCAATGCTCAAAAATCAGTAGCATTTCTGTACACCAATAACAAGCAATCTGAGGAGGAAATCCAGAAAAAAAATACCATTTACAATAGTAACTAAAAGAATAAAATACCTAGGAATAAATTTAACTGAAGATGCAAAGGATTTATATACAGAAAACTACACAACACTGTTAAAGGAAATCAAAGAAGACTTAAATAAATGGAAGAATATTCCCTGTTCATGGATAGGAAGTCTAAACATCATCAAGATGTCTATCCTACCCAAACTAATCTACAGATTTATTGCAATCCCAATAAAAATCAACAGTATATTTTTAAGGAACTGCAAAAGCTAACTACAAAATATGTTTAGAAAGGTAAGAGGCCCCAATTTGCCAAAGACATATTGAAAAAGAAAAATGAAGTTGGAGGTATCACACTACCTGACTTTAAAACATACTACAAGGCTACACTGCTCAAATCTGCATGGTATTGGCAAAAGGATAGGCATACTGACAAATGGAACCGAATTGAGAAGTTCTGATATAGCTTCTCACATATACAGTCATCTGATATTTGACAAGGCCACCAAGCCCACTCATTTGGGAGAGAATGGCCTCTTTAACAAGTAGTGCTTGTAGGAGTGGATATCCATATCCGAAAAAATTAGAAAGGAATACCATCTCACACCTTATACAAAAATCAAGTCAAGATGGATCAAGGATCTAAATATAAGAGCCTAAACTATAAAGACCTTGGAAAATAATGTAGGGAAGCAACTACAGGACATTGTAATAGGAAATGGTTTCATGAATTTCACACCCAAAGCTTGACCAGCAAAAGAAAAGATAGATAAATGGTAACTCCTCAAAATTAAAAACTTCTGCACCTCAAAGGATGTTATTAAGAAAATAAAAAGGCAGCCTACTCAGTGGGAGAAAATGTTTGGCAACCATATATCTGATAAGAGCTTAATATCCTGCATATTTAAAGAAATCTTACACCTCAAAAATAAAAAGACAAACAACCCATTTAAAAAATGGGCAAGTGACCTGAAAAGACACTTCTCCAAGGAAGAAATACAAATGACTAAAAGGCACATGAAAAAATGCTCAACATCACTAGCTATTAGGGAAATGCAAATCAAAACTACAATGAGATACCATCTTACACCCATCAGAATGGCAGCTATTAAAAAATATATCAAACTATAATTGTTGGAGAGGATGTGGAGGAATAGGAACCCTCATCCACTGCTGGTGGGATTGTGGAATGGTCCAGCCACTGTGGAGGACAGTTTGGCGGTTCCTCAAAAAACTAACAATAGATCTTCTACATGATCCAGTGATTCCACTGCTGGGTATATACCTAGAAGAAATGAAAGCAAAGACACGAACAGATATATGCACACCAATGTTTATAGTGGCATTGTTCACTATTGCCAAAAGTTGGATTCAACCTGGTGCCCATCAACAGATGAATGAATAAACAAAATGTGCTACATACATACAATGGAATATTACTCAGCTGTAAGAAGGAATAAAGTGCTAACACATGGAATAACATGGATGAATCTTGAAGACCTTATGTTGAGTGAAGCATGCCAGGCATTGAAGGATGAACAGTACATGACCTCACTGATTTGAATTGAGGAAAGTGAGCAGTCTCTAAGAACCATTGTCTGAAAGATAGGTTAACAAGAGTGAGAAAGAGAAGAGAAGGTTGTGAGCCGTCACCCATATGGAGATAATCTATGGTAAAGAGATATAGTTGCATAGTGAAGGATAGGACAGGTGGGTAGTGATATTACTGGGTTTGGTGGTGCCAGGTTGACAGGTATGTAGATTAGGAAGGGTGGGTTAGAATTCCCAGGATTCTGGGAGGAGAGATGGGAGAGGGACCAGGTCAACACGGGATTTGTGGGTATGAGGTTGAAAGTGCAAGAGTGAGAATGCTCTTATGGCAATATGACAAGGTAGTGTCACTGGTTTATGGTGTAGGTTGGGAGGACATTCAGGAGAGGGCACATTTGGAGTAGGCTTCTGGAAAGTGTGTGAATGTTCATTCTGTCATAATATGTTTTGTCAGAGAGTGGGGACCCACACAGTGAGTGGGAAAGAGATGGGCCCCCATCTTTGGGAGGTCTGATTCACCCAGAAACACAGACAGGTGGCTGTCTCTTAGGAGCAAGGGTGGATCCTAATAGGGGAGGACAATCAGCATGCCAAGACCTCTTGTTGCATGTAACTATGAATCTTGTCATCCAATAAGTCAAGACAGGGGGTTGTCATGTGCCCCAGGGGGATGGGGAGGAAGGAACAGAAAAGATCAAACAGGGGGTATTTAGTGGTCAGGGGAAATATTTTTCATTACCTTACAGTGATGGACACAGGACATGGTAAATATCATAAAAAATTATTAAACTGTACCATCTAAATTGTAAACTACACTGTAAACCATTGAAAATGTTTAGTAGCAATGTTTGACTATCTGCATAACAGTTATAACAATGCTACCATCCACATACAAAAAGGTTTTAATATGGGGTGAGGGAAGGGGGAGGAGGTTGACTATATGAGAGTCTCTAGTATTTTGTGTTGACTTTGCTGTGACCTAAAACTTCTTTGAAAATTAAATGAAAATTTGGGAGACACAGGGGAGTGAGAGGGGGAAGGTGCCATGGTACAGACTGGACATCCAAAAACACAGTGATAAAAGGAAAAATGTTAAAAAAATTTTTTTTGTAATTTTTTTGTTTTTTCTCACTTTTTGAATATCCCAATCCTTAAATTTTATTTTATTTTTAGTGTTTTTCTTTTTAAGTTTCCATGTATTTTATCTCTTACATTTAAACTTATCATTATTATTTCATTTTCCTAATAATTGTATTTGGCTATTATATGGGCTTCATCTTCAGGGAAGTTTTAGATCACAAAAAGGTTAAAACAGGAGCAGGAGAGGATCATTGGCG
Source organism: Tolypeutes matacus (assembly GCA_026826555.1). Taxonomy (NCBI): domain Eukaryota; kingdom Metazoa; phylum Chordata; class Mammalia; order Cingulata; family Chlamyphoridae; genus Tolypeutes; species Tolypeutes matacus. The sequence continues at coordinate 260,312 of JAKSZT010037117.1, read as the reverse complement.
GGGGGTGTCTGGGATGGGGGTTTCATGGGAGGAAGTTCATCTGAATATACATGAAATATATATAAAATTGTTCAAATGATCAAGTGTTTGGGCATGGTCAGAGTGGGTGGAGAATCACTCAATAAATGAGAGAATACTGAATTCCCAGCCTGGAGAGTTCTGCCACATTCTCCAAGGGAGCAGCAACAGTCCTCTGAGTGCAGGGGCAGTGTCTGGCAAAGGAGGATGATCCACTAATGGGTTCTCGTTATTGATGACTAGCCTTACAAGTCTTTGCTCTTGTAATTGAAACTCAGCCTACTGTTATGGGAGGGTCTAAGGGTTGCCACCTGAGAGCCTCCTTGTTGCTCAAATGTGGCCTCTCTCTAAGCCAAACAGCATATGAATGCATTATCTTCCCCCCAGCATGGGACATGACTCCCAGGGATGAGCCTCCCTGGCAACGAGGGATTAATACCAAGTGCCAACTGCCAATATGATTGGAAAAAGACCTTGAATAAAAGGGAGAAAAGGTAAAGACAAATGAATTCATATGGCTAAGAGACTTCAAAGAGAGTCAGGAGGTTATCCCAGAGGTAATGCTTATGCACACCTCAATAGGAACTCATGAAAGTGGATATCACCCCACACAGAGGGGCTCCTGAGGGCTCTGGAGACACCCAGGTCTTATATAAGGGGGAATAGCTCCAGAGATTGATGCCTTATCAGTAGGCTATACTTTGGAATCTGTGCTCCTGAGAGTGAGAGAGTTGGACTCAAATAAGTCCTCCCTGCACATGGTCCATCAGTCCTTTCTATTCAAACCTATGTGTAGTGCTGGAGTTTGTAGGTGTAATTCCAGAGACTGGAGCCTTTGGCCTGCCCATGTGCCAGCTGTGCCTGGAATGTCAGTGGAGCTGCAACTACTATTCTACAGCTCAATGGTCTCACCCAAGTCACCTGGCGAGGGGGTGATGATGGACAACAGCCATCCAGGGAATGAAGAGTCTGCAGCTGCAGGCAGGATAATCCCATCCATCTTATCCATGTGATATAAGCCCCCTCTCACTTGGAGGTGGAGTGGTCATCACCATCCCAGACTCCTTAGGATTGGGGAAAGAGCTATGGACTAGAGTGGACTTACTGGTATTCTGTTGTAGACATATTGCGATTCAAGCAATGGAAGAAAATACAGCATTGAGGTGGAGCCAGTGGCCACTGGACGTTTTGGGATAGGGAGAGGGAAAAGCAGTTTTAATACAGGGGCTTTTTCGGGACTTGGGGATTATGTTGAGTGACATTACAATGACAGATATAGGCCATTTTACATCAGCATATAACATGCAGAACTGTGTGGGAGAGAGTGTGGTCTACAATGTAAACTATGGTCCATGCTTAGTGGCAAAGCCCCATGATGTGTATATCCATTGCAGGTGATGTGCCACAATAATGAAGGATCTTTATGTGGGAGGTTATGGGAGGTGTGGGAGGTGGGGAACCTGGGAATCCCTGTAATTTTTGTGTAACATTTATGTAATCTAAGCATCTTTTAAAAAATATAAAAAAATTAATTATAAAAATAAAAAAATAAAAGATTTTAACAAAAAAATATTAGAAAAAAAAAGTTATGATTTGGGTGTTGGCTGGGCCAAGTCATAGGGCATTGAGCCCTACCCCTTGGTGGGTGGGGTCTCAAAGATAAAAGACATGGCAAAGGGCAATGTTGGAGTACTTTCGATTTGGAGGTGTGATGGGAAGTCTTGAGCTGGAATTGTGAGGAAAGAGAGAAGGCCCTGGGAAGAGAAGCAAGCCATTTGCCTGATAGTCTACAGCTGGCCTTGTGGAACAAAGCACACCTGAGCCCAGAGATAGGCAAGCCCCAGGAAGAGAGGAACCCAAGAAGCCTGAACCCTGGCAAACATTGGCAGCTGTCATGTTTCAACATGGAGCAATAGACTTTGGTGAGGGAATAAACTTATGCTTTATGGCCCAGTAACTGTAAGCTTCTACCCCAAATAAATACCCTTTATAAAAACCAACCTATTTCAGGTATTTTGCATCTGCACCCCTTTGGCTGACTAATACAAATTGATTGAGAGAACAAATGTGATAATGCATTATATTAGGTACAAAGAAGATTCAGGTTGTTGAATAGATGCATCACAATGCTAAAATTAGTTGGAGGGATTTTATGAAGAATATCTGAATCTCTATATGTGTCTGTGTATACATATTGTGCATGTATTCATTTGGCTGAATAGAATATTAGACCACAGCATACAGTGGACAAATGTATAATAACCCTTGAAATTTTAATTTTTAATGCACTTTTGAAGAATATTATGTTTGTGCACTTTATAATTATTCATGCAGTTGACATTATAGAGTGAAATAATGATAATATATAAAATCTGTTTCAAATATGAAAAGCAGTGCATTCATTCTAATCTGGGAGACTTATGAAGAAAAAATTTGGAATGCTGCAGATTAAGCCTGTTTTTCTCAATTGTTAAAATTCATTATAGCACTTTGATTTAAAGGTCTATTCCACTCCTTTGAGGGGTGGAGTGTCTCTTCCCTTTGTTCTGGCACCGAAGTCAAGGTCTCTCTCCAAAGCCTGACTGCTTCTCTGTTATTAGGGTAATTACATGTTTCTCCATGTTTCTAAACCAGTTGCAGGTTTGGAGAACATGGGGTGAATCTTTGTTTCCTTGGGTTAGTCTCAGTCTTAGGTACTGTGTCCTGTCTGGGTACAGGGAATTCTCAGGGATCCTGCCCCTATACCATCTGCCTCAAAGAAGCCTCATCAATGCCTACAGGTAAGGAGAGGCTATGGCAAGGGAAAGTAGGATACTTCATAAGGACCCAAGATACAAGGTTATTGAGTGCTTCCATCAGATGCCTCATCCCATGTCTTGGGCTTTTACTCTTTCCCTATCAGTTATGTAACTCAGTGTAAATTTCCCAGGGCTGTGAAATCAAACATTTTCCTACTCTCATTTTGGTCAAATGATGATTAATCACATGAAAAACCTCAGGAAACTGATGTAGAACACACTTTTCTGAATTATCCCATCTCAGGTCTGAGGAGATTGGAGTATTTAATATACCAATTCTTATGAATCTTTAGTTGAAGGCTGCTAGGAAGGGGTTAATCTCCTGAAACTTCTGGACTGAAGTAAGTGCCAGCAGAACTCACTGGTAGTGATTTAGAGAATGCTTTCAGGCAAAGAGATACAGATGCTAGAATATGGAAATCAGCCAGCACACACTACAACAGAAAAGTCCAAGTGTATGAGCAGTGACTCCATATCCACCTCCTTTATGTCCTACAAATGAGGAGCATTACAGAATTTTACATTTACAATCCCCTAGAAATTTGTCATCTCTAATGGTGCTATGGCATCAATGCTTCTAGGCAACTTTCCAGGGTGTCCTTGCCTCCCTCTTATACCATTCTCAGCAAATGCTCCAATTTCCTCCCTTGTTTCTAATCTTCCAATTCAACCACCATCCTTTCCTTCCCAGGAGCTGATATGCTTCCTAATTCACAAGAAAATAAAAGCAATCTCAGAATCACTGTCTAACCTCCTGCCTCCTACTCAAAATTTTATTTCAAAGACCATTTCTCATTTCTTCCTCACACTCACCGACTGTAACAGGTGGAAATGTTCCTGTTTAATTATGTCACCTATATTTATGATCAGAAATCTTTCTTCATCATTTTCACCTTATTTTGTTAGCAACATTTACTTCAAACAAAACTGACAAAGGCCTAAAATCCAGGAGCAGAATAGGGAAATAATACCTTCAGCTCTATTCTCATTTGCTCCTCAGTTTTCTTCCAACCTCACTTAGTCTGTCCCTCTCACCACAAACTTCCAGTTATTATATGATTTCCCTTTCCAACATCATATATTGGCTGCTTGGACCTGCTTCCTAACTTACCATCTTATTAAATGGTGGGGATATTCATACAGAGACTGGTGTTGTAGCCAAATAGTCTAGTGATCCTGGGAAGCCCTACTAATGTCCTGGCACCCAAAGAAAAGAAGAGAGACAATTTTATTTCATATGAGTTTAAGGAGCTTTCATTTGTCCAGTTCTTTTCCTGTTTGAGTTGAGTAAATTACCAGAGTTGTTGATGTCTCCCTGCTCTCACATGTAAGCTGATGTCCTTTCAGCTGCCTCTTCTATGGACAGAATCCCTACCTGCAGATTGATAAAAGCCTGTATATGCATGATTCCATGGGCTACCAAAGATTCTTATTCCTTGTTCAAATAAGTTGTTTTAATAACATATTTTCTATAGATGGTGATTATGTACTCATTCCCAGTACTCATCATCTTCTTAGACAAAGTCTCAGGCTGTGCTCAAACTACTATGGGAGAGAGACAGACTCTGAATAAGGTGGGCAGTAAACAAAGGAGCTCAGTTGTTAACTGTTGAGAATAGAGCCAAAGCCATTGCTTTCCTTTTCTGATCCAGCACTTCAGGATGTCTTAGTTTGGTTCAAGGGAAAAAATTGATGACAAAGAAAAGTGATGCCCTGCAAGGTTGCAGAAAGCTCTTCATTAACTCAGAAGCTGAAGGACAGAGCATAGTAGTGGAACTTCCTTTCCACAGTGTTTCTTTCCCTCCATTCCTGGTGTCTTTATACATTGGTCCTTGAAAGAGTATGATTTTCTCAATGGTTATTGTATAAAAGCTTGACACAGGCTAGAAGTTCCCACGATTCTTTGTCTGCAGTGTAGAGAGAAAGGCTATATTTTCCCACACACCTAAAGAGAAGCTGTCATCTAGGTAGTCACCCTAAAGGAAGTTAATATATTGATTAATTTTAAATCACCGAAATTTTTGAGGCTGGGAATCCTGCCTTCTAAGTCCCTTCAGTCAGTCACTAATAAAATTGCTGCAATTTCTGAGGGTAGTAGGCAGTGAAATATTGACATTTCTATTCTCAGAGCAATTTTACCATTTTGGCATCTCATGTTTTCTGAGAGAAATCTCTTCTGTTACACAGATGTATGCCTAAAACTAGCCATATATCTGGGGCTGCCTGGTTCATCAATGCCACAATAAACCCTGTGAAGAAAGTTGGAAACTACTTTATCCAAGGTTCATTCCAAACCATAGTGAGAGACATATCTTTAACCCAAAGTCACCTATATTTCTGAAACTGGCCTTTAATGATGTCTGTGGATTCCAAGTGGGAGTGGCAAACTTTTGCTGATACTTTGGTAGAGATTACTAGAGCATCAATTACAAATCCTCTGAGGACTTGAGAGATCATTGCATTGCCAAATCATGGACTTTGCAAGAATCTATTTAAACATCTCTGTAGTGTCAATGAAGAAAACTTGCAAAGAAGAGCTTGTGAGCAAAGAAGAGCCTGTATAATGGAGCCATGTACTGACAAGGGCTGATGATTTGTTTGTGAGATTCTATTCAAAGCTTAGAGGGTTTCTAGGGGAAAAGAGTCAGAAAGAGGGCTTGAATTAGGGCTAAGGCATTTACTCCACACTGCTCATAGATTTTTTTGGGAACAAAGTCATGGAGGAATTTATTTGAAAAAAACAATAGCCAATCAAGTGAATTTGATTCAATTATACATCTTATACTTCTAATACTAGACTAGTCTGATATGAAGACTTTGTGCTGTTCACATGGTTTTTAATTTCGATTGAAAATATTTCTCAAAGAAGTGAAAAATATACACAAAGTTGATAGATTTATATAAATTAGATTAGAGAGATAGATAGTTGATAGAACCACATATATTTCCATTGGATCCAAAAAATGGGAGTAAAATTAAATTCTAGAGAGACAGAAGTTTCTTAACTAAAAGAGCTCATTTTCTGATTAGATCCAGAATAGTGATGGGAACCAAAATAATCTAAAATGTCCAATATTGGGAGCAATATCCAAAGAGATAATTCCAATATACTTCTCAAATTTTAACTTGGAATTCATTTCTAGAAAGGTTTTATTTCAAGCTAATGAAGTTTATTTGTGGATGTTGTATATACTGTGTGAGGAAGAATGCAATACTTGGTCTTAATCTGAAACTGAGGATTTCACAATCAAGTAGAACCAGGTCAGTGATAAATAAATCTTTGCTTACCCAAATTTCAAGCACATTAAGATAATTTAGCTAACTTATATTCAGTGAAATAATTTTGTATTTAGGTTCCATAATATAATGACATGAAAATGTCAATAGAAACCTTATTTGTAAGATTGCAGTCCAGTCACTATTAAGATCCACTGAAATTGCCTTTACTATATTGTGGTTAACATTTATGTCTCACCAAAAAAGACTGATTCTAGTGAAATCTGTTTGTGATAGTTTGAATTTTCTTTCCCTTTATCATGACTCCCAGGTTGCCAAATTGAAGTTAAAATTTGTGAGCTAATGCTAAACAGAATCATTAACCACACAGTCACCATCTATTAGAGCTTGGATAGAGGGGAAAATACTCAGAAACTGAGCTATTCTGAAAGCTAAGACTGTTTTCCTGACCTTTTTTGAAGCTGAGAGGCATTTGATGATTACGTTTGTTTCCAGAAAATTGTAAAGAAAAATATGTGATTTTTATTTGCTAGGTATTGGGGAAGAAGAAGAAGAAAAATGAAAATATATAGTATCTTACATTTCTTTGCAACAACAGCATGTATACACTCTTAAAAATCCATTTATAGAGTATCCAAAATGAATAAAACATTATATATATATATATAGTAATTCCTCCAGTTACCAATGAAAACCTAAAATTCATGATAATTTATCAAAGTTATGCTAAAAGGAAAATTGTATTGCCTTAGTGGATCCTAACATTTTTTCTAGTCAATAGAAACCTCAGAGAAAATTCATGTCTCATTTATTTCAATTTATAGAAAGTGAATAGGGACATATATCAAATCAGAATGCTATCATATACGCAAGAAAGACCAATTGGATTTAAAACTGATATAAGTAGTATTGTGAACTCTTCAGGAGAAATTGAATTATTTACCTATTCACATCCAAGATGAATGAGGGATCATTAAAGGAATGGTCTATTGATCCAGAAACAACATCCAAGGCTGTTGAATGGATGGCACCCAATGAGCTGGCAATTTTATGAAAAAATTTTCATGTGAAGCTTTCTCGGGGTTTTCATGTGCATTCATTTGACAGAAAGGATTAAGAGAGCATAGGTAATCTAAGCACCTCTTAAAATATATGTATATATATATATATAAATAACATTTTTGTAAGCAAATACACATATATGCATATATATTTATATATCATTTTACAAATGTTTGTATGTATTGTGAGAATTTTGATTTTTACCCAAAATAAAAATAAATAAATAAATAAATAAAACTACAATAAAACACCAAAAAAAAAAAAAAAGAGAGAGAGCATAGAACACAGCTGAAATAGAGTAAGGTTTGACATATTCATATCTGATTGCACAGTTGACTCTTGAAAGTATATTTTGATCATATTCTCATAAAAATTTGTCTCAAAAGAAAGTATAACATTAAAATATTAGTATTGATGAAATTTGTGCCAAATAGTGAAAGAAAACAAATATTGCAATTTGGAGACTTTTAGAAAATGTTTGGAAATCAACCAAAATTCACCTTGCACAATATTCCCTTGCTTCTATTGTGATGTTATAAGGTGTTATCACTATATACTATACAATTAATAAACATTAGGAGAAATTTAACCTTCTTCTCTTCTTCTTTGTGACTGTGTGAAATGTCAGAGGTGAAGAGAAAGTATAGCTCCATCAATCCCATAGACCAAGACTAAAGAGGTGAAGAGATATTTTGGTATTGAATTAAAATTATCATCACTTAAGAATATTGTGATCTTTTCAGGTGGACCACATGCCCACAACCCGAGCTGAAAAAGCAATGTGACAGAATTCATCCTCCTAGGCTTGACCCAGAATTCAGAACTGCAGAAAATCTTCTCACCTGTTTTTAACCACCTATTTGATCATGCTGGCAGGTAACCTGGTTATCTCAGTCACCATCTTCATCAGCCCAGCCCTGAGTTCACCCATGTACTTTTTTCTGTCTTATTTGTCCGTTATAGATGATTTAGTCTCCTCATCCATAACACCCAAAATGATCCTTGCCCTGATCTCTCAGAAAGTACCATTTCCTTCAGTGGCTGCATGATCCAGCACTTTGTTGAGCATTTCTTTGCTGGAACTGAGCTCATCTTCTTAATGGTGATGGCCTATGACTACTATGTGGCCATCTCTAAGCCTTTGCACTACATGACGATCATGAGCAGAACTGTATGTAGACTTCTGGTGGGGATGGCTGGGATTTTGGGATTCATTCATGGAACAATCCAGAGTTTGTTGATAATCCAGTTACCATTCTGTGGCCCCAAAGTCATTGAACACTTTATGTGTGATTTGCTGCTTCTCCTGGAGCTAGCCTGCACAGACACTCACTATTTGTGGCCCCTGATTACTGCCAATAGTGGGTCATAGTGTTTAGCCAATTTTGTATGCTAACTGCTCCCTATATCCTCATCTTGCACTCTTTGAGGACTCATAGCTCTGAAGGGCATCACAAAGCTCTCTCTACTTGTGCCTCTCATATCACTGTCATCATCTAATTCTTTGTACCTTTTTCATTCCCATATCTAAGACCTATGACTTCTTTCCCTGCTGACAAAGCTGTGACCTTGTTTTGCACACTCATACCTCCTATGTTGAATCCCATAATCTATACCCTCAGGAATGCAGAAGTAAAAAATGTCATTAAGACCCTCTGGGATCAAATTATGAAAAGAGATGTTCAATAAATCTTGTGATTGGAGCAATTAGGCAAACAATGATTGTAGTATTTTATAGACATTCTTTCCCTTCTGAACTGATTAAACTTGAAATATTCTTGATACTTGCCAGGCAATTATTTTAAGAAAATGACATATAGTAGGCAAGACCAACATCCATTATGCACAATAGGCTTAGTGCCTAGAGTCCACAAAAATTTCAAGGGTCCATGAAATGTCTGAATTTCCTTTAAAATAAAAAATATATTTTTTAATGTTTTTATGAAGAAATTGGGTCCAAGAAAACAAGTTACCCAGGTGATAAAAGTCACAATGTGGCCCTGATTGTAGATATGGAAGAGATTAACAGAAATATTTTGAACAGCTTTTATAACCAAAAATACAGATGGAATTGAATTTTATTCCAAAAGAAAAATACAACTTTATATGAAATAGTTTTACAATAATAGGGAAAGAAACTTCAAGAAGTACTTTCATAAATATATGCTTTTTTTCCTTTTTCCTGTTTATGTTTGAAAAAGTATTACATGTTCTTCCACCACAGCAGTAAAATATTTTTACAATTTATAATCCAAAGAAGTGAGCATTTGCATGCATAGATACTTCCTAAAAATTATATCACCACCATTCTTTGTAGTACACAGTTGTTTACAAATAATATTGGGAAAATATTTGGCTGGTGCAGAAGAAATAAAGCTGATAAAGCTTGTATATTTAAGACAGAAAATATGTGTACATTAAAGTCCGATTTTAGACACTAAGGAAAAGTAGAATCTGAAAATAATATAGTTGTTACATGATATTACCAGTGAGGTGAGAACAAATTTGAGTGATGGAACTGGATGACAATGGTCACAATTCTGGACTATAGGAAATAATCCATACTATGAACATAATAAACTATTAAGAGATTCAGAAATAGTCAGATTCTTTGAGTCATAGATTAAGAGATTTAGATCAAATTGGGGTAATTTTTCATCCTGTCTCTGGCATTAATCGGTCTTGTAAGCAAGTTGTGTTATCTCTCTCCACCCTTTCATCTTTAAAAGAAAAAATAATTCCTTACTTCCTTAAATGGTGAGAAGTAAATGATCATATTTGGAAAATGGCTCAGCTCAAAAATAATGGAAGTTGCTGGAACATTGTACACCCTTCATAGATGTCAGCAGAACACTTAATTAGATTTCTTATCTGTTCAAGTTCAGTTTTCCAATGATCCCTCTAGACACCTCCCATGGCCTTGTCTCCAGGAACTCTTTACTCCATCAGTTATGTTTTTCCTATAATTTCCATTTCTCCCTCATCAAAGACTAAGTGCAGATGTAGATAAGTGTGTAGGGCCTGTTGAATTGAGGGGGCCAGGAGGGAACATCATCAGAACACCTTCATTTAGAGTAGTACTAAAGAAGAATCCACAACTGTCTCACTTTTAAGTTTTTTAAAAAATGATATGGGAGGAGGAGAACAAAGACAGTCATGGAGTAAGGAGCTCCTGGAGATGGCTCATGCTACAGGGCAGTTAGTAATCAATCAGAATTACCTAAAGCCTCTGTTTCGGGCCCCAGGAGACCGGAAAAGTATTCTGCAACATCCTTGAGAGTATGGAAGGAGGAGACTGCCCATTTCCAGAGAGGATTCATGAGTAGAGCCCTCCATGCTATGGAGGTCGGTGCCCATGGTGCAAGATGCCTCAGGAGCCTTTCCATGGCTGGAGTTGGAAGTTCCATTTCCCAAAAAATTGAGTAGGAAGACACGGTGTGGCACTGACTTCAGCTACTGATTCTGATTTTGCTGGGCTAAAGTATAATCCTAGGAACAATTAAACTTTGAGCCTTCCCAGGTCAGAAGGAGTTCTGTAGCCATCATTTTGATTCTGCCCCAGCCTAAGGGGAAGTGGGGCTGATTGTAAATCACAGTTCTGATAAGGATTACCTTATTTCCACCCAGGTCAGACTACATGTCTAGCCTAAACCCCAGCACCAATTCCAGCAGGGAGGAAGCTGTGGGACCTGTACCACCTTTCTGGGAAACTGCAACCCATGCCACAGAGCTGGTGCCCATCATACTGTAGTAGCTTAAGTTGCCTTCAGAGCTATTCCTTGGCTGGAGTTGGAAATTCAATTTTCCATAAAGTGGAGGAAGAGACAGTAGTCCACTGATCTCTGCTACTGATTAGTGGACTCTGCTGGCTAAAGCATAATCCTAGAAACAGCTGGTGTTTGAGCCTGTCCAAGTTGGAAAGAGTCCTGTAGCTACCATTATGACTCCACACCCCCACATGGGGGGGAGCCTCACAGACTGAAAATCAAGTGAAGGTAGGGACTGGTCTTTTTCCACCAAGATTAGACTGCAGGCCTAGCCTAGGCTCCAGCCCTGCTTCCAGTAGAGAGGAAGATTGCAGGACCTGCACCAGGCTTTCCAGGCAATTAACTGCAAGTGTTCTCCACTGGCACAGACTGAAGAGTCAGTAAAATTGAATAGCAGAGTCTGGTAACAGCAATAGTTTTCAGCTCACACAAACTGGTTTGTTGAGTGCCTTTGAGTCCATCTCCACCTCTGTCTCCCTTTTGGATAGGAGGGGACAGGTGCTCCCTCAGCCACTCAGGGAAACTTCAGGCAATTTTGGCCTGCACAAATGTTACCATTGGGCACCTGTGGCTCCACCCCATCCCCAATAGGACAAGAGATGGACTGTGTTTGCCCAGGCTCTCTGGGTAACTGCAGGTGCATTTGGCCCCACACAGCCTGTACTGGTGGGTACTTGTGGATCCACTGTCACCCTCCAATATGAAAGAAGTGGTCTGGTGTTTCCATAGCCTTTCTGGGCAATGGCAGACTTTCAGCCTGCATGGACTGGACTTTTGGATGCCTTTAGATCCACCCCTACGCCCAATAGGATAGGAGGGGTCTGGTGTCTCCACAGCTTCCCCAGACAATGGAGGGTACTTTGGCCTAAAGGGACTGAACTGTTGGGTGCCTGTGGATCCAACCTTTTGTCTTAATAGGATAGGAGGAGCCTGGTGTTTCCGAAGACTCTCTGGGAAATGGCAGGTATACTTAGCCTAAAGGGACTGAATATTTGGGCACCTATAGAGCCACCTCCAAAACCCCATAAAATAAGAGGGGCTGGTGCTTCCTCAGACACTCTGGACAACTGCAGAGAAACTCAGCCTATAGGGACTTAACTGTTGGGCATTGCTGGATCTGTTTCCACCCCTAAAGAGCAGAAAGGACAGTACTCCCTCAGCTTCTCAGGGGAACTGCAAGCATTTTTTGTCCACACAGATTAGATTGTTGGACACTCCAGAGGGTCCATTCACACACCCAGTAGGGAGGGATCTGGTGCAACATTAGTCAACCTGAGCAACTATGGTCATTTTGGACCCACATGGCATAGATTGCTGCCCACAGCTATAGCTTCATCCCTACCCAAGGTAGGGGAGGAAGGGGTGTGAAGCTTTATCAGACTCTCTGGGCAACTACAGACTGTCTTGTCCTGCCCAACTTGGCTTATTACACACAGCTGCAGCTCTGTCCTAACCCTGAGAGAGAAGAAAGGTGGAAGAAGCTTCATCAATTTCTTGGGCAACATGGGCAGCTTCAGCACCCATAGCTTACAGCACCAACTGCATCCTTGGCTCCTACTATACAACCAGCAAGGGAGAAAAGACAAGAAAGCACTAAACTAAAGGGATAAACTGCACCCAGGATAAATACATCTAGCAAGCCAGATGCAAAAACACCAACAAAGAATTACAATCCATACTTAGAAACAAATAGACATCGCCCAGTTTAAAAAAACAAGACAAGACTGCAGAAGACATAGAGGAGTTGAGACAACTAAACATAGATATTCAAACAAATTTCCTTAATAAATTCAATGAGATGGCTAAAGAAATTAAGGATATTAAGTAGATATTGGATGAGGACAAAGAAGAATTTGAAAGCATACATAGAAAAATAGCAGACCTTATGGGAATGAAAGTTGCGATAAATGAAATTAAAAATACACTGCAATTATATAATAGCAGATTTGAAGAAGCAGAAGAAAAGATTCTTGAACTCAAAGACATGGCCTCTGAAAGTGAACACACAAAAGAACAGTTGAAGAAAAGAATGGAAAAAATTGAACTTGGTTTCAGGGAAATAAATGACAGCAAGTGACATGCAAACATACATGTCATGGGTTTTCCATAAGAAGAAGAGAAGGGAAAAGGAATATTTGAAGAAACAATGGTGGAAAATTTCCCAACCCTATTGAAGGATATAGATATCCGTGTCCAAGAAGCACAACAGACTCCCATATGAATAAATCTGAATAAACTAACTCCAAGACATATACTAATAAGAATGTCAAATGCAAAAGACAAAGAGAGAATTCTGAGAGCAGCAAGACAAAAGGAATGCATAACACATAAGTGGTACCCAATAAGATTAAGTGCCGATTTCTCATCAGAAACCATGGAGGCAAAAGGCTGTGGTATGATATATTTAACATACTCCAAGAGAAAAACTGCCAGCAAATAATTTTATATCCAGCAAGATTATCTTTAAAAAATGGGGACGAGATTAGAATATTCAAAGATAAACAGAAACTGAGAGTTTATAACAAAAAGACCAGGTGTGCAGAAAATACTAAAGGGAGTGTACAGACTGAAAAGAAAAGACAGCAGCAGAGAGAGGCTTGGAAGAGAGTCTATAAATGATGACTGTATCACTTTGATGTATTTTTGGGTTGATTCCAGATTTTGGGCTGTTGTGAACGAGGCCGTTGTGAACACTTTTGCCTTCTATAAGTAAATATATGTTGATCATCATTTATTTGCATATTTAAATTTACAAGATAATGACCATTGTTTATCAAGTGCTGTAACAATGTTCACCTCTACTTGCTGAGTAAATTTATCCATCACTCCACATCCTCACTGGTACTTGTCAGACTTTGTAAATTTTAAACAATCTGGTGAATATGTAGTGATTTCTCTTAGTGATTTTAATTTGTATTTCTCTGATTACTAATAAAGTTCTGTTCCATAAAATAAAAATAAAAAAATACATGATAAAAGAACAGATGTGGCTCAAGCTCCTAAGAACCTGCTTCTCACTTGGGAGTTCCTGGGTTTGGATCCTGGTGCCTCCTAAAAAACAAATAAGCAAACAAACAAAAAACAAGCAAGCAAATAAACAAACAAAAAACAACTTAGGGGAACCAATATGTCTCAGTGGTTGAGCATTGGCTTCCCACATATGAGATGGCAGGGTCAATCTCCAGTCCCAGTACCTCAAAAAATAAAAATACATGATAATACAGTGAAGAGAAAAATAAGCACCATAGTCTTACCACCAATAAGCAAATATTCTTAAGTTTAGCATGTATGCTTCTAGACTGGACTCAGTTCATTTGTAATTTTATAATTATGCATCATAATATATGAATATATATTGTTCTTTTAAAATTAGAATGTAAAAAAAAAAAAAAAAAAAAAAAACAAAGCCTGCTCTTCTCTTTTTCTAGTCACTGTCAGGAAGCAATAGTGTGCAATAAGTAGTATTCTTCCAATCCTTTAAAAAATATCACCTGACCACCTACACACACTCACTCAAACATGCACACACATGCAAAAATAATCTTGTTCCTTGTGTTTTCTCTTTCTATTAATGTTATTGTTTTAGAGACATAATTCAGCAACTTGTACACTCAGCAGTTGTTTTCTAATTACATCTCTATTAATAAGCAGCTTTCCAGTTGATTTAAATACTATACAGTAATTCATCAAATATGTCAATTTTTATTTAAGCCTTGCCTATTGATAAGTTTTTGATTGTTTCCATTTTTTAATACTAGCAGTTTTATGGTGAATATCCATATATGTATCTCCATGTACACAGACATGAGGGTTTCTATAAGGAGATACCTAAAAGCAAGTCAAATTTTAATTTTAATTTTAATTTTGAGATACCACCAACTACCTTTCCAGGGTGATTATATTACTTTCAGCAAAGTGTAATAGTACCTGCCACTTCTCATCCTTGACAGCACTTGATTTTGTCAGCTTTTTAATTCAAATTCAAACTATTATGTAAAAATAGCATCTCACTGTTAATATAATTGGCACTTTCCTGGTTTCTACTTAGGTTGGGCATCTTTTAAAATGTTCATGTAAAATGTAAGTTTCTTGTTCATATATTTGACTATACATCTATTGGTTGATTAACTTCTTATTTGTAAAAGTGCTTTATATATTCTGCTTATTTGACAGATATATATTAGAAAATATCTTCTGTTATGCAGTGACTGCTACTTTAGCTTCATATATGGTGTGTTTTTGTCATTTATAAGCACTTTATTTAGTAAATGGCCATATTTGTCAATTCATTTTTTTCTTTCTGTCTTATTTCATAAAGTGTAGTACATGTATACATTCTTAAACATTATCCTCTAATAATATTTAAAAGAAATTTTGGCAATTAGTGTTTTAGGAATCTAATTATATTTTTAAACTCTGAAATGGCTTCACATTTTCATATAGGACTGAGCCCAAAGTCCCATCAGTCATACACATTTTTCCTTGATTTGACAACTATGTGTATCCCCCCTCATTTTGGTACAAAGAGGATTATTTTATTTTTAATTATAGGAGTCTACACTGTTGAAGGATGAAACCAGAAAAAGGATATGGTCAGATTTTATAAAACAATGGAAAAGTTAGAATGGACATGGGCATATATTTCAGAATCCAGAGCAATAGAATACCTTGGAGTTTGAAACAGGAAGAGTAAGGAAAATCAGGGTTGCCAATGCAAAGTATCAGCAATGGGCTGTCTTTTATACAGGGAATTTTATTAGGGGAAACTCTTACAATTCCAAGGATGTGAAATGTCTAATCCAAGAACCATCAGAGGAGCTTTCTAACCAAAGCCAGCTACTGTTGATCCTGGTTTCCTGCTACATGGTGTAGCAAGATAGTGGTCAATCTTTGCTGAAATCCCTGTCTTCAGCAAATATACTGTCTGCTAGAGCTCAGTTGTGAGGGACCAGGCATTGTCTCTTTCTGGGCCTTCTCTTCCAGTCTTGACTGCTGTGCTTTATTCCCATGTTCAACTATGGATGATCACACATATAGCAAGGTTCATCTCCTCAGCACTGAGTTGCTCCATGGGCCCAACTGCTAAGGGGCCTCTTTTCATGTCTCTGTGCTAGGCTGATTACAGATTCTGGTACCTCTCACAACCTCTTCTGTGTTTCTCTGTTTCCTACATCCCTCCCTTTCCCATTGCATGATCAAAATGGTGGCTTCCTTTCTATGTCTCTATCTATGAGTCTCTGTTTATGTAAAGCTCAAGAAAGAGAGGAGAGACACAACATGGGTCATTCATCACTAATGTCCAATCAAAAGGGCCCCACACCCACAGGAAAGGATTAGTTCAAGGACATAATCTATTTTATTTTGGTATTCATAAAAGAACTTCAGACAGTCACAGTGGCAATAAGAGTAAATTATTCTTGGGGCAGAGGTGGTTCAAATGGTTGGGCATTTATATCCCATATGGAGAGACCTGAGTTTGATCCCTGGGACATCCTGGTAAAATAAAGGAAAAAAAAATACACACACACACACACACACACATATATATATATAAAGTAAATTATTCTACTTTGAGGGAAGCATAAATTTCAAAACTAATAGATATAGAAAAGCAAAAGATTATAATGGAAAAATCTCTTTTTGTGATTAACATAAGAATACCAGCTAAAATATGTTGTTTCTTTACTATGCGTCTGAAACTGGACTAAGAACTTTATATAGATTTTCTAATTTAGTTCTCACAATACATTGAGCTACATTACCTTTATGCTCCATTTAAAGAGTGGCATTGGGGGTGTATTAGTCAGGGTTCTTTTGAGAGACAGAATCAACAGGAAATATCTGTAAATAGTATGAGATTTACAAGATTCTCTCACGTGACTATAGGGATGCACAAGTCCAGGTTCTGCTGGCAAGCTGCAGATCAGGGGCTCTAATGAATGTCCAATGAAAGTCCTTGATGGGTTTCTGGGATACATTGCCTGTCCAAAGATGAGCTGGGAAATTCTCTCTGAATGCTGAAATCACTTTCCCTTTTAAGGCATTCAACCGATTAGATAAAATATCACTCATTACTGATGGCAATGTCTCGGTTGATTATAGATGTAATCAGCCATCTATGCAGTAAACTCACTGTTTACTAAAACCCATAAATGGCCTTCTATTACAATTAGCCCAGTGTTTGCTTGACCAAAAACTGGGCACAATTACCTGGCAAAGTTAACACATTAGCTTAACCACCACAAGAGGCTTCTAGAGGTTTGATCATGTATTAAATTTTCTGTCACTAGTACATGTGGGAAATAAAATTCAAACTTAGGTTGCTCTTTCAGAGTCAGAGCACTTATCCTCTCTGTTATAATATAGCACTTACACTGAGGTCATACAATGGTTTGAGAAGGATGCATTTGGTGCTGCCATATATGGTTAAGAATGAGGTTATTTGCCTTACATTGCATTTATCTGATGTTTCTACCTCCAAGGTAATTATCAAAAATCCAAATAATATCTACATGGATTTTTATTTAAACATCAGTACAAGAGAGAAAAAATAACTCTGAGTTTTGATTTAGGCACTTCAGAGTTAGGTAATCTTGACTAATCCATTAACCACATCAGGAGACCCAATTTCCTCACCTGTAATATAAGGACAGTAATAATTTGTGCCATAGCTATTTCATAGAGTTGTTTGATAATCAAGTCATGCAATTAGTGTAAAAAGTCTAAATTAAATCTATGGAGATAAAGGATGGAAAGATGAAAAAAAGAGTATTTAGAACAATAAAATGAACCTTGGATGGTTCCAGTTTTTAAAATGCAGTCATTTATTACTTGCTTTACCATTCATTATCCACCTAAATTTCTTATGGTGTGAAGAGTTTTCAGGTGACATTATTTACCTCTTCATTTCTCAGAGTATAAATGAATGGATACAAGATGGATGTCAGAATACCATAAGTCAAGGTTGGCTTGTTTGGGCTATACATAATTAGGTAATGGATGCAAATAGTAAACATACAGGGCACAAAAAATATGGCAATGACAGTGAAGTGGGCTCCACAGGTGTAGAAGGCTTTGCATATTCTGTCTGAACTGTGATACCTCAAGGAGCACAAGATGACAATATAGGAAACAGCCAGCATGAGGTAGTTTACCTGGCAGATCCCATCACCATTGGTGACCACCAGCAGATCAATGGCATATGTTTTGGTGCAGGCAACCTCCAGCAAAGGGTACAAGTCACAGATGAAGTGATAGGGCCACAGAAGGGCAACTGAAGAATGAAAAGAAGTTGAACCAATGATTGCAGGAAGCTCCCTAGTCATACCACCTCTACCAGCAGGGCACAGTCATGTCTGTTCATGATGGTCATTTAGTGCAGGGGTCTGCAGATGGCCATGTAGGCAGTCATAGGCCATCTCTGTGAGTAAGATCATTCCAATGCCTCTGAAAAAAATGGGCTCCCTAAAGCCAAGTCATGTATCCTTCATAAGAGTTGGCTGTCCCCTCATAAAAGGAGTTAGCAATAAGTTTAGGAGAAATAGAGGAAGAGCGGCACATGCCAATAAAGGACAGGTTGGACAAGATATACATGGGAGCCATCAAGGGTGTGGTGGCTGGAAGCGATGGTAACCACAGTGAACATGTTGTCACAAAATGTGAGCACATAGGTGACCAAAAATATGACAGGGAATTCTTTGTTCCTCTATATTCTGTGAGAGTTCCAAAATGAAAAATTCTGTGATATTATGTGGTATTCACATAGATTCCAAGGACACTGGGAATGTCCTCTAAAGTTGAGAAAGTAACATAATTGTAACAGAAGTAATTGGTGTGTTGGGGGTGGACATGTTGCAAAATTTTTCTAGCCACACACAGTTTCTTGTCTGGACCCTTCTCAGTCTTAACACTGTCTGTTCCAAAATTCTTGAATCAATTTATTCCATTAATCACATTTTCCCTTTGAACACAGGGAAATACTTTTATTTAAAGACTACAAGTATCTCTGTGGTCTACAGGGAGGATTCAAAGTAAGAATTGTTGATGAGCATCAAGGAAAGATTCTATTAAATGACTATCTACCTATTCTATACATAAGGGAAGTTTCTGTGGAATGCATAGACCAGAACCTCTTTCTTAAATAGCTATAAATTATAATCTTATCTGACAAAATATTCCTACTCACCCTTTATTCTCCTGGAGAATCAAAGAAACATCTGTGCCAGTTTTGGTTTAGGTTAAAGTAAAACCTTTCACTAACCCCACCAACCCATCCTTTTCTTATAAACATACGTCCTATTTTTTTTTTCATTTAAATTTTTAATTTAAGTATATCATGCATACATGAACATACATAAACAAGAGTACAGTAAAAGTTGTGAACTTACAAAATAAACATGCACAGCATTCAGGACTTCCATTACCCCACCACCAATACCTTGCATTGTTGTGGAACATTTGTTTCAAATGATGAAAAATCATAGTCAAAACATTACTACTAACCATAATCCATATCTTACATTTGGCAATATTTTCCTTAAACCCATCCTACTATTAATACCCTGTATTAGTATTATGTATTTGCTATAGTTCATATGAAAACATTCTCATATTTGTTCTGTTAATCATAGTTCATAATCCACCACAGGATTCACTGTGTTTATACAGTCCCATGCCTTGTACAATCCATTCAAAGTGTATAATGAAAGGGTCTCATTTTCATCACAGAATTGTACTGCCATCACCTCAGTCAATTTTAGAATACTTTTATTACTCCAAAAGTAAAAATCCCATCCCCTTTTATATCCCTATTTTTAACTCTTAGAATTGATATATCTTTTGTGCCATTGCTGCAAAAATATTACAATATTCCTGTTAACTATTGTCCATAATTTCATTAGTTGTAATATCCCATGTATGACCATATTTCTAACACTTTGTCATAGAACATGCTTATATTTGTACTATTAACCATCTTCATCTACAACTGATATCAGTAAGTTATAGTCCATAGATTAATGTTTAGCTTCCTTTTAAATGACATTTATGTCCACAGACTAACCTTTTTAGCCACAGTCATATTTATAAATCATCAGTGTTAGTGTATTCATGATAATGTGTTACCATCAACTATTCATTTCCACACTTTAAAATAAACCTTATTAAAATTCTACATACATTCATCATCAAATCCCATTCTCAAACCACATTTTATCTCCTGGTAATCTATACTCTAAAGTTTACCTCCATGAGTATACTTATCGTATTTAGTTCATATTAGTGAGCCCAAACTAAATTAGTTGTGGAATTTTGAGATTATTTTATGAATCCCCAAAAAAGAAAGTTTATGTTTGTAAAGTAATCTATTCCTCAGTGTGTAACACCCTTTGATTATATTAAATTTAGCTGAGGTGACTTTGATTAAATTACCTGTTAAGATTAGGGATTTTTCACTTGACCACATCAGTAAGGTGTGACTCAGATTGTGTCCTTGCCCCCTTGGTGGATGTGATAATAAATGCACATTCACTCAAACAGATACAAGAACAAACACAGAGGAGAGAACTGTGTTGTATTTGATCCTTCCATGTGACTAAATGGAGAATGCTCAAACAGCTTAAGTCCTGGGGAGAGATGGACCATTTGTCTGATAGCTTACAGATAGCTGAGACTGATATAAGAAGCCCTGAGAGACAAGCCCTATGCCAGATTACAGATGAAATCAGGAAGAAGCTGGGCTTCAAAAGGAAGAGGAAGCCAGAGGGGAATGCTGAAACCTGGCAGAAACTACCTGCCATTTTGCTTCAACACGTGGCAGCTGACTTTAGTAAGACAGTACCTCTTATATTACTTTGAGTTGGACTTTCCATGGCCTTGTGACTCTAAGCTTTTACCCCAAATAAATATCCTTCATAAAATCCAACAGATTTCTGATACTTTGCTTCAAGACCCTTTTGGTGGACTGATATATTTGTACTTTTGTGTCTGGCTTATTTCATTCAACACAATGTCCTGAAGGTTCATCCATGTTTTCAGATGCATTCTCATTTCATTTATTCTTACAGCTGAATAATATTCCATTGTTTGTATATACCACATTTTGTTTATCAGTTCATCCTTTGGAGGATACTTTGGTTGTTTCCCTGTTTCAGAAACAGTGAATAATGCTGCTATGAACATCAGTGTGCCAATGTCAGTTCACATCCTTGATTTCAGTTCTTCTGACTATATTTCTAGTAATGTGATTTCCAGACTGTACAACAGTTCTTTATTTAGTTTCTTGAGTAACCTCCAAACTGCATTCCACTGAGCTAGTACCAATCTACATTCCAATCAACTGTGAAGGAGTGTTCCTTTTTCTCCACATCTTCTCCAGCATGTTTCTATTTCTTCACAACTTCTCCAGCACTTGCAGTTTTTTGTTTGTTTTATAATGGATATTCTATAAAGTGTGAAATTATATTTCAGTGTAGTTTTGATCTGTACTTCCCTAATAACTTGTGATGCTGAACATTCTTCAAGTGCTTTTTTAAAACATAAGCCCTTCTAAATTAGCTAAATCTTCCTAAATGCTGAGGAACTGATGCTCTGCATGATAAGAATGAAAGGAGAAACATTAAGTTTCAATAGAAAAATAAGTAAATGTAAAAACTGCAATCTGTTTATGTGGTGTATTACATTGGTTGATTTTCTTATGCTGAACCATCCTTGCATACCCAGGATGAAACCCACTTGGTCATGGTGTATAATTCTTTTGATATGTTGTTGAATGTGATCAGCAAGTATTTTGTTAAGGAATTTAGACTCTAGGTTCTTTAGAGAGATTGGTCTGTCATTTTCCTTTCTTGTGGTATCTTGGTTTGGCTTTGGTATCAAGGTAATATTGCTGTCATAGAATGAGTTAGGCAATATTCCTTCTACTTCTATTTTTAGGAAGAACTTAAGCAGGATTGGTGTTAACTCTTTCTGGAATGTTTGTTAGAATTCGCCTATGAAGACATCTGGCCCTGGGCCCTTATCAGTTGGGAGATGTTTGATGACTGAGTCTATCTCTTTTCTTGTAATTGGACTGTTGAATTCATCAATTTCTTCTTTTGCCAATGTATGCTGCTTCTGAGTTTCTTGGAATTTGTCAATTTCCTCTAAATTATGATTCTTGTTGGCATGTAATTTTTCAAAGTATCCTCTTATGATATTCTTTATTTCTGTGGGGTCAGTAGTGATATCCCCTTCCTCATTCCTTATTTTGTGTATTAGCATCTTCTCTCTCTTTTTCTTTGTTAGTCTGGCTAAGGGTTTGTCAATTTTATTGATCTTCTTGTAGAGCCATCTTTTTATTTTGTTCATTTTTTCTAGTGCTTTCTTATTTTCTATTTCATTTAGTTCAGCTCTAATCTTTGTCATTTCTTTATTTCCACTTCCTTTGTGGTTAGTTTGTTGTTGTTTTTCCATTTCCTCCAGATGTTCAGTTAGGTCTTCAATTTTAGCTCTTTCTTCTTTTCTGATATATGCATTCATAGCTAGGAATTTCCCTCTCAGTACAGCTTTGGCTGCATTCCATAGGTTTTGCTATGTTGTGTTTTCATTTTCATTTGTTTCAAGGTAGTTAAGGATTTTTTTTTTTTTGAGATTTCCTCCTTGACCCACTGTTTGTCTAAGAGTGTGTTGTTTAACTTCCATATTTTTGTGCCTCTTCTGTTTCTCTGGCCCTTAGTGACTTCCAATTTCATTCCATTGTGGTCAGAGAAATTACTTTGTATAATCTCAATCTTTATGAATTCCCTGAAAGTTCTTCTGTGGCCAGCATGTGGTCTATCATGGAGTATGATCCATGTGCACTTGAGAAAAATGTGTATTCCACTCTATTTGAGTGTAGCATTCTGTATATGTCTATTATTCAGAGTCTTTGTTTCTTTATTGATTCTCTGTCTAGATGTTCTGTAATGGTGATAACAGTGTATTAAAATCCCCCATTATAATTGCAGAGGCATTTATGTCTCCACTTAGTTTTTCCAGTGCTTCCTCATAGATTTTGAGTCAAACTGATTAGGTGCATAAATGTTTATTATTGTTTTTTCTTCTTGAAACATTACCCCTTTTACTAATATATAGTGTCCATCTTTGTCTCTTAGAATAGTTTTACATTTAAAGTCTATTTTGTCTGATATTAGTATAGCTACTCCTGCCCATTTTTGGTTATTGTTTACTTGTAAAATTGTGGAGGAATGGGAACCCTCATCCACTGCTGGTGGGATTGTGGAATGGTCCAGCCACTGTAGAGGACAGTATGATGGTTCCCCAAAAAACTAAGTATAGATCTTCCATATGATCCAGTGCTTCCACTGCTGGGTATATACCCAGAAGAATTGAAAGCAAGGACACAAACAGATATGAACACCAATGTTCACAGCAGCATTGTACACTATTGCCAAAAGTTGGAGTCAACCCATGTGCCCATTAACAGATAAATGAATAAACAAAATGTGGTACATACATACAATGGAATAGTCCTCACCTGTAAGAAGGAAGAAAGTGCTAACACATGGGATAACATGGATGAATTTGGAAGACCTTATGTTGAGTGAAGCAAGCCAGGCATTTAAGGATGAACAGTACATGACCTTTCTGATATGAATTAAGGACCTGAGCAGTCTCAGAGAGCTGTTGTCTGAAAGATAGGTTTATAAGAAAGAGAAAGAGAAGAGAAGGTTGTGAGCCATCACCCATATGGATGTAATCTATGGTAAAATGATAGAGTGTAGTTGTGTATTGAAGGGATAGGAGAGGAGGATAGTGATATTATTGGGTTGGGTGGTGCAGGGTTGACAGGTAGGTAGATTGGGAAGGGTGGGCTAGAATACACAAGGTACTGGGGGCAGAGTTGGGAGAGTGACTGCGTGTACCCTTGGGATTTGTGTGATGAGGTTGAAAGTACAGAGGTGGAATGCTCTTATGGCAATGTGACAAGGAATGGTCACTGGTTTAGGGTGTTGGATGGGGGGGCATTCAGAACAGGGCACACTGTGAACACGCTTCTAGGAAGTGTGTGATTGTTCATTCTGTCATAATGTGTTGTATCAGTGGGTGGAGACCCACATAATGATCAGGAAGGAGTTGGACTCCCATCTTTGGGAGGACTGATTCATTCAGAAATAGACAAGTAGGGGTCTCTCAAGATCAAAGTCAGTTCCTAACATGGGATTACAAACCAGTGTGTCAAGACCTCTTGTTGCATGTAACTATGAATCTGATCATCCAATGAGTCAAGCCAGGGGGTCGTCGTGGGCCCTGGGGGTATGGGGAGGAAGGAATAGTATAGATCAATCAGGGGGTATTTAGTGGTCAGTGGAAATGTTCTTCATTACCTTACATTGATGGACACAGGACATGGTAAATATCATCAAAATTTATAAAAGTGTATGTTCTAAAATGTAAAACATACTGTAAACCATTGACAGTGTTTACTAGATATGTTTCACTCTTTGTATATCAGCTATAACAATACTACCATCAGCATATAAAAAGGTATTAATATGAGGTGAGGAAAGGGGGTGGAGGTAGGGTATATGAGAGACTGTTGTATTCTGTGTGTTACTTTGCTGTGACCTAAACCTTCTTTGAAAACAAAATGAAAAATAGTGAGACACTGGGGAATGAGAGGGGTGAAGGTGCCACAGTACAGGCTGGACATCAGATATTGTAGTGATAAAATGCAAAATGTCAAAAAAAAAATTTTATTATTATTTTTTTAATTTTAAAAATATTTTTCATTTTTTAAATATCCCAATCTTTTAATTTTATTTTCTTTTTAGCTTTTTTAAGTTTTCATGTATTTTATCTCTTACATTTAAATTAATCATTATTATTTCATTTTCCTATTAATTGTATTTGTCTATTGTATTGACTTCATCTTTAAAGAAGCTTTGGATAACAAAAGGGGTACAACTGGGGTGGGGGAAGATCCTTGGTGGGAGTGTGTCAGAGATGGGGGTGTGCATGAGAGGAAGTTCACCTGAACATATATATATATATATATATATATATATATATATATATATAAGGTATATAAAATTGTTCAAATATTCATGGGGCATTGGCACAGTGGGTGAAGAATCACTCAATCAATGAGAGAATACTGAATTTCCATCCTGGAGAGCTCTGTCACATTCTCCAAGGGAGCAGCAACAGTTCCCCAAGTGCAGGGGCAGTGTCTGGCAAAGAAGGATGATCCACTGATGGGCACTTGTTATAGATGTCTAGCATTATGAGTCTTTGCTTTTGAAATTGAAACTTATCTTATTGTTATGGGGTGCCTAAGGGTTGCCTCCTGAGAGCCTCCTTGTTACTCTAATGTGGCCTTTCTCTAAGCCAAAGTCAGCATATGAATGCATTACCTTCCTCCCACCGTGGGACATGACTCCCGGGGATGAGCCTCCCTGGCACTGGGGGATTACTACCAAGTGTCAACTGGCAATGTGACTGGAAAAAGACCTTGAATAAAAGGGGGGAAAGATAAAGACAAATGAGTTCATATGGCTAAGAGACTTCAAAATGTGTCGGGAAGTCATCCCAGAGGTAATGCTTATGCACATCTCAGTAGGACCTCATAGAGTTCCAAAGTGGATATCACCCCAAATAGAAGGACTCTTAAAGGGCTCTGGAGACACCCAGGTCATATATCAGAGAGGATAGCTCTGGAGTTTGGTGCCTTGCTAGTGGGCCCTTCTTTGGAATTTGTGCTCCTGAGAGTGACAGAAGTGGACTCAAATATGTCTTTCCTACACATTGCTCATCTGTCCCTTCTATTCAAACCTATATGTGGAGCTGGAGTTTGCAGGTGTACACCCAGAGACTGGAGTCTTTGGGCTGTCCATGTGCCAGCTGGGCCCAGAATTTCAGTTGGGCTGCAATTCCTACTCTACTGCTTAATGGACTCACCCAGGACACCTGGTGGGGAAATGATGATGGACAACAGCCATCCCAGGGAGTGGAGAGAGTCTGCAGCTTGCAGGCAGGGTAATCCCATCCACCTTATCCATGGGATATAAGCCCCTTCTCAATTGGACGTGGAGTGGACATCACCATCTCAGACTCTCAGGATTGGGGGAAGAGCTATGGACTAGAGTGGACTTACTGGTATTCTTTTATAGACATATTGTGATTCAAGCAATGGAAGAAATTACAACATTAATGTGGAGCCAGTGGCCCCTGGATGCTCTAGGGGCTGGGAGAAGGAAAAGCAGTTGTAATACAGGATCTTTTTTGTGACTTGGGAATTGTCTTCAGTGACATTGCAACAACAGATATAGACCATTATATATCATCATATAACATGCAGAACTGTGTGGGAGAGAGTGTGGTGTGAGCTATGGTCCATGTTCAGTGGCAAAGTCCCAGGATGTGTTTTTCCATTGCAGATAATGTGCCACACTAATGAAGGATATTTATGTGTGAGGTTGTGGGAGGTGTGGGAGGTGAGGTATATGGAAATCTCTATATTTTTTTGTGTAACATATATGTAAACTAAGTATTTTTTTTAATTAAAAATTATTACTGAATAAAGAAATAAAAATAAAAAATAAATAAAATAAAATAAAAAATGCAGTCTTTCCTGAACAATTTCGTAGGTTATTACAAGATATGTAATGTAGGAGAGAGTATAAACTGCAATGCAAATTATAGCTGATGCTTAGTGACAATGCTCTAAAATGCTTTCAACAATTATAACAAATGTACCACACTAATGATGGATGTTGCTAATGTGGGAAAATGTGAGAATTGTAGGAAGCGGGTCATATGGGAATCCTCTATATTTTTATGTAACATTTATGTAATCTAAATACCTTTTTAAAGAAATAAAACATATATATATTTTTAAAGTGCAGGATAGAAGATTTTTGTGATGATAAAGAAGGTATATACTGATCATCTTGTCATGCTTTATTCCAAGAAGACAAGCACAACTTCTGCAAGTGGCAGGCCTGGTGCAGCACTATTCAGAATATGAAATTATATCCATGAGCACAAACTACAGTAATAAAAGTAAACACCTATATAGCATTTAATCTTTGCCAAGGGCTCTTCTACCTTCTTTACATAGATCAGCTTGTTTATCTGCACATTATCCCCATGAGGTAAATAGCTTTTTTTCACCATTTTGCAGAGTAAGAGGATGAGACACAGATTTACCTATCACACAGGTAATAAGTTTAAGAGATGGTGTTAGAACCTAGATAGTGCTCCACCACTACACCATCACTACAACATACAGAAAGCCAGCTCCTTTCTCTGCAATTTACTCATTGTGTAATTATCAATCTCTCAAAACTTCAATTTCCTTTTCTTTAAAATGAAGATGAGAGTTGCATAGAGAAGCAAATGAAATGTGCATGCAAGTGTTTACACAGAGCCTTGCAGTGATAAACATTCAATAAATGCCATCTCTGATTATCACCATCATCTCAACCATGGGCAACAAATTCTTAATGTGGTTGAAGGGGCCAAGTAACTACTTTTATGAGATCAGGAAAAAGTAGGCATTGATATGAGTTTAACTTTATGTTAAACGTGAAAAATTCCCTAATAATTATCGTTCTTCAGATCATGAGAGGTTGTAAAAAATAATCAATATGAGAGCTATACAAAGTAGCCAAATAATGAATTTTATGCTCCCAAATAAAAATGCTAAAATAAATCACCTTTATAATGGAAACTTGTGGGAGCAAAAATTAAATAAAGTGTAAAAAATTTTGCATTCGTGAAGGATCTTCTAAGGTATCTCCAAGCATTTCATCCCATATTTGACTGTTTCACATGAGTAAACTACTGGATGAAATTCTAATTGCTTTTTACTTTGAAGAAATGCAGGTTCAAATCTTTGGTATTGAGGGATTAATTTATACACTTTCCCTTCCCTCTACTTATTTGTCAAATAGAGTGAGGAGTGGGTTGAATTAGCAAGCCACATTATCCTTAGGCATCCAGCTGAGGCTGTGCTAAACATATTCCTGAAACTGGGCAATCAAGAAATCTTTAAATTTAACTTCTCAAATTTAAGGCTATTCCCCACACTAACCCATTCTCCTCTGCTGAAATGACTTTATAATCCCGTATCCCACAAGATGGTAGTGTGGTACCTCCTGGCAGGCCACACCAGGTCCTGTAAATTTTAAAGGCATGTCTACTGCCATGTGGTTTCTTTGGAATATTGAAACATTCAGTCAAACTCCCTGGGGGTGACTTTCCTGTGTTGTGATTGGCATAGTTGACAGGATATTCCAGAGACTCCTAAGAGTAGTAGTGCTGTGGAGAGCATGCCAGTCACAGGGAAATCTATGGGAGAAATCCTACACATTTTTGGGAAATCTTTGGGGAAAATCCCATCCTTCCTCAGGAAATCTTCAGAGGAAATCTCGTCCTTTATTGGGAAATCTGTGGGGGAAATCCTAAAGTGGCCCTATTCCTCTATGTGGTATGAGATGGCTCAAGTCATAGATAATTGGGTGCCCATTTGAGATTTGGGGGATGCCCCAAATACACCCAAGGGATAAGGACAGCTGGAAATGAAAATTGAGGATATGTATGTAAAGACAAAGGAGCAAGGTGCTCTGACTGCTGCTGTTGCATGCCACTTCTCACTGCTTTACAAGAGACAAAGATAAACAATTAGCTGCTGAAGTGAAAATGCAGCGATAAGAGGAATAATTAAAATTAGAATGGGATCTCCTTTTTGTGACAGGTTTCTTTAAGCAACTGGACAAGAAAGAGATAATGGCTCAGATGTAGAAACTATGAAATAATCTTTATTGTACACTTGTGCAAAGGAAGGCTAAGTCATGGATATAACATCCACACAAGAAAGGAGTGCTAAATAGGGCACTTATCAATGAAACCATGCTTGTAAGAAAATATTCTGCAAAGAGTTAACTAAGATAAGGACTACATTCTGGGGGCAGCTCTGCAAACCCCCTGCTGCCAGAATGACTGGCTGTGGGCTAGTGAAAGCTGATAGAATTAAACTGATGGAAAATGGAAAATCTTAGCAACATTAATGTTCTTTGTTTTGTTTCCATGCTAATTCTATTTGGGCCTGGATAGCCACATTGATAAAAATTAGTGCTGTTGAAGTTGAGTACCTTTTGAAATGGACAAGTCTTGGAAAGTAAGAAGAAACAAACTAGAGAAATGCAAGCTTCCTTTGTAAGCCTGAAATTAAAAATATATTAAAAAACTGAAATCCCACAATACTTGTGAAAACTGTGGAAGAGTTTAAATGGGATGTTATTTTGACAATGTTTTAAGTCTTAGTTATATTTTAATTTCATCAGAATTTTTATCAGGGTGTTAAAAAGTACTTTCAGTTTTAAATCAATAACTTCCTCCTGAACTTCAAGACTGTATAAGTGTATTCCTAAAGAGTAGTAATCCAGAATATATATGTTAAATATCTGTCTAATGAAACTGCTGAATTAGTGCTTAACTGCATTTATACTGTTCAAGTTTTCTTAACTGGTTACTGATTACTAATAAAAGTGTTTCCAAGAACTAGCTTGCATATTACAAGTTTGTTGTACAAGCAACACAGACTCCAAATGTGATTTTAAAAGCAGTAAAAATCAGAGATATGAAATGACAGAGAGCTTGGAGACAACAATACAAAAGGAGTAAGAATTATGAGCCGAATTTGTGAGGTTTATGTTTCTGTTGATGTGTCTTAACTCTTTTTGTGCTTGTCTGTTTGTACAGTGTATATTTTTTGATGGTAACATTAAAGTAACAGATGAAAATTCTTAAAAGAGCTCTATTCAAATGGCCAAAAAATTTAAATAAACCTTATCTTGGTCAATGAGTATTGATACTAAAGAAATAAATTAGCATTATATGTGTTAAATCTTTAAGAAAATGAAAATTGAAAGTTGTTGGCTAATAAAATTATTACAAATATCTTTTTTTAATTGATTTTCCTTAACTGAAATGAATACACTTTTCCTTCACCAAACAGAATGAGGAATATGAGACTTAAATGGATTTAGAAAGAAACAAAAGTTTTGTGGAAGTGAAATCATAGTCAATGCTAAGTTTGTTAAAGGGAATGTCTTTTGTCCTAAGATAAGATGCTGGTTTTAATAAAATCAGGGTGGAAATATGTAAGGCAAGGCTTGAATGAATATAGAAAATTGTAGAAGGTATTGTAGAAGGTAGCATTAAGTAAGGAAATGTATTTTGTAAAGATGAGTTTTGTCTTGATATGCAGTTACTACAGTCTATGTGGTTATGGATAGTTGTTTGCAAAAGCATTATTTAAACTGAAATATTTAAATGGCTAATTTCAAGAAGCCATTATTAGATAGAAACTGAATTTATGTCAATAAAAAATGTAATTTCATAACAAGGAAAGCTGTCCAAGGCCATCTCAATCTGCATAATAAAGTGGTGGTAGGGGGAAGATAATCTTGATCCATTGGGAACTTTAGGTTTTCCCTAAATAATGGAGAAAATATTTTTTCCTGTACTGCTGCAATAAAATAACTTAATTAATGTAATCATGGGAAAGGTGTAAAAATGAAAAGTAAAGTAATAAAATAGTTAAGTTCATTTGATATGTTATAAGTTGAATAAGAAGTGTTTAGAAATTGTCACAGAAATAATCTCTTTTCCTGGGAATCAAGAGGCATGCTTTAGCTCACATTCATCTGATTGGCACACCTCTGCTGATGAAGCAGCCCTATGGCTACATAAAGAGAGTGGCTAATGGGGGGTTGCAGCAAGGTGGTACCTGACAATAGATTATAATGAATTAAACAAAGTAACGCCACTGCTATATGCAGCAATCCCAAACAATGCTAGTTTATTACTAGAAATTAGTACCCAGTTATGGCACTGTCATTTTGCTTTACAACTTGCTAAGGCTTTCTTTAGTATCTCCTTAGGCAATCAGGCCATCCTTCACTGGCCTTCATGTGGAAAGGCCAACAATGGGTATTGCAGTGCTTCCCTAAGGCTATAGGCTATCTGTCTTCACCTGGTGGCAAAGGATATGGGATCCTGTGGCTGTATCCCTATTTCATTATATTGATATTATAGTAACCAGGAATTATCTTTCAGAATTAAAATAAGCATAAGAGACAATGGTATCTTATCTTAAGAGCCTGGTATGGGCAAACAATTGGAACAAGCTGCAATGTCCCCACTGCTCTCTTAATCTCTTAAGTGTTGTTAAAGTACCATGTTTTTACACACCCAAAACTCCAAAACAATTAGTGGCCTTCCTGGGGTTGTTGGGGTTACTGATGACACTTCATCCGTCATTTAGCTCAGACCATTGTATGTGTTAATCAGGAAAGTCCATCCATGGGTATGAGAGGCCACCCCCAGCAGGCTGCTTTTAAAGAAGTAAAGAGGGCAATACCACAGGCTCATGCAGTAAAGTTGGACCCTGACTTACCCTTTGAATTGGGCATGGCCAGCGCCAATAATGACTTTGGGTGGGGTTTATTACAAAGGCAACATTCTAGACAAATACCCCTTGTGTTTTAGTCAAAATTGTAGGGGCCAAAGTATAATATAGCCCTTTAGAGAAGCAACTATGTGCAGCATCCCGTGTTCTGCTGCAAGTACAGAGCCAACCCAATATTGTCTGGTTACTCTGAAAACTGCCATCTCAATCCAGGGGTGATATGCATATATTAAACAAAACAGGAACAATGGACTGTTTTAGGCCACCTTCTGTGGGGGAGAGACCTGTGGAAGGACATCTGAGACACCTGCCAGCAATGACAGGTAACTGTCTTTCTTTTCCCCACCCACTCCTCTCACATTCCTCTCAGGAATGGTGAGGGAGTTGCACTCACAAGAATCCAATTCATACCATTGAAACCTGAAAATCAGCAGAGTGACTCCACAGGAAAAGCAGACATCATGGCTACCAAATTCTGTGGCAGCACTTCCAGCTGCCTGTTACCAGCAGCTCAAGGAAATCACCAACAAGTATCCATCATGCTCAATCTGATGGCTGTGACACTTACCTCAATGGATGTGGCATATTAGTTGAGCACAAACTCCAGTAGGACCATGGCAAGTGAATTACATCAGTCCTCTCTGCTCTCAGAAGAGGAAAGGTGTGTTTTCACTGCCGCAGACACTGCCATGGGACTCTTGTAACAAGCTGGCTACTATTCACTGCCTAGAAAGCGTTTAGTGCCTTATATAGGGTATCAACTCAAATTGAGAGTGACTGAGGTACACCATTTACCAGACACCTCATGCAGTCTTAGACTATGAACCAGGATCTTGTTTGGACTTTTTAAAGAAAGTATATATTGCCTTTTAAAGGGAAAAAAGGCAATAAGAGATCTTTACAACAGTGAACTAAAAGGCAGTATCCAGCCTTAACCCTTTTAAACTCAGCACCATCAGCTGTGGCCCTTGCTCCGGGTAAAATGCTAATAGCGTGGCTGATTCAGGCATTAAGATCACAAGTTAAAGGGTCAGCTGCCCTACAGCTTAAAAGGGGAAGTAATAATAATTTATTGTTGCTTAAGCCTCAAACTATAAAAATTGGTAAAATTGAGGTGATTTGGCCATGATACTGGCCTATGCAGCCTTGCTGGTTGGGAATCTCAAGCCCATGGGAAATAGGAGTCACCCAAAACATTGTTATAAGACCACAGTTAATTTAAAAGATGTCAGTAAACGATGTAGACTTTTTTTATGCCTAAACTAGTTTTTAATGTCACAAAAAAGAAACTCAGAGAATTTAGAAGAGGAAAATGTATGGTAATAGAAATGTTCTCATAATTCCCCTTCGAGAGAGTACTTTGTTATCTACTAATGAAAGCATTGCTTATATAGTGTTAAAACAACATAATCTGCCCCTGTCTGCATGAAACAACTGTAAGAAATCTGTAATATGGGATGGTTAAACCCAAAATTTTGGAATCTCACAGCCAAACATTACTGTTCAATGTTGAGTATATTACTCATATTATTCTGTTGTCTTTTAAATTGTACTTACGGAATTTGGATATAATGCTCCCATGGGGACATGTAATGCCTGCTTTCCCCTCCCACTAGTTATTTGTATAGATTTCTGGAAAATGTGGGGTAGAACTAGCCAGCAAACTTACTCTCTCAGGTGGAATGACTATAAGAAGATGACAAGATGTCTAACCTGTATTTGTCCACATAGGCTATAGTCAACTTTATTAATAGCTGTACATTTTCTCATTGTACCTATTATCTATGCCAAAAATGTGCTGTTTACTGCTTGTGCATATACACCTCTTTGCTGTATTCTTTACATAAAGCTGTAACCACCAAGGAGCGGTGTAGAGCTTCCCCAGGCTGCCAATCACCATGTTAAGTGAGCAATAGTGAGTAATTAAGGCATGACCAGTGCTGGGCTCCGATGTGGTTTCTCTGGAATATCAAATTTATAGTCAGCCTTCCTGGGCTTGATCTCCTGCATACAACTTAAATGCCCTAATCGCTCAGATGATGTCATAGAAGCTTAATGTGTAGAATGGAAGGTGGAAAGGACATTGCAGTAGAGTGAGGGGTTAATGAATGTCCTTTCCCCCTCCTCCTTAATTATCAAATAGGGTGAAGGAGCTTGTTGCACTAGCCAGCAACTTAATCCTTGAACCTGGAGCTGAGAGTGTGGTGAACATGTTCCAGAAACTGGGAGTTATATAAAGCTTTAAACTTTAACTTGTCAAATATGAGGTTGTTCCTTACACTAACCCATTCCCCTCTGCTGTAATGACTTAATAATCTAATATTCCCTGAGAGGCAGTGTGGTACCACCCTTCTGGCCACCAATGGTCCTGTAAGTATTAAAGGCATGTCTACTCCTGCTGGACTCCCATCAGGTTTCTTGGAATATCAAAACATTCAGTTAACTTCCCTGGGCTTGATACTCATGAATTACAGGTATAGAATCATTTAGGAACAGACATGTTAAGAATGTCCTTGTTTCTAAGTCTAAATTTCTGCTTAAATTTCCTTCTATCCTACAGCCATCAAGAAATTCCAGAAAAAAAAAAAAAGATACCTAGATTGTGCTTGGGCAGGTCACCAGTTGGAGATCAAAGTTAGGAAAGAAAGTTGGAGACGTTTTCTTTTCTCCAACCTCTTATTCCTTTTCCACTACTGCATGTCATATCTGCCTGAGGAGTAAGCTTTGTCTTGTTAGAACAAAAGCTCCTAAATGATTTAGAGCTGGACTGAGTCAGAACTTCCTCTCTCATCACATCCATTTTATAAGTCACATCACAGAAACAGTGTCTGAGACAACAGGGTGAACTTAGCTAAAGCTGCTAATTCTAACCATCTGGGAACTGAATGTTCAGGGTATCTTTAAATCCTAATTGTGACTGCACAACATATGTTTAAATATATTCTTGTAATCATACAGGAATGTGTTAATAAGGACAGACTCTGGAGATTCCTGAGCTTGAAATTGTTTGTTTCCACATTTTCAATCTATTTGAATTCAATTCTGAGGAACCAAAGAGTGATCTCCAATCTTATTTCAGGGATTTTAAAGAAAAGTCTTAAAAGTGCTAACATCAGAAAGCTGATAATCCTGGGAATTTTGATTTGTTGCTTGGTTCACGGTATGTTTCCTTCTTAATTATTCTGGTTTAAAATAATTTGCTATGTCCTGGTCTTTAAATTAGGTCAGAGCAAAGTTTAAGCGACTTTCATAATATAATTTATCTGGTCCCCAAGAAAGCAAGACTGACAAATGTGTAGTGAGGACCCTTGGGAAAAGATGTCCTTCAATGTTTAGGTTTCTCCTCATCAATTTCTTTTCAAGCCAAAATTTTGGATGCTCTGAATAAAGAAATTCTTATCTTACCTGGAATGATTGTGGCCTACATTCACAGGATGATGTGAGTACATAAAGCAAAAATAAACTTATTCCACAAATGAAGATTTACTTTGGAAATCCACCTTGGCAATATTTTCAAATCATCACTTAGGCTAAAGGAGTACTAAATGATAAAGTTAAAAAAAAAGGTTGGACTTGTATAGCATTAGTTCCTGATGGGTCAATGCTTACTAACTGTAAAGTGTTCTCTACAAAGAAGATGGATTTTCATGGAATGAACTTATTAACTTCTTGCCAAATTATTCAGAGAGGTAGGCAATTCAGTCACTACTTCATTCATATTTTTCCCTCAATTTTCAATTTACAGATAAGTTATATTTAAAGATGTGTCTACTATCACTGATTTTTAATATAATGACCAGCATATCCAATCTACTAAGAAAGTAAAACTTTCTTTATTAAATTATTTTATTGATTAAAAAAGCAAAATATTCACTTTATTGAAAAAATATGATCAAAAAATGGATAAAAGAAGAAAACAAATGTTGCCCTTAAGTCCATAATTCAGATAAGCAATAATAATCTTTAATGTGTGATCTTTGAACACAGTTCTATGTATTTATGACTTTTTAGACAATTGAAATCATAATATATAATCATATTATATCTTGAACTTTCTATTCAGTATTATTTTGAAAACAACTTTCCACATCATGACTCTACTTACATATCATCTGATATTTCATAATCATACTCATAATTCATTTAACTGCAGCCCCTTATGCAGACATTTGGGTTGACTTCCCTTTTGCACTCTTATTTTTAAAAATTGCAAACTATAACTGGAATGTTTAATTTTGGCCAGAATTTATTTTATAAGAATAGATTCCAAGAATAAAGAACAATGAAAAGTTTATACTAACACATGCTTTGGATAATATACCTCTCATAAATCTTTCCTATTATACCAGGAAATATATTTAATATTTATTATATAGCATTTGTTTGATAACCTTGAAATATAGAATTTTTAGATGTTCAATATTTTCTGAAGAAATATATTTCCATTAATTTTGTTCTTTTTATAAAGCTGTGACTAAACTTATTTATTTTTAATATCAATTTCTATAATAAGGGTCATCTATCACACTTATTGTGATCACTTTCCAAGTGTGTTCCATGATTTCATGTACTTTAATCCATCATTTTAGTCCTTTTATGACACTTTTTCTTTTGCATAATATGCTCATTTCCACTGAGAAATCAGATGTCATATAAGTATTTATTAACTTGTTTTGTGTTTGAACAGAATAATGGTTTACTTTAATATTTTAACAGACGCAATTTGTTTTTAATATACTTTTTTATTTTATTTTAAGATACATGAATTACATAATTTTACATAAATAATATAGATGATTCCCATATGCCCCACTCCCTACCTCTCCCACCTTTTCCCACATTAACAATATCCTTCATTAGTGTGGTACATTTGTTTTAATTGATGAACACATTTTGGAGCATTGGTACTAAGCATGGATTATAGTTTATATTATAATTTACACTCTCTCCTACACAATTTTGTAAGTTATGACAAGATATATAATGGTCTGTATCTGTCATTGAAATGTCATTCAGGACAAGTCCAAGTCCAGCAAAAAGATACATATTACACCTGTTCTTCCCTCTTCCTCCCTTCCGAACCTCTGGTGGGTACTGCCTTCACATCAATGGTAAAAGTTCTTCCATTGCTACAATCATAATGTCTATAGTAAAATAACAGAAAGTCTACTCTAGTCAATCATTCTTTCCCCAACCTGAGGATTCTGGGATGGTAATGCCCACTCTGCCATTAACAAGAGTGGGCTTATATCCCATGGGGCAGATGGATGAGACTACCTTGCTTGCAGTTGCAGACTCTTTCTATTCCTTGGGATGGCTGTAGTCCATCATCATGTCCTTGTTAGTTGTCTTGGGTGAGTCCAATGAACTGAAGAGTAGGTGTTGCAACTCTGTTGAGATTCAGGACCCAACTGGCACATGGACAGCCCAAAGATTTAAGTCTCTTGGACATATACTTATCAACTCTAATACTAACTTTAGTTTCAAAGAAAAAGGGCAGAAGAGCCATATATAAGGTAATCACAAATGAGACCAACACTCTCACACTGGGAAGCATAAATTCCAAAGTAGAGCCTACAGGCTGGGTGCCAAACACTGATGTGTCTACCCTGCCTGTAGTGTCTGGATATCTCCTGCCTCTTTAAGGCAATATTTACTGTGGCAGTGAATGAGTTCCTGTTGAGATGTACATAAGTGCAAACTCTGGAATTCCCATCCTGAGAAGCTATGCCACATTCTCTAATGGGACAGGAAGCATCCCCAGAGTACAAAGGCAGTGACTAGTGAAGGAGGATGGACCATTGTTGGGCTGTTGATATTTGATGACTGTATGTATGAACCTTTACTTTTGAAATTGAAACAGCCTAGTTTAAAAGGATGCCTAAGAGATACTCCAGAAAGTCTCCTTGTTGCTCAAATGTGTCCTCTCTCTAAGCCAAAACTCAGTGTATAAATGCATTACATTCCCCCCAGCATGGGACATAATTCCTGGGGATGAGCCTCCCTGACACGAAAGAATTGCTTCCAAGCACCAACTAGCAATGCAACTGGAAAAGGACCTTGACCAAAAGGGGAAAAGAGTAAAGACAAATGAGTTTATATGGCTAAGGGACTTCAAAGAGAGTTGGGAGTTCATTCCAGAGGTTACACAATTTCTTTTTCACTGTATTTCTTTTTTGTAGGATTGCCATGAAGAGAATTACCTTTCATTTGAAAAATACCTATGAGCTACTGAAAATCTTTTATTACCTCCACTAAACTATTCCTGATATTATTTAAAACATTTTGTAATTTAATATTTTTTCCATAATTGAGCATACATACTTCTTATTGAACTTAAGTTCAT
Source organism: Tolypeutes matacus (assembly GCA_026826555.1). Lineage (NCBI taxonomy): Eukaryota > Metazoa > Chordata > Mammalia > Cingulata > Chlamyphoridae > Tolypeutes > Tolypeutes matacus. The sequence continues at coordinate 222,629 of JAKSZT010037117.1, read as the reverse complement.
TCATCAGTTTTGTTAGTATTTTTAAATATCAATATACTTTTGAATCTACTTACCATCTCAAACTTTTCTGTCAGTTGCACTATCTCATTCAAACTTTTTTCCTAATGTAATTAGTTCTTTTTCTCATTTCTTAAGCTGAAGACAGTTCATTTATTTTCTTCCTCAGTCCTTTTATTGCCTTTCTTAATATTATACAAACAAATATTACAAGGATAAAAATATTGATATGTGGATTTCTCATTTTTGTTCTATTACCAATAAATCTGGCAATTGTGTAAATCAATATTTTTTAGCTCTAGGCTACAAATTCTGATATAAGTACTAATGATATTCTTCAATATCAATACTTTTGATATTCTCCAATTCCTCTCCACCTTTTATTATTTTCTTACTTTTGAAATATAAAGCTAGTAAGAGGGAAGCGGCTGTGGCTCAATCAGTAGGGCTCCCGTTTACCATATGGGAGGCCCCGGGTTCGGTTCCCGGGACCTCCTGGTGAAGGCAAGCCCGCCCGCACGGCGTGGTTAGCTGACCCAGCGAGCACAAGCAGCAAGGGGGGGATAAATGAATAAATAAATAAAATCTTTAAAAAAAAAAATAAATAAAATAAAATAAAATAAAATAAAATAAAATAAAATAAAATAAAATAAAGCTAGTAAGACTAAAGCCCATTCACATCACATGCCCACCAGTCAATTAAAACAATAAAAAATAGCATGGCTTTCTAAAGAATATCTATCCTATAAATTGTGATGCTTTTGTTTCCTTGCCTTAGACGTATTTATTATCTGAACTGATCCAGAGAAAGTTTCATAAATCTCTTAATTTGAGTTTGATTTCCAAAAGTCCCTAAAATTAAAATATGCAGAAGTTCCTCAAATATAGACTTTTAGTTTCAAATAAATTTTGGGAATATTTCATTGTCCAGTAATTCATATTTTAATCCATTCACAATAAACATCTTCTGCAGGTGTTTGAAAAATAATCTCTGATATTCTTATAAAATTATGATTGATGTAGCATAAGTTCATAAATCTTATCACTAGGGTACTGCATCTTCAAATATTCACTCACTTCATTTGATTCAGAAATGTGAACATATCATCCTTAATTTCAAACTGAACTCATGTTATATTTTATATTCACCCTGGAACAAGTTAAAAATATCACAGAAAAGAAATTCTGCAAGTTAGCTTCATTATCATGAGGGAATACAGAAGAGACACAGGAGAATAGCACTTTAAGAATTCAAGCCTCTACCCTCTTTACAGGTCCTTTTTATTCTTGTTTCCATGGAAGAACATACTATGGCTGCAACAGGGAGAGGATTCATCCTGGTATGATTGTATCCCTGTATGATTGATATAGCAAAAGACCATCATAATACCATGTGTGTGTGTGTGTGTGTTGATGGTATGCAGAAGTGGGCCATGTATTCAATATTTGACTAAAAATGTGAATTACCTCTAAGTCTGGGGTTTGTCTGCTCAGATGTTCCATTATTCCTATAGTACACAACTTAACATATATTATTTTCTTGATCAAAATTTATCTATCACAATTACAACCCCTATGATAATTGCAGATAAACCTGTCATCTACATGTCAAAATGGATTCATGGAGCTAGTGAACACCATAACAGAATTCTTCCTGCTTGGCCTGACATAGAACACAGGTATACAGAAACTCTAATTTGTCATGTTTACAGTCATCTACTCTCTTGCTCTGGGAGTAACTTACTCATCATGGTTACCATCACCACAAGCCCAACCCTGGATTCCCCTTTGTATTTTTTCCTATAAGACTTGTCCTTTTTTCAATATAATAAAACTTATTTTTAAAGAGGTTGTAGATAACAGAAAAGGTGCATACCCATATATAGCAATCTCTCCCCCACCCACATTTTCCCCAATTTAATCCTCACCACTAGCTATTAGGGAAATGCAAATCAAAACTACAATGAGATACAATCTGACACCTATTAGAATGGTGACTATTTAAAAAACAGTAGACTATAAGTGTTGGAGAAGGATGTGAAGGAATTGTAACCCTCATCCACTGCTTCAGGGAATGTTTTATAGTCAGGTGTTGTGGAGGACAGTTTGGTGGTTCCTCAAAAAGCTGACTCTAGAAATGCCACATGATCCAGCAATTCTATTGCTGGGTATATACCCAGAAGAATTGAAAGCAAAGACACGAACAGATATATGCACTCCAATGTTCACAGCGGCATTATTCACATTTGCCAAAAGTTGGAATCAACCCAGGTGCCCATCAACAGATGACTGGATAAATCAAATGGGGTACCTACATACAATAGAATATTACTCAGCTGTAAGAAGGAATAAAGTGCTAACACATGTGATAACATGGATGAATCTTGAGGACCTTATGTTGAGTGAAGCAAGCCAGGCATTGAAGGATGAACAGTACATGACCTCACTGATATGAATTAAGAAAACTGAGCATACTCAGAGAGTTATTGCCTAGAAGATATGATTCCAAGAAATAGAACAGGGAGAAGAAGGTTGTGAGCCAACACCAATACGGAAATAATCTATGGTAAGATGAAAGTGTGTAATTGTATATTGAAGGGATATAACAGGAGGGTAGTGATATTATTGGTTGGGTCATGCAGGTTTTACAGGTGAGTAGATTGGGAATTGTGGGTTGGAAGGTCCAGGGTACAGAAAGGAGGGTTGGGAGAGGGACCAGTTGTACATTGGTGATTTGCAGGTATGCAGTTGAAAGTACAAAGTTGGAAATGCTCTTATGGCAATGTGTCAAGGAAGGGTTACTAGCTTAGGGTGTTGGATGGGGGCGGGGGCATTTGGGACTGATTGCACCTGGAGCAAGCTTCTAAGGAGTGTGTGAGTGATCACTCTGTCATAATGTGTGGTATCAGTGGGTGGAGACCCAAACAGTGAGTGGGAAGGAGTTGGAATTCCATTCACAGGAGGACTGATTTCTTCACAAATAGACAGGCAGGAGTCTGTCAAGAGGATGGGCTGATCCTGATAAAGGAGGACAAACCAATGTTATCAAGACCTCAGTCCTGTTGCATTTAACAATGAATCTTGGCATCCAAGGAGTGAAGCCAGGGGGTCGCCATGGGCCCCAAGGGGAAGGGGAGGGAGGAAGAGAATAGATCAAACTGGGGGTTTTTAGTGGGCAGTGGAAGTGTTCTACGTGATCTTACAATGATGGACACAGGACATGCTAAATATCAAAATTTTTAGAAGTGTATGGTCTAAAATGTAAACCATAATGTAAACCATTGACCATGTTTAGTAACTGTTTCACTATTTGTGTATCAGTTATAACAAAGGTACCATCCATATTAATATGGGGTATCAGAAAAGGGGGGGATGTTGGATATATGAGAATCTCCTGTATTCTGTGTGTGACTTTGCTGTGACCTAAAACTTCTTTGAAAACAAAATGGAATATACTGAAACACTGGAAAATGAGTGGGAGAAGTTGCCACGGTACAAACAGTACAGCAGATATTGAAGTGATGAAAGGCTAAATGTAAAAAAAAATTTTTTTTTCATTTTTTAAAATATCCCGATCTTTTAATTTTGTTGTATTTTTAGTTTGTTTAAGTTTTTATGTCTTTTAGTTCTTATATTTAAACTTATCATTATTGTATCATTTTACTATTAGTTGTATTTGGCTATTGTAATGGCTTTATTTCTGAAGAAGCTTTGGATCACAGAAGAGTTAGAACTGGGGTGAGGTAGGTTCATTGTTGTGGGGTGTCAGTAATGGGGGATGCATGGGAGGAAGTTCACCTGAGCATAAATATAAAGTATATAAAAATGTTCAAATAATTATGGGGCATTGTCACAGTGGGTGGAGACTGAATTTCCATCCTGGAGAGCTCTGCCACATTCTCTAAGGGAGCAGGAACAGTGCCCCAGGCACAGGGGCAGTGACTGGTGAAGGAGAATGACCACTGATGGGCCCTTGATATTGATGACTAGGCTTATGAGCCTTTGCTCTTGAAATTGAAACTTAGCCTATTGTTATGGGATGCCTAAGGGTTGCCTCCTTTGGCCTACTAGTTGCTTAAGCATGGCCTCTCTCTAAGCCAAACTCAGCATATGAAGGCATTTCCTTCTACCCAGCATGGGACATGACTCCCAGGGATGAGCCTCCCTGGCACTGAGGGATTGCTACCAAACACCAACTAGCAATGCAACTGGATAAAGACCTCAAATAAAAGGGGGGAAAGATAAAGACAAATGAGTTTATATGGCTAAGAGGTTTCAAAGTGAGTTGGGAGGTTATCCCAGAGGTTACACTTATGCACATATCAGCAGGATTTCATAGACTTCCAAAGTGGATACTACCCCAAATAGTTGGACTCCTAAGGGCTCTGTAGACACCCAGGACCTATGATCAGGGTGGATACCTTGAGAGTTTGGTGCCTTACCAGTGGGTCCTACTTTGGAGTTTGTGCTCCTGAGAGTGACAGAGTTGGACTCAATTATGTCTTCCCTGCACATGGCTCACCTGCCCCTTCTATTTAAATGTGTACTTGGTGCTGGAGTTTGTAGATGTACATCCAGAGACTCGAGTCTTTGGGCTGTCCATGTGTCACTGGGGTCTGGAACTGCAGTGGGATTGCAATACCTACTTTACAGCTCATTGGACTGACCCAGGAAAACTGACGGGGAGATGATGATGGACCACAGCCATCCCAAGGAACAGAGAGAGTCTGCAGCTGCAGACAGGGTAGTCCCATGCATCTTCCCTATGAGATATTGGCCCCCTCTCAATTGGAGGTAGAGTGGACATCACCATCCTAGAATCCTTGGGATTGGGGGAGAGCTATGGACTAGAGTGGACTTACTAGTATTCTACCGTAGACATATTGTGATTCTAGCTTTGGGAAAAATTACAACACTGATGTGGAGCCATTGGTCAATGGAGGCTCTGGAGGGAGGGAGAGGGATAAACAGTTTTAATACAGGGGCTATTTTGAGACTTGGGGATCATCCTGAATGACATTGCAATGACAGATATAGGCCATTTTTTATCATCACATAACATGCAGAACTATGTGGGAGAGAGTGTAGACTACAATGTGAATTATGGTCCATGCTTAATGGCAAAGCCCCAGGATGAATTTATCAATCGCAATGAATGTGCGATACTAATATAGGATGTTTATGTGGGAGAGTGTGAGAATTGTAGGGAGTGGGGCATATAAGAATCCTTATATTTTTTTGTGTAACATTTATATAACTTAAGTATCTTTTTTAAAAAGTTATAAGGGACACCCATATACTCCAATCCCTCCCCCACCCACATTTTCCCCCAATTAATAATATGTATCACATATGTGTGATACATTTGTTAAAATGATGAATAAATATTGAAGTATTGCTACTAACCAAAGACTATAGTTTACATTGTGGTTTAACACTTAATTCTATTTTAATTTAAAAGTTTATTTATTTATTTATTTATTTATTTCTCCCCCATCCATCATTTTTTGCTCACTATCTGTTCTCTGTGTGTTCTTTTCTATTTGCTTGTCTTCTCTTCAGGCAGCACCGGGAAATGATCCTGGGAACTTCTAGAGTGGGAGAGAGGCACTCAATCACTGGTGCCCCCTCAGCTCCCTGGTCTGCTGTGTCTCTCACTATCTCTACTCTGTCTATTTTTGTTTCATAATCTTGATGATCTAGCTTTCCACATGGACAAGAGCTCCATGAAGACCAGCACTCCTGCTTGGCCCAGCAGTTCTGTGCAGGCCAGCACTCCTGCATGGACCAGCACTCCACATGGGCCAGCACTCTATGTGGGCCAGCTCTCCACTAGAGCCAGCTTGCCTTTCAGCAGGAGGCCCTGGGATCAAACCCTGGACCTCCCATATGATAGACAGGAGCCCAATCACTTGAGCCACATCTGTTTCCCAACACTTAACTCTAATGACTCATATTCCAGCTATTATTTCCTCACCATCTCCTCAGAATCTCTGGTGACCTTTATCTTTATAACAATGTTACTTGTTCTTCCATTACTACAATATTAATAAGTTTACTTTGTCCACAGTTGCATTCTCCCCTTTTGTTTGTTCATTCCTCAACCTTGAGGATTGTGTGAATCTGATGCTGGTTCTATCTCAGATTAAACAGTGGCTTAGATATTTTGGGGCAGATGGAAGGAACTGTTTTGCTTCAGCTGTAGATACTCTCCATTTTTGGGGGATGGATGTTGTTCATCATCATCATTTTGTTACTTGTCCTGGGTGAGTCTAATTATATGGAGAGTAGGTATTGGCCACAACTCTTCTGAGATTCAGGGCTCCACCAGCATATGAACAGAATGAAGATTTAATCCTCTGATCATATATTTAATAGATATAATGTTAATTATAAGTTCAAATAAAACGGGTAGGAGAATCATTTGTAGTGAAACTTTAAATGAGCCTAACTCTGTTACACTGGGGAAATAAGTTGTAATATATTTCAGGCTTAGGCCTGTGGAAAGATATTTTGTGTGTTGCTTATAATGTCTAGATGCTCTAAACCTCTCAGGAGCACCCCTATTTTAGGCTTTGTTCACCTTGGCAGTTATTGAGATCTTCCTGAGCCATGCATATTTGTAAACTCTGCAATGACCTCCTGACTCATTTTGAAATCTCTTAGCAGTGAAAATGCTTTTGCAGTTAATGTTTCCCCCTTTTAAACAAGATCTTTCTCCAAATGCATTACTGGATGGCACTTTATGGTAATCCATCAATTTCAGGGGAGCTCATTCCTGGGAGTCACATCCCACACCAGGGGATAGGTAGCACAATTATTTTCTGAGTTTGGCTTAGAGAGAGGCCAAATTTGAGTAACAGGGAGGTTTTCAGGAGGTAAATCTTAAGCAATAGATATTATTGAGCTAAGTTTCAATTTTAAAAGAATAATATTTATAATTACATACATTAATTTTGAGGGCTTGACATATTGGTCTGTTTTCTGTTATTAGGCACTGCATTTGTACTCAAGAGATTCTTACCCTTCTATTTGAGAATGTCACAGGGCTTTCTAGAATGGAAGTTTAATATTTAATTGTTTATTGTGTGGCTTTCCACCCACTGAGATAACACACTATGACAAGGTGAACACAGTCATATTCCAAAGAAGCACGCCCAAAGTGCACACTTTCCCATGCAACATCCCAACACTGACAACCTGCACCAGTGACCCTTCCTTGCCATATTTGCCAAAAGAACATTCCCACAATTGAATTTGCAACCAAAAACCTCCAACTACCTTGAGTTCACCTGTTCCTTCATCCAGCCCTCTCCCCAATTCCTTGAAACCAAACCCCCAACCCTGCTCAACCTCACACTACAGCACTATCAACCACAATCACATCCTTGTTTCACCATCACCCCTTTACTACCATCACCCCATCCGCTGCCAAATCTTATTATAGATTCTGCCAAGAATGAGAATCAGCTTACCACTCTCTACTCCCTTTTTGTCTCTTGGTAACCTATCGCCAAAACTCCATCTCTTAGAGACTGCTCAACATGCTTAGATCATGCCAATAATATCTTGAAATATTTGTCTTTAGTGACTGGCTTACTTCATTCAATATAAGGTCTTCAAGATTCATCCATTATGTCTCTTCGGTCAAAACTTCATTCTTTCTTCAGTGGGGTAATATTTCATTGTATGTATATATCACAATTTGCTTATCCATTCATCTGTTTATGGACACTTGGATTGCTTCCAACTTTTGGCAATATTATATAATGCCAACATGAATATTTAGGTGTATATATCTGTTTGTGTCTCAGCATTCAATTCTTCTGGGTATATAGCTAGTAGTATAATTGCAGGGTCATATGGCAATATTATATTTAGCTTCCTGAGGAGGTGCCAAATGATCCACATTGGCTGCAGAATTCCACATTTGCACCAGCAGTAAATGAGTGTTTCCATTCCTCTACATCTTTCCGAACAATTGTTATTTTCTGTCATTTTTTTAAAAAAATGGAAGGCATTCTAATAGGGGTAAGATGATATCACATCATAGAATTTATTTGCATTTCCCTAATAGCAAGTGATGTTGAGCATCTTTCATGTGCTTTTTTATCCATTTGTATTTTCCTGTAAAAAATGTGTCTATTCAATGTCTTGCCTGTATTTTAAATGGGTTGCTTTTAATTTTTCTGATGTAGGATTTCTTAACATATGCTGGATATTAGACCCTTATGAGATAAGTGGTTGCCAAATAGTTTTCCCTTTAAGTAGGCTGCCTTTACGCTTTCTTGACAAACTCCTTTGAAACAATTTTTTATTTTATTTTTTTATTTTCAGGAGGTTCCATTTATTTTTTGCTTTGTTTTGTTGCTTGTGCTTTGCATGTAAAGTTTATGAAAAATTTTCTACTTCAATTTCATGTTGATGTTCCCCTATATTATCTTTTAGGATCTTTATGGTCTTGCCTCTTGTTTTGTTGATCTTCATTGAGTTAATTTTTGTATAAACATGAGATGGTGATCATTTTTAATTCTTTTGATATGGATATCCATTAATTCCAACACCATTTATTGAAGATGTTATTCTGTCCCAGTTGAGAGGCCTTGATGGCCTTATTGAAGTCAGTTAGCTGTATATGTGTGGGTCTATATCAGAACTTACAATTCATTTCCATTGGTCAGTGTGCCTAACCTTGTGTCATCACCATGTAGTTTTGACTACCGTAGCTTTATAGTACACTTTAAAGTCAGGTAACATGATTCCTCCAATTTTGTTTTTCTTTGAATATATGTTTTTGGCTCTTTGTGGCCTCTTTCTTTTCTAAATAAATTTCATAATTGGATTTTTCAGTTCAGTAAAAAGTGCTGTTGCAATTTTTATGGGGTATGTGTTAAATCTGTAAATTGATTTGTCTATGATAGACATCTTAATGATATTTAGCCTTCCAATCAATGAAATTGGAATATTCTTTCATTTTTAGGTCTTCTTTATTTCTTTCTCAATGTTGTGTAGTTTTCTTTGTTCAAGTTATTTACGTCTTTAGTTAAATTTATTCCTAGATATTTAATTCTTTCAATTGCTATTTTAAATGATTTTTTTTCTTGAATTCCTCCTTAGATTGCTCATTATTAATGTACAGAAATGTTATTGATTTTTGCATGTTGATTTTATATCCTGCCACTTTACTGAACTTGTTATCAGCTCTAGAAATTTTGTTATAGTTTTTGAGGGTCTTTATACATATAGGATCATATCACCTGCAAATAGGGAAAGTATTACTTCCCTGTTTCAAATTGAGATTCCCTTTATTTTATTTTTTGCCTAAGTGGTCTGGCAAGTTTTTCTAATAAAATTGTAAATAAGAGCAGTGACAGTGGGCATCCTGATATTGTTCCAGATCTTAAAGGGAAAGCCTTTAGCTTTTCAACATTAAGTATAATATTAGCTGTGGATTTTTCATATATATTCTTTATCATGTTGAGGAAAGTTCCTTCTATTCCTATCTTTTGGAGTGTTCTATCAAGCAAGGATGTGCTACCTTGTCAAGTTCTTTTTCTGCCTCGAGATGATAATTTTGTTGTTGTTGTTGATCTTTTAATGCAGTGAATTACATTGATTGAGATTTTCTTATGTTAAATAATCCTTGTATATCTGGGATAAAACTAAGTTGACCATGGTGCATAATTCCTTTGATTTGGTGTTGAATATGATTAGCAAGTAATTCAATGAGGATTTTAACATCTAGGATAATTAGAGAGATTGGTCTGTAGTTTGATTTTCTTGTTGAGTCTTTATGTGTCTTTGGTATTAGGGTGATGTTGACATCATAGAATGAGATAGGTAATTTTCCCTCCACTTCTATTTTCAGAAGAGTTTAAGCAGGATAGGTGTTAGTTGTTTCCAGGATAATTGGTAGAATTCATCTGTGAAGCCATCTGATCCTGAGCTCTTCTTATCTGGGAGAATATTGGTGACTAATTTAATCTTACTACTTTTGTATGACATAGTTAAGGTGCCTGTCCAGAAGCCTGTATCTAACAAAACTTGCAATTTAAAAAATGGTGAAGACTTCAAAATATTCACAGATAAACAGAAATTGAGAGAGTTTGACAACAAAATTCTTGCACTTCAAGAAATGCTAAAGGGAGTGATGCAGGTTGAAAGGGAAAAAGACAGGAGAAAGAGGGTTGGAAGAGAGTGTAGACAAGAAGATAATTGGTAAGAGTAACTAAAAGGATAAAAAAAGAAATAAAAAGAAAATATGACATAGATAAAATGAAAAAATCTTTAAGGTAAGTACTGCCATGGCAGTAGTAATATTAAATGTTAATATGGAATAAATTCTCCAATTAAAAGAAACAGATGAGCAGAATCGATAAGGAAATATGACCCATCTGTTGGCTGTGTACAAGAAATTCACCTTATACCAAGGAACACAAGGAGGTTGCAAGTGAAAGGTTGGAAAATGAGTTTACACTCAGGCAATAACCAAAAACATACAGGAGTAGCTATACTAATAATAGAGGAAAGAAACTTTAAATGCAAAATTATTGTAAGAGGCAAAGAAGGACAGTATATATTAATAATAGTGATAATCTAGCAAGAAGAAAGAACAATCATAATTATTTATGTACCTAAACAGGATGCCTCAAAATACATGAATAAAACACTGGAAAAGCTAAGTGGAGAAATAGATGCCTCTACAATTATCATGGGGGACTTTAATACACCATTATCACCATTAGACAGAACATTTCAAAAGAAAATCAATAAAGAATCAAAGCCTTTGAATAATACATTAAAGGATCTGGACTTAATAGACATATACAGAACATTACACCCAAATACAGTGGGATATATAATTTTCTCATGTGCACAAAGCTCATTCTCCAGGATAGATCACATGCTTGGCCATAGAAAAACTCTCAATGAATTCAGAAAGATTGAAATTAAACAAAGTAATTCCTCTGACAACAATGGAACAAAGTTGGAAATAAGTAAGGGTCAGAAAACAAGATTAGGCACAGAGATATCTAAGTTAAACAACATACTGCTAGGCAAACAGTGGGTCAAGGAGGAAACCACAAAAGAAATCAGTAAGTACAATGAAATGAGTGAAAATGGCAATCCCATATCAAAATCTATGGGAGGCAGCAAAAGGCATACAGACAGGGAAATTTATAGCCATAAATGTCTATATTAAAAAAGAAGAAAGAGGTAAAGTCAAAGACCAAATTGCACACCTGGAGGATTTAGAAAAACAACAACAAACTAACCCCAAAAGAAGTAGAAAGAAGGAAATAAAAAAAACTTAGGGCTGAGCTAAATGAAATTGAAAATAAGAAAGTACCAGAAAAAATAAAACCAAAAGCTTCTTCTTCAAGAAGTTTTAAAAAATTGACAAACCCTTAACTAGACTAAAGAGAAAAAAAGTGAGAAGATTCAAATACATAAAATAAGAAATGAGGAAGGGGATATCACCACTGACCTCACATAAATAGAGAATCATAAGAGGATATTTTGAAAAATTGTATGCCAACAAGATAGGTAACTTAGAGGAAATGGACAAATTCCTAGAAACCCTCAAACAGCCTACATTGATGAAAGAAGAAATTGATGAGCTCAACAGATCCTTCAGAAATAATGAGATAGCATTAGTCATCAAAAGCCTCCTAACTAAGAAGAGCCCAGGGCCAGATGGCTTCAAAGGTAAATTCTACAAACATTCTGGAAAGAACTAACACCTATCCTGCTAGAACTCTTCTAAAAAATAGAAGTGGAGGGAACTAACTCATTATATGATGACAATGTCACCCTAATACCAAAGCCAAGCAAAGATGCCACAAGAAAGGAAAACTATATACCAATTTCTCTAATGAACCTAAATGCTAAAATCTTCAAGAAAATACTTGCTAATTGTATTCAAAAATACATCAAATTAATTATACACTGTGACCAAGTGGTTTTTATCCCTGATATGCAAGGGTGTTTAATCATAAGAAAATGAAGCAATGTAATAAACCACATAAACAGATCAAAGGAAAATCTTGATCATCTCTATAGATTCAGATAAAGTATTTGACAAAATACAGCACCCTTTACTGAGAAAAGTACTGGAAAAGGTAGGAACAGAAGTAAACTTCTTCAACATGATAAAAGGTATATATGAAAAACCTACAGCTAATATCATATTCAATGGTGAAATCCTAAAAGCTTTCCCTCTAAGATCAAGACCAAGACAAGTACAGCCACTTTCACTGCTCTTACTTAACATTGTGTTAGAAGTACTTGCTCAAGCTCTTAGTCATGATAAAGCTATAAAAGGCCTCCAAAATGGACAGGAAGAAGTAAAAATTTCACTATTTACAGATGCCACGATCCTATACATAGAAAGCCCTCAGAAATCTACAAAATAGCTCTGAAAGCTTATAAATGAGTTCAGTAAAGTCATAGGTTATAAGGTCAATGTGCAAAAATCAGTAGCATTTATGGGCACCAATAATGAGCAATCTGAGGAGGAAATAAAGAAAAAATCCTGTTCTCAATAGCAACTAAAAGAATGAAATACCTAGGAATATATTTAACTAAAGATGTAAATGTCTTATATGCAGAAACCTACACAACACTGTTAAAGGAAATCAAAGAAGACTAAATAAATGGAAGGGTATTCCCGTTCATGGATAGGACTAAACATCATTAAGATGTCTATCTCACCCAATATGATTTATTGATTTAATGAAATCCCAATAAAAATTACCACTGTATTTTTTACTGAATTGGGAGATATAACTATGAAATTTATATGAAGGGCAAGGGGCCCCAAATAGCCAAAGATACAGTGAAAAAGAAAAATGAAACCATAGGAATCACACTACCTGACTTTAAAACATACTAAAAAGTTACAGTGTTCAAAATTGTATGGTACAGGCACAAGGGTAGAAATACTGAGCAAAGGAACTGAATGGAGAATTCTGATATAGATCCCCACATATAGTCACCTGATATTTGACAAGGCCCACAAGCCCAATCAACTTTGAGAGACTGCCATCTTCAACAAATGGTGCTTGTAAAACTGGATATAAATATCCAAAAGAATGATAGAGGAATACCATCTCACACCTTACAGAAAAATTAACTCATAATAGATCAAACATATAAATATAAGAGCCAAGACCAGAAAGCTCCTAGAAGATAATGTAGGGGAGCATCTACAGGATCTTGTTTTAGGAAATGGTTTCACAAACTTTATACCCAAAGCATGAGTAACAAAACAAAAAATAGATAAATGGGACCTCCTCAAAATTAAAAATATTTGCACCTCAAAAGTGTTTGTTAAGAAAGTGAAAGACAGTCTACTAAATGGGAGAAAATATTTAGTAACCATATATATGATAGGGGCCTAATACCCAGCATATATAAAGGAATCCTACACCTTGAAAAGAAAAAGACAAGCAATCCATTTCTTAAAAGGAAAAGAGGGACAAGTGGCATGAGGGTGGCAGAGTAAAAAGCTTCTAGAATTAGCTCGTGCTAAGGGGCAGTTGGTGATCACCCAGATCTATCTAGAGCACTTCTTTGGGGGCTCTGGGAGACCAGAAGTACATCATACAACATCCTTGAAAGAATGGAAGAAGGATACTGCCCATCTGCAGAGAAGAGTCATCAGTAAAGCACTCCGCACCACGGAAGCCTGGGCCCATCCTCTACTGAGGCACAAGTTGACTCGTGAGCTTTTCCATGGTTGGAATTGGAAGCTCCACTTCCCAGAAATGGGGGAGGAAGACTACAGTTGGGCACTACCTTCAGGTACTGATCAGTAAATTCGATGGGCTAAAGTATAATCCTAAAAAGAGCTAAAGTTTGAATCTGTCCAAGTCAGAAAGAGGCCTGTGGCCACCATCTTAACTACGTGCTCAACACAAGGGGAAGTGGGGCTGACTGAAAATCACAGTACTGTTAGGGACCATTTTCATTCCATCTACATCAGATTGCCACTCTAACCTAAGCCTCAGGCCCACCTTGGGCAATGAGGAAGCTGGGGGGAGCTGCACCAGACTCCTAGGAAAATTATAGGGCATGCCAGGGAGGCCAGTGCCCATCCTATTTTGGCAGTGCAAGCCACCCCAGGAGCTATTCTGTGGCAGGAATTGGAAGCTCCATTTCCCAAAAACAGGGGAGAAAAAGGTGGTTGGCCACCGATTTCAGCTACTGATTAGTAAATTCAGGTGGCTAAGGTATAACCCTAAGAACAGCTAAAGTTCGAGCCTGTCCAAGGCAGAAAGAGGCTTGTAGCTGCCATTTTGACTCATCCCCCAGCATGAGGGGAAGTTGGGCAGACTGAAAATTACAGTGATAGTAGAGACCTGTTTCTTTCACCCAGATTGTCTGGCTGCCCTAGCCTAGGCTCCTGCCCCACCTCTAGCAGGGAGGAAGATGGTGGGCCTTGCATCAGCCTATCCAGGTAACTCCAAGTACATTTAGCAGGCAGAGAATGAATATTCAGAAGTCTACAGTGGCAACTTCAGTCATCTTGGACCTGGACTGCATATATTGTTGCCCACACCTTCAGTTCCATCTCCAGGCAGGAGAGAAAGGGGTGTGAAGCTTCATCAGTCTCTCTGGGCAACTACAGTCTAAGCCTGCATGAGTTGGATTATTCCACACAGCTGTGGCTCTGTCCAAATCCCTGGCAAAGAGAAAGTTGGGGGAAGCTTCACTGGTTCTTGGGGCAATCAGGGGAGCTTGAGCCTACACAGCTTATAGCACCAATGAAGTCCTTGCCTCCTACTATACCACCAGAAAGGGCAGGAGGCCCTAAAATAAAGAGAAAAACTGCACCCAGAATAAATGTCCTAGTAATCCAGATGTCAAGACACCAATAAAAAATTACAATCCACACCAAGGAACAGGATGATATGCCTTCATCAAGATCAAGATAAGCCTTCAAATGACATAAAGGAGTTGAGACAACTAATCATAGATGCTTAAACAAATTTCCTTAAAAAATTCAATGAGATGGCTAAACAAAACAAATTAAGGGTATTAAGAAGACATAGGATGAGCAGAAAGAATTTGAAAGCATACATAGAAAATTAGAAGTTCTAATGGGAATGAAAGGTACAATAAATGAAATTTAAAAAGCATTAGAATCATATAATAGCAGAATTGAGGAGGCAGAAGAAAGGATTGGTGAGCTTGAAAAAATGGCCACTGAAAGTGAACATACAAAAGAACATGAAGAAATGTTTGGAAAAACTTGAACAAGGTCTCAGGGAACAAAAGGACAGCAAGAGATGTGCAAACATACATGTCATGGGTGTCCCAGAAGGAGAAGAGAAAGAAAAAGGGGCATAAGGAATATTTGAAGAAATAATGGTAGAAAATTCCCCAACCCTATTGAGGGACATAGATATCCATGTACAAGAAGCTCAACAGACTCCAACCTGAAAATATCTGATAGACCAACTCCAAGACATATACGAATCAGAATGTCAAATGCCAAAGACAAAGAGAGAATTCTGAGAGTGGCAAGAGAAAAGCAATGCATAACATAAAAGGGATACCCAATAAGATTAAGTGCTGAATTCTCACCAGAAACCATGCAGGCAAGAAGACAGTGGTTTGATATATTTAAGATAGTGCAAGAGAAAAATTTCCAGCCAAGAATCTTATATCTGGCAAGATTGTCTTTCAAAATTGCTTGTGACCCTGGCAGCTTCCAGAGCCATAACCTGAGGTAGCAAGCCACCCACACTTGACTGACTGACCAATCTCATTTTATAAATCATATTTTTATGGGAAAATAAGGCTAAATGAAAGCTGCCACAAGACTTTTGTGCAGTGTTGCTAAAAATGAATACCAACTCATATCTAATAGCAAGATGACTATTAAGAAATAGTAGTAGAAATACCACTTGATTATTTATAGGAATATTCCGTAAAATATCTTCATAAATTCAGAGAAATCAAATGTTTTCTGTAATATTGGAATGTCATGGTTATAGCCAGTTGATTTGTTTTCTCTAATCTGTGCTCAGCTCTCCTCTTCTCTTTTCCTCTTCACATCCATGAACTTGGCTTCAGTTCTTGTATGTGAAGTTTGACCCAGTCAATCATGGCCTCTCATGGCCCCCACCCTACCTCTGTCCACTTTCTCCTTGTACCTTTCCCCAATACTTGCCTCAGTTCACCCCGGGGTATCATGGTTTCTCTCCTTAGCCACCAGTTTCTCATTGTCCCCTCCTTCCCAAGCAGGCTCACTCCAGTATCTCTATGCTTCACAGAAACCCTCATCTGCACCTCCCCTCAGATCCATCCCATAAGGATTCCTAAAGTTCTACCCTTCATCAGCATCCCCCCTTCCATGTTCCTGCCCTATGACTCTGCTCTTCCCATCTCAGTTCATCTCCTGTATGTTGCTCCCTCCTTTATCGCCTTGACTCCATCCCTTGTTACCCATTCACTTCACCTCAGTCAACTCCTTACCTCATCTATTAATTGCTTTGTCCTCCCAGGCCTCTAACCTTTATGTTCCTCTATCACTTAGTTTATCTATCCCTCTGTACCTGAACTTTTTCAGCTCCACCATGGACATCTGCACAACCCACCCTGCCACAATGATGCAGAGAATTCCCTATCCTCCCTGGGGCTCCCTTCTTCTGTCTGTTTCCCCCTCCCCAGGTTGGCCCAAGGTATCCATGCAACAGTTCACCCCAGGTCTCCCCTCTCACACGTTTGTCTCACTTAGGAATACTTTGATCACTCACATTCCTTGATTGCTGTAGCCTCTAGCCACTCTGTGACTCATTGCACTCTGCACTTTTGCTCCCCTCATTTTACCCCCAATCTTTATTCTTCCCTCCAGGCCACATTCATGCTACCCAGCTCTCACCTTAGGAGCCCTTCAATCTGTGTTAGTTTGCACCATGATCTCCTGGGGCCCCATCACATTTTCTGATGCCTCATCACTCAGGTGATGTCACTGACCTTTTCCAACCTCCAGTCAGTTCTCCTTCCTGACCCCAGTACACCCTCCCCTACCTATGTGCCTTCCAATCACTCCCAGTCTCCAGTCACACTCAGGCCCTCTTCTCATTGCCTCCCTTTGCCTCAAAATCATTCAAAACACCAAAACATTCTGACCATAGTAAAATATTCACATACTCCCTCCAATTAAAGTCAAACTCTTAAGAGAATGACAGTTTTACAACTTTGTCTGACATGGATTTACATAAAGTTTAGTCTCTATAATGGGATTTAATCCTGTCCCCCTTAATGGCCTCATATTGCCATGGCTATTGTAAACAAAAATATTTTATTTTGAAATATTTATAGAATTAATAGATCTTATTTAAAAATTGAAATAGCAATATAAAGAACTTCTGATCCTCACACTCAGATTCCACAATGATCATAGTTTTACCACACTTTCCCCTTACCATGAACTACTCCAGTGTATGTTTCCTCAAAAAATAAATATCCCCCTAGATAACCACACAAACCCAAACCGGGAAACAACACCATTATCAAATAATGATCCAATCCATGGATCCTATTCATATCTTACCAAGTTTCCTTACAGTGGGAAAATACCTCTTTGTCCATTTCAGTATATGCTCCTTCAAACTGTAATTTTTCTTGAAACATTCTCTCATATCCTTGACAAATTTCCCAAGGACCAATGATTCCAACCTGTGTCTGCCTTCTGCCTTCTCCTGAGCATACTCAGGCCTTTATTTCAAGAGGAAGACTCCAATCTGATGTTGTCCTCTGCACAGTACAACCCATCAGGAGAGACAAAATCCACTCACAACATCCCTAGTGATGGCAACATAACTGGTTGAAATTTCTCCAGGTTTCTCAACACACTTATATACAAATTGTTTTTCCATTATAATGAAATGGAATTTTATGGGGATATATCTTAACAATGTCAACATCATGCCCCCATATAACTTTATAGAACACTAAAAAATCTTGATAATCAATATCTGCTATTTTCTCTAAAAACATACACCTTGCCTTTAGGAAACATGAAATTTCACAAATATTTTATGAGTTAGAAGTTATATGAAATGAATAATTTATCAAATTAGTCTTAAATTATAGAATCTCTCATTTTCTAATTTTGCCATTTTTCTCCTTGATCATTTACAGGTGTCTCCTTGTCTACTGAGGAAGTAAAAAGTGTTTATGCAATTAAATATAGTTTATGCAATTAAAAATATTATGTAATTATTCTAATTAATATAGAAAATAATTGGTTTTGTATTTAGAAGAACTATGAAGTCATGTGAAATATCCTTAGTTTATCTCGGATGGATATTTCAGGGGTTGCTTTTCCATTTGCTTCATTCTCCTTACGGAAGCAACCCTAAAGCATTCCTAGATTAAATTTACAGAATATGAAAATTCATAAGGTTATGTGCTATTATGTCACAGAAGAAGAATGCTAATATCTTAGAAAAAGATTTAACTGTAAACAAGGTAGTAAGGAAATTGGAATACACAGTGCCTAGAAGCTAGTGCTGAGAATCAGACCTATGCAAAAGTGTGTGGTAATTTGCATAGATTTGTGTTGTTCTTTTTCCTGGACCTCAATTCCTAACTCCACGAATGCTCAATATAAAGAGCTTTTTCAGGTAAATCAGTACTTAGTGATGAATTCAGGAGTCAGATATCATCTTGAAGCCTATCATGGGTAGGACAGGATCAGACTCATCTGACATGGAGAAGTATGTTTAGGTTCAGGCATATCAGGAATTGTCTAGGCAGACACAAATCTATAGCATCATGTAGGCTGAATGTACATCAATTGATGATCCAATAAACTTGCTTTAATAATCTCCAAAGCATTAAAAATTCAAGATGGTCCATGAAGAAGTTCAACTGGCCAGGCAAAAATGACACATTAAAACAATTCACAATATGTCTTTGTCTATTGAGGACATTTCTCCAGGGTTAAATTTTCTCACAAAGAACAACTGTAAAATTTGTCTTCAATTATTAATTGAATAAGTGATACTTTTGAATTTAGTCTAGAAGTTATATTAATCTGCTAAATAAAGAGCACATTTTATCACCCAGAAAATATGTGTTACATGGTAAAACTAGAATCTGGGCAATTTTCTTCCCTTTGCTTAAGGTAAAACAAATCTGCTCATAAACCTGTGAATGGGCTGTGGGTACTTTAATAAGGATGGCCAAGGGGTAATGGATAAGAAGAGATTCATCATTTTCTGAGTTGGCCACACTAGAACCAGTTTTGAAGCCACTTTTTGTGTCTTTCATACATTTGTATATTTAAACTTCAGAAAGCTCCACATCTCACCCAAGTCATAGAGGAAATTTTCAGAGTTTGTTAGAGCCCTCTTTTCTCATTTGGGATGTTTTGTCTATTTAGTCAGCTTGGACTCTTTGTTGTTCAGTGAACCACATTTTGCAGAGATGATTCAAATTGTGATGATGTGCAGCAACAGCACAAAGGATGGTTTTACTTCCCATGTGGAAGGCCACAATCAGAGACCTCCACAATAAATAAACTGAAACCTTGAATGAAGGAACCAATTGTAAGTTCATAGTGATAGTGACAGACACTGAAAGAGTGTGTTTGTTTTATTGTTATTCCATGAACAACTACTTTTAAAGTTATTAGAATTCTACTTTGGCATTTACTTTATAATAGCAATTTAAATATCTCATGCCATGTCCTCTGTCTTCTGTTGTTGGTGTTGGTAGTCAGCTCTTCATTTATTTCCCATTTATTGGTTATATTCTTATTTTCTACCTGCTTTAAAGATTCTCTTTTCAAGTTATGCAATTATATGCCTAGATGTGCATTTATTTTTATTTTTCCTTCTGGGTTTTATTGGGATTCTTGAGCCTAAAAATTGATATGTAGTTATAGAATTCCCATTGTGATGTGTCCTGAACCTCAGGTAAGGACTGGGAAGGCAGGTGAAGCCAGAGATAAAAGCCTGGGACCCAGGTTCTGATGCAGACAAAGGATTCTGGGCACAGAGAGGTAATTTCCTCACCTCCTGCTCCTTCTGCTGGTCCCTCCTTCCCTTGGTATTCAATGTAAATTCTGCTAAGTAGGTCTTTCTTTTCATGCCTTTCCTGGGTCTCAGTCATAGACTCAGTCCTCTTACTTCCAATCAACATCCACTTTCTCTACTCTTGGGGAAGCTAAAGAAAGGTAAAAGCCAAGCTGAACCCTGTTGTGATCAGAAAGAAAATGTCAAAATTCACATGCTCACAGCGATGACAACAGAGAACATCACCAGAATAAGCAACATCAAACTTAGTGACTCTAATAGTATGGGAATCCCAGAAAGTCCCAGGACTTTGGGCTGACAAGAATAGAAGTGAGGTTGTGAGAGTGTGTACCGGGCAGTGTTACCTGCATGCAAAATACCAGAGTAGACAGAGAAAACCTCAGAAGGTGAAGATGTTGAAAATGATGAAAACCTCTTCAATCCCAAAAGAGAATAGTAGGATCATATAGGAAGAAGCTGATGAACACTTGAGGAATCTGGAATGTGACATGTGTTCACTGCAATTGGCATAAGACTGAGAAGAAATATGCCTTGTTTTGGAACAAAACAGAGAACTCTTAAAGCTATCATCATAGATTCTGAACCTGCAAAAGGAGAAAAAGGAGAAATACATGATCAGCCTTAATTGGTGCATTTCTTCTCCATCAAAGCAGATAAAGGAACATCTGAGTCCACACCAGTGGTTCTTCAGGGAAAGATCAGCAGAGAATCTGCTGTCTTTTGTGGTATTAACTGTTACCCTAACCAGGCACACTCACAGAGCAGTGTGTCCTTCACATGGTCATATACATGCTCTGTGGCTTCTTCTGAACTGTGTAAGGAAAGCCTAACCCAACTGTGTAGACAGCTGGGGACAGATTGGGGAGAGAAGACTGAAGGCAGGGAGTTACAATACAGTCCTGAAAGGAATCTGGAATGCTGGGGAATGTTCCAATACTGTATTGGTCATGCTTTTTAATAGACTTCTTTCCTCTTTCGTCTTATGTTTCAAACAGATCCAGTTCCCTGAACCATCACATCTCTTTGCTTAGGGATTTGGACAAAATATGAATGTAAGATGGGATTCAAAATGATTTTGTTTTCTAATATGTCATCATGAAAAATTTAAAAAAAAATAATGGGAAGCTGAAAGAATTTTTCAGTTGACACCTATAGCCCACAGTATAGATTCTAGCATTCATGTTTGGATATATTTGCTTTATGACAATGTACCCCATTCATAAATTGAGCCAACTTGTTTTTTATCTATTTCTTACAAAGTTGCAGACATCTGTAAACATTTCCCTTAATAAGTCAGAATGAGTATCCTTAAATTCAATATTTTTACTTTATTTGTTTTACTTAACATTTACATACAATGAAAAACACATAACTTAATTGATGAGTTTTGGATATTTTTTTCTAAGGAGTTATCAGAGATTGAACCAAGAACCTCATACATGGGATGCAAGTGTTCAACCACTTGAGCTATATCCACTTCCCAAGTGATGAGTTAACCAAACATACACATATATACCTATGCACCTAAACCCTTAACAAGTTATAGGCCATCCACCTTCACTCCATAAATTACTCTCAACTAGTCAATTCTGATGATATATAGCACTAGTTAGTTCTTTTCAATACTTTTTAAATTTTCATTTATATGAATTACCACTGATTGTTTATATTGGGGGAAAACTGGACTGTTTCCAGATTGGGGCTATTATGAATAAACATGCTATGAACATACTTGTGGAAATAATTTCCTAGGATTGTTACAGTGTTTGGAGATAAATATTATTATGAATTGAGAATCTAAAGACCAGATGAAAAAACTTGCCCATGGTCACACAAGTTCCAGCAGACTCAGGGATTTCTCTGAATTAGTTATTTGTGTTCCACTTTGCCTACTCCTGTCCAGGGCCTAAATGGTGCCAGGGTTTTTTAATTTTATTATCCTATCTCCTCTAGTTACCTATATACTTTTTTAAAAAGTATATTTTTATTGAAATATTCACACATGAACACACATAGACAATAAGAATGCAGTAAAAGTTGTGAACTTACAAAATAATCATGCATAACATCATATAGATGTCCCATACATCACCCCTTCACCAGCACCTTGCAGTGTTGTGATACATTTGTTACAAACTGTGCAAGAGCATCATCAACATATTACTGCTAAGTATAGTCCCAAGCTTACATTTGGTTTATTTTTCCCCCAATCTACCCTACTTTTAATATACATATATATTTTTGTCACTGAGATTGTGAACTTATGACATAATCATGTACATGTGTAGAATTCACACACCCCATATGTTTTTTACAATGCAGAGAGAAGAGCCCAAACTCCTGTGGGATGGAGAAGCAGACTAGATTCACTATTTTACTTTTAGGATTGAGAGAGGGGCCAGATAAATTTTCTGACTTGCTTTGTGAACAATGATACATTCTTTCCTGTATGAGGCTCAGTTTTCTTATGTGTAAATAAAGAGAGTAACTCCATTGTCAGGGGCCCCTATGGGCCTGCCAGTTCTGGGGAGGAAACACACTTAGAGAATCAAGTTTAGGTGAAGCTAGGATGTTCTCTCTCCCCTCTTCTCATTCCCAGTCACCACATTCACCCCACTTTGCTATCTCCAGACAGAATTCTACATACTCCTTCCCACCAGTGCTCACTCCCAAGAGCACATGCTGGTCACAGAGGTGTTCAGTGTGTGGGCAGGAGCTCACTTATTCTGTGGCCTCCTGGAGGTTCTCCTCTGAAATCCTTCTCCACATTACCAGCTTTTTGGCAGAAATGGCTCTTGAAGAACACTCAGTGATGGGCTCTTGCTCCGGTGTTATTCTTTGGCATTCAGGGATATTAAGCAGTTGTATCGGTATGTATAAGTTTCCTTATGCTTATATGCATTTGTGCACACATAGACATATTTTTTGCTAATAACTATAATTTATGGAGTACCCACACTATTCAAGCCATTATATGGGCCTTTTTTCAATAATAATTTTTTAAAGATACTTATATTACATAAATGTCACACAAAATCTTTAGGAATTCCCATATGCCTCACTCCCCACACCTCCCACACTCTCCCACATAAGCAGCCTTCATTAGAGAGGCACATTAATTGCAACTGATAAATTCATCCTGGGGCTTTGTCATTAAGCATTGACTATAGTTCACATTGTAGTGTACACTCTCTCCCACACAGTTCTGCATGTTATGTAATGATATAAAATGGCCTATATCTGTCATTGCAGTGTCATTCAGGATGATTTCCAAGTTCCAGAAAAAGCCCCTGTATTACAACTGGTTTTCCATCTCCCTGTCCCCAGAGCATCCAGTGGCCACTGGCTCCAGATCAATGTTGTAATTTCTTCCATTACTAGAATCACAATTTGTCTATAGTAGAATGCCAGTAAGTCCACACTAGGCCATAGTTCATTCCCTAATCCTGAGGATTCTGGGATGGTGATATCCACTCCACCTCTAGTTGAGAGGAGGCTTCTATCTCATGGCGAAGATGGATAGGACTATCTGGCTTGCAGTTGCAGACTCTCTCTGTTCCTTGGGATGGTCGTTGTCTACCATCAATTCCTTGTTAGTTGTCCTGGGTGAGTAAAATGAGCTGTAGGCTAGGTGTTGCAACTCCACTGATGTACCATGACCAGCTGGCAGTTGCACAGCCCAAAGACTCGAGTGTCTTGGACATATCATTGCAAACTCCAGCATCAAATATAGGTTTGAATAGAAGGGACAGATGACTAATATGTAGGGAAGACATAATTGAATCCAACACTGTCACTCTCAGGAGCACAAACTCCAATGTTGGGCCCACTGGCAAGGCACCAAAATCTAGAGTTACCTGCCCTGACAATAGGACCTGGGTGTCTCCAGAGCCCTCAGGAGCCCCACTATTTGGGGTAATATCCACTTTGGCAGTCTTTGAGATATTGCTGAGATGTGCGTAAGTGTTACCTCTGGGATTACATCCCTACTCACTTTGAAATCTCTTAGCCATATAAACTCATTTGTCTTTACCTTTTCCCCCTTTTATTTGAGGTGTTTTTCCGGTTGTATTGCTAGTTGGTGCTTGTTAGTAATACCTCAGTGCCAGGGAAGCTCATCCCCGAGAGTCATGTCCCACACTTGGGGGAAGGTAATGCATTTATATGTTGTGTTTGGCATAGAAAGAGGCCACATTTGAGCAACAAGGAGGCTCTCAGGAGGCAACTCTTAGGCACCCCACAACAATAGGCTATGTTTCAATGTCAAGAGCTAAGGTTCATAAGCATAGTCCTAAATATCAAGGGCCAATCAGTGGGTCATCTTCCTTCACCAGTCATTGCCCCTGCACTTGGGGGACTGTTGCTGCTCCCTTAGATAATGTGGCAGAGTTCTCCAGGATGGGAATTCAATATTCTTTTGGTTATTGTGTCAGTCTCCACCCACTGTGACAATACTTTGTGAACATTTGAAAATTTTTGTATACCTTATATATATGACCAGATGAACTTCCTCCTATGTATCCCCCATCATTGATACCCCACATCAATGATCTTCCCCTGCCCCAATTTTAATCCTTCTATGATCCAAAACTTCTTAAAAAATGATGCCATTAAAATAGCCAAATACAATTTCTAGGAAAATGAAATTATAATGATGTTTAAATATAATAAATATAATACATAAAAATATTAAAAATCTAAAAGTAAAATAAAATTAAAAGTTTGGAATATTAAAAAATAATGAAAAATATTCTTAAAAAATTCTTTTGATATTGTGCCTTTTATCACAGTAATATCTAGTGTCCTATCTGTACAGTGGCATTTTCTTCCATTTATTCCCCAGTGTCTTACTATTTTTCCTTTTGTTTTCAAAGAAGTTTCAGGTCACAGTAAAGTCATATACAGAATACAGGGGACTCTCATATACCCATCATCCTCCAATTTTCCTCCTTCCCATATTAATACCTTTTATTTGTGGATGGTATCTTTGTTATAACTGATACACACATCGTGAAACAAAGCTACTAAACATGATCAATGGTTTACATTTTAGACCATAAATTTTATAAATTTTGATGATATTTAACATGGCCAGTGTCCATCATTGTAAGATCATCTAGAACACTTCGACTGCTTTCTAAATACACCCTCTTTGATCTATTCTACTCCTCCCTTCCCTCCCCTCAGGGCCCATGGCAATCCCTTGACTTCACTCCTTGGTGACAAGATTCATATTACATGCAATAACATTGAGGTCTTGACACACTGGTTTTTCCTCCCTTATTAGTAACTGCCCATGTTCTCAAGAGACTCCCACCTCTCTGTTTGTGAACAAATCAGTTCTCCTGAGTATGAGTGTCCAATTCCTTCCCACTCATTAGTGGGTCTCCACACACTGATACAACACATTTTGACAAAATCACCACTCACACCCTGCTTACATGCCTGCTCCAGGTGTGCTCTGTCCTGAATGTCCCCAATCAAACACCCTAAGCCAGTAACCTTTCCTTGTCATATTGTCATAAGAGCATTCCCAACTCTGTACTTTCAACCACATAGCCGCAAATCCCCAGTGTTCACCTGGTCCCTCTCCAAACCCTCCCCCCAGTTCCCTGGACCTTCCAACCCATCCTCTCCAATCTACCCACCTGTCAAATGTGCACCATGCAACCCAATGATATCACTACCCTCCTGTTGTATCCCTTCAGTATGGAACTAGACACTTTCACCTTACCATAGATTATGTCCTTATGGGTGTTGACTCACAAACTTCTCCCTTTCTATTACCTGTAAACATATCTTCCAGATAATAGCTCTTGGAGTCTGCTCAATTTGCTTAATTCATATCAGTGAGGTCATATACTCTTCATCTTTCAATGCCTGGCTTGCTTCACTTAACATAAAGTCATCAAGGTTCATCCATGTTAACCCGTATGTTAGCACTTTATTCCTTCTTACAGGTGAGTAATATTCCATTGTATGTTTGTACCACATTTTGTTTATGCATTCATCTGTTGATGGGCATTTGGCTTGATTCCAACTTTTGGCAATAGGGAATAATGCCACTATGAACATTGGTGTGCATGTTTCTGTTTGTGTCTTTGCTTTCATTTCTTCTGGGTATATAACCAGCAGTGGAATTGCTGGATCATATGGCAGTTCTGCAGTTAGTTTTTTGAGAAACTGCCAAACTGTCCTCCACAATGGCTGGACCATTCTACATTCCTACCAGCAGTGGATGAGGGTTCCCATTCTTCCACATCCTTTCCAACACTTATAGTTCTCTGTTTTGTTTTTTTTTTAATGGATGCCATTCTAATGGGTGTAATATGGTATCTCATTGTAGTTTTGATTTGCATTTCCATAATAGCCAGTGATGTTGAGCATCTTTTCATGTGCTTTTTTGCCATTTGTATTTCTTCTTTGGAGAAGTGTCTTTTCAGGGCTCTTGATGATTTTTCAAATGGGTTGTTTGTCTTTTTATTTTCAAGGTGTAGGATTTCTTTATATATGCTGGATATTAGGCTCCTATCAGATATATGGTTGACAAATATAATCTCCCATTGTGTAGGCTGATTTTTTACTTTCTTGATAATGTTCTTTGAGGTGCAAAAGTTTTTAATTTTGAGGAGATCCCATTTATCTAACTTTTCTTTCACTGCTCATGCTATGGGTGTGAAGTTCATGAAACCATTTCCTATTACAAGGTCTTGTAGATGCTTCCCTACAATATCTTCCAGGGTCTTTATTGTCTTGGCTCTTATATTTAGATAATTGATCCAATTTGAGTTGATTTTTGTATAAGGTATTAGAGGATGTTTCTCTCATTCTTTTGGTTGTGGATATCCAGTTCTCCAAGCACCATTTGTTGCAGAGGCATTCTCTCCCAGTTGAGTGGGATTGGTGGTCTTACCAAATATCAGATGACTGTATATGTGAGGATCTATATCAGAACCCTCAGTTTGGTTCCATTGGTCATTATGTCTATCTTTCTGCCAATATTATGCAGTTTTGACCACTATAGCTTTGTAGTATGTTTTAAAGTCTGGTAGTGTGGTTACCTCCAATTTCATTTTTCTTTTTTAATATGTCTTTGGCTATTCGGGCCTTTTACCCTTCCAAATCAATTTTGTACTTAGTTTTTCCAATTCATTAAAAAATGCTGTATTGGAAGAATATTCCCTGTTCATGGATTGGAAGACTAAACATAGAAATCAGTAAGGGACAGAGAACCAGATTCGGCACAAAGATATGGAAGTTAAACAACACATTCTTAGACAATCAGTGGGACAAGGAGGAAATTACAAAAGAAATCAATAACTACCTTGAAACAAAAGAAAATGACAACACAATGTATCAAAACCTATGTGATGCAGCAAAAGCAGTGCTGAGAGGGAAATTCATAGTCATAAATGCCCACATTAAAAAAAAAGAAAGAGCTAAAATCAAAGACCTAACTGCACACCTAGATGAATTAGAAAAAGAAGAACAAAATAATCCCCAAGCAAGTAGAAAGAAGGGAATAACAAAGACTAGAGCAGACCTAAACTAAATTGAAAATAAGAAATCATTAGAAAAAATAAAACCAAGCTATTTCTTTGAGAAGATTAATAAAATTGACAAAGCCTTAACTAGACTAACCAAGGGAAAAAAGGAGAAGATGAATTACATAAAATAAGAAATGAGGAATGGGATATCACCCAGGACCTCAAAGAAATAAAGAATATCATAAGAGGATACTTTGAAAAATTGTATTCCACAAGATGGATAATTTAGAGGAAATGAACAAATTCCTACCTAGAAACACATAAGCAGCCTACATTGATGAAAGAAGAAATTGATAAAATCAACAGACCAATCACAAGTAATGAGATAGAATTAGTCATCAAAAACCTCCCAACTAAGAAGAGCCCAGGATCAGACAGCTTCACAGATGAATTCTACTAAACATTCCAAAGAGAACTAACAATAATCCTGCTTAAAATCTTCAAAAAATAGAAGTGGAAGGAGCATTGCCTAACTCATTCTATTATGCCAACATCACCCTAATAGTAAAACAAAACAAAGACACTACAAGAAAGGAAAACTATAAGCAAATCTCTCTAAAGAATATAAATGCTAAAATCATCAGCAAAGTACTTGCTAATCATATTCAACAGCACATCAAATGAATGATACACCATGACCAAGTAATTTTCATTCCTAGTATACAAGGATGGTTCAACAATTAAAACATCAATGTAATACATCAAATAAACAGATAAAAAGAAAAAAATCACATTATCATCTCTATAGATGCAGAAATAGCATTTGACAAAATACAGCACCCATTCCTGATAAAACACTTCAAAAGATAGGAAAAAAAAGGAATCTTCCTCAACATGATAAAGGGTATATATGATAAACTCAGAGCTAACATCATATTCAATGGTGAAATCCCAAAAGCTTTCCCTCTAAGATCTGGAATAATACAAGGAATCCCACTTTCACTGCTCTTATTTGACACTGTGTTAGAAGTACTTGTTCGAGTATTTAGACAAGGAAAAGTATAAAAGGCATCAAAATTGGAAAGCAATAAGTAAAAATTTCACTAGTTGAAGATGGCATGATTCTATATATAGAAAGCCCTGAGAAATCTACAACAAATCTTGTAAGAGCTAATAAATGAGTTCAGTAAAGTGACAGGTTATGTGTAGCATTTCTTTACACCAATAATGAGCAATCAGAGGAAGAAATCAAGAAAAGAAATCCCATTTACAATAGGAACTAAAAGAATCAAATAACTGGGAAAAAATTAATTAAAGATATAAATGACTTGTATGCAGAAAACTATACAACACTATTAAAGGAAATCAAAGAACAATTAAATAAATGGAAGAATAATCCCTATTCATGGATAGGAAAACTCATCATCATTAAGATGTCTATCCTACCCAAGCTGATTTACAGATTTAATGCAATCCCAACAACAATTACCACAGCATTTTTTAATGAATTGGAAAAGCTAACTATGAAATTTATTTGGAAAGGCAAGAGGCCCCAAATAGCCAAAGACATATTGAAAAAGAAAAATGAAATTTGAGGAATCACAATATCTGACTTTAAAACAAACTACAAAGGTACAGTGGTCAAAATTGCATAGCATTAAAAAAAAAATTGCATAGCGTCGGCTCAAGGATAGTCACACTGACCAATGGAACCAAATTGAAAGTTGTGATATAGATCCTCACATATACGTCAATTGATATTTGACAAGGCCACCAAGTCCATTCAACTGGGAGAGAATTGCTTCTTCAAGAATCGGTGCTTGGGAAGCTGGATATCCATATCCAAAAGAATGAGAGAGGAACACCATCTCACATCTTATGTAAAAATTAGCTGAAGATGGATCAAAGATCTAAATGTAAGAGGAAAGACCATAAAGATCTTGGAATGTAATGTAGGGATGCATCTTCAGGACCTTGTAATAGGAAATGGTTTCATGAACTTTACACCCAAAGCATGAGCAATGAAAGAAAAAATAGATAAATGGGATCTCCTCAAAATTAAAAACTTTGCACCTCAAAGGAGTTTGTCAAGAAAGTGAAAATGCAGTCTACTCAATGGGAGAATATATTTGGTAACAATATATGTGATAAGGGTGTGTTAAACAGCATATATAAAGAAATCCTACACCTCAAAAATAAAAACACAAACAGCCCATTTAAAAAATGGGCAAGTGATTTGAATAGACACTTCTCTAAAGAAGAAATACAAATGGCTATAAAGCACATGAAAAGATGCTCAACATCACAATCTATTAGGGAAATGCAAATCAAAACTACAATGACATATCTTATACCCATTAGACTTAAGGCTACTAAAAGAGGGCTACAAGTGTTGGAGAGGATGTGGTGGAATGAGAATACTTATCCACTGCTGGTGGGAATTTTGTATGATACCGCTATTGTGGAGGACAGTTTGGCAGGCCGTTCCTCAGGAATCTCACTATAGAACTGCCATATGATCCAGCAATCCCATTGCTGGGTATATACCCAGAAGTATTGAAAACAAGGACATAAAGAGATATATGCACACCAATGTTCATAGCAGCATTATTCACTATTTCCAAAAGTTGGAAACAACCCAAATGTCCATCAACAGATGAATAGATAAAGAAATTGTGGTATATATACACAATGGAATATTACTCAAGTGTAAGAACGAATGCAGTATTAACATATGGGATACCATGGATGAATCTTGAAGACCTTATGTTGAGTGAAGCAAGCCAGGCACTGAAGGACAAATATTACATGGTCTCACTGATATGAATTAAGCAAATTGAGCAGACCCATAGACCTAGAGTCTGGAAAACAGGTTTACAGGAGACAAAAAGGGCGAAGAAGTTCATGAGTCAATGCCCATATGGGCAAAATCTATGATAAGATGGAAGGGTGTAGTTGTGCAGTGGAAGGGCATGACAGTGGTGCAATGATGCTTTTGGGTTGGATGGTACTGGTTTGTGAGGGAGGAAGGATGGGTAGTGTGTGTTGGGCTGTCCATGGAACTGGGGGGGGGGAGGGTTGGGGGAGGGAGCAGTTGAACTCTAAGGATTTCTGGGTATGTGGTTTAAACTACAATGTTTGGAATGTTCTTTTGGCAAATATAGCATGGGAAGATTACTGGGTTAGGGTGTTGATTGGGGGGCACGTGGGACAGGGCACACCTGGGGCAGACCTTTAGGGAGTGTTTGAGTGTTTGTCTTGTCATAATGGATTATATCAGTGGGTAGAGACATACATAATGAGAGGGAAGGTGTTGGACTCCCATCCTGGGGAGTCCTGCTATGTTCTCAAATAGAAGGGTGGAGGTCTCTTGAAGGCATAGGCAATTCCTAATAGAGGATGACACTCCAGTATGCTAAGCCTTCTATGTTGTTGCAAGTAACTATCAATCTTGTTCTTCAAGGAGGGAAGCTTGGTGGTTGCCATGGGTGCCGAGGGGAGGGGGAGGGAAGAAAAGAATAGATGTAACATGGAACAATTTGGGGGAGATGGAATTGTACTGCATGATGCAATGATGGATACAGGTCAAGTTGAATTTCATCAAAATTTATAAAATTTTATGGTGCAAAATGTAAACCATAATGTAAATCATTGACCATGGTTAGTAGAAATGTTTCAATATTTGTACATAAATTGTAACAAATGTACCAACCACATGTAAAATGTTATTAATAGGGGAAAGGGGAAAAGGAGGAGGATGTCATGCATTTGGTAAACCCTATATTCTGTATATGACTTTTCTATAACTTAAAACTTCTTTGAAGACAAAATGAAAAAAATAAGACACTGGGGGAAGAAATGGAAGAAAATGTCACTGTACATACAAGACAACAGATCTTACAGTGATGAAAGACATAATGTCAAAATTTAAAAATATATATTTTTCATTATTGTTTATTCCAAATTTTTAAAACTTTTTATTTTTTAAGTTTTTTGTATTTTATTTCTTATTTTTAAAAATTCATTATTATTTCAGTTTCTCCTTATTTTATTTGATTATTTTGTTGGGTTCATTTTTGAAATTTTGGATCACAGAAGGGTTACAACTATGACAGGGGAAGATCATTGGTGTGGGGTGTCAGTGATGGCAGACACATGGGAGGAAGTTCACCTGGGGTACACTTATAAGGCATATAAATGTGTTCAAATATTCTTGGGACATTGTCATGGCGGGTGGAGATAAACACAATAACTGAAAGACTATTGAATTCCCATCCTGGGGAGCTCTGCCACATTCTCTGATGTAACAGCAAGAATCCCCTGAGTACAGGGGCAGTGACTAGTGAAGGAT
Source organism: Tolypeutes matacus (assembly GCA_026826555.1). Taxonomy (NCBI): domain Eukaryota; kingdom Metazoa; phylum Chordata; class Mammalia; order Cingulata; family Chlamyphoridae; genus Tolypeutes; species Tolypeutes matacus. Next base: position 190,737 of record JAKSZT010037117.1, on the reverse strand, counting down.
GATGGACCACTGATGGGCCCTTGATATTGATGAGTGTACTTATGAAACTTTACTTTTGAAATAGAAACTTAGCCTAGTGTTGTAGGATGCCTAAGAATTACCTCCTGAGAGCCTCTATGTTACTCAAATATGGCCTATCACTACGCCAAACTCAGCATATAAATGCATTAAATTCCCCCCAAGCATGGGACATGACTCCCAGGGATAATCTTCCCTGGCACCAAGGGATTACTACCAAGTACCAGCCAGCAATGCAACTGGAAAAAGACCTTGACCAAAAAGGGAAAAACATAAAGACAAATTAGTTTATATGGCTAAGAGGCTTCAAAGTGAGTTGGGAGGTCATTTCAGAGGTACATCTTATGTAAATCTCAGCAGGATCTCATTGACTGACAAAGTAAATACTACCTTATATAGAGAGGCCCCTGAGGGCTCTGAAGAACTCCAGACACTATAGGCAGGGCAGACACTATATGCAGCTCAGGAGTTTGGTGCCCTGCCATGGTCCCTACTTTTGGATTTATGCTCTTAGTGTGACAGAGTTGGGCTCAGTTGTGGTTTCTCTACACTTAATTCTTCTTCCCCTTCTATTTGAACCTATACTTAGTAGTACAGTTGATCGGTGCAAGTCCAAGAGACTTAAATCTTTGGGCTATCCATGTGCCAGCTGGGCTTTCAATCTCAACAGACTTGCAACACCTACTGTCCAGTTCATTGGACTCACCCAGGACAGCTAACAAGGAGATGATTACAGACAATGACAATCCCAAGGAACAGAGTGAGTCTGCAACTGCAAGCAAGATAATCCCATCCATCTACCCTATGGGTTCTAAGACCTCTTTCAATTAGAAGTGGAGTAGGCATCACCACCCCAGAATCCTCAGGATTTGGGAATGAATGATGGACTAGAGTATACTACCTTAGACTTATTGTTATTCTAGCAATGGAAGAACTTATATTATTGCTGTGGAGACAGTGGCCACTGGAGGTTCTGAGAGGAGGGAGAAGAAAAAGCAGATGTAATATGGGTTTTTTTTTAGGACTTCAAAATTGTCATGCATGATATTGCAATGACAGATACAGGTCTTTATATATCCTGTCATAACCTACAGAATTGAGTAGGAGAATGTGGCAGTTTGATATAGTTATGAATTCCAAAACTAGATATGAATTATGCTTATAAACTGGTCTGTTCATGTGGGCATGATTAAGTTATGATCCGGGCTTTGATTGGACCATGTCAGTAAGGCATTGAGCCCTGCCCCTTGGTGGGTGGGGAATCAAAGATGAAAGACATGGCAAAGGACAGAGTTGGAGTGTTTTGAGTTGGAGTTCTGATGCAGTCTTGAATTGGAGCCCTGGGAAATAAGCACAGAGAGGAACTTGGTCGTGAGGAAGGAGAGAGGGCCCTGGGAAAAGAGATGAGCCATTCACCTGACAGTTCACAGTTGGCCTTGTGAAGAGAGGCAAAGTCTAGAGAGCCTCACAGTCTATAGTTGACCTTCTGGAGTAAACAGAGACCTGAGCCTGGAGAGAAGCGGAGTCCCAGGAATAGAGGAACCCAAGAAGCCTGAACCCTGGCAAAGCTGTGTTACTCCAACATGTGGCAACAGACATAAGGAAGAAACTTATGCTTTATGGCCTGGTAATCATGAGCTTCTGCCCCAAATAAATACCCTTTATAAAAACCAATTGATTATTGGCATTTTGATTCATCACCCCTTTTGGCAGAGAGGGTGTAAACTACAATGTAAACTGTAATCCTCACTTAATGAAAATGATCCAAAATATGTTCATCAATTGTAACAAATGTACAACACTAATGAAGGATGTTTGTAATGTGGGAAAATGTGGATGGGATAGGGAGTGGGACATATGGGAATCCCTTATGTACTTTATGTAACATTTATATAATCTAATTATCTTTAAAAAAATAAAAATATATATTTTAAAAAATGCATACATACAAGTAACAATACTTAATTTAATAATACCCAGTGCTTCATTTTGAGAAAAGGGAGGAAATTATGTATATATATATATGAGAGATCTGAAGAATGCCTATTTTTAATGCTAGCACATTTTGCTATTCATCAGAAATTGGATGAACACTTGATTGTTGATCAAAACTGAGCATTTAAATCTTTTGAGAAATTAAAATAAATTTATAATAGAAAAATGTGGGAAATAAAGAAAGATAAAGATATTACAAGAAAAGTTAATTAAAGAGTAATCTATCTAAAGAACAGAGATGCAAAAATACTCAAAAAATATTTTCAAATAGAATCCAAAACATATTAAAAGGATTACATACAATGTACAATTGGGAATTTTTTCCTGGTATGCAAGGATGGTTCAACACACACAAAAAAACCAATTAATGTAACACACCACATTAACAAATCCAAGGGGAAAACCATATGATCATCTTGATTGATGCAGAAATGTTGAAACAATCCAACATCCTTTCCTGATTAAAAAAAAAAAAAAAAAGACTTCAAAATATAGGAATAGAAGGAAAGTTCCTCAATATGGAAAAGGGCATATATGAAAATCCCACAGCCAACATTATGCCTAAAGGGGATAGTTTGAATGCTTTTCTTCTAAGATGGGGAACAAGACATGTATCCCCACTCTTACCACTGTTATTCAACATTGTACTAGAAATTCTAGTTAGAGCAATTAGACCAAAAAAAGCATCCAAAAAGGAAAAGAGGAAGTAAAACTCTCTCTATTCACAGGTAACATAATCTTATATTTATAAAATTCTGAAACATGTACAACAAAGCTATTAGAGCTAATAAAAGAGTTCAGCAAAATGACAGAATGCAAGATCAACATACAAAAATCAGTAATGTTTCTCAACTCTATTACTGAACAATCTGAGGAGAAAATCAGGAAAAAATTCTATTTACCATTGCAACAAAAAGACTCAAATATCTAGGAATGAATTTAACCAAAGATGTAAAGGAAATGTATTCAGAAAACTACAAAACACTGCTAAAAGAAATCAAACAAGACTTAAGCAAATGGAAAGACTAAATATCATAAAGATGTCAACCCTACCCAAACTGACCTATAATGTGCAATACCAATCAAAATCCCAACAGCCTACTTTACAGAGATAGAAAAGACAATGACCAAATATATTTGGAAAGGAAGGGCACCTGAATAGCCAAAAATATCCTCAAAATGAAGAGCAATGTGAGATCCTCACTCCTTGACATTGAAATACATTACAAAGCTACTATGGTCAAAACAGCATGGTATTGGCATAAAGATAGACACATTGATCAGTGGAATAGAATTGAGAGGCCAGAAGTAGACCCTCAAATATTCAGCCAACTCTTTTTTTGACAAACCTACCACTCCACATTACTGAGAATGAACAATTCTCTTCAACAAATGGTGCTGAGAGAGCTGGAAATACATAACCAAAGGAATGAAAGAGGAATCCTATCTCACTCCCTCTAAAAGAATCAAAACAAAATGCATCAAAAGCCTAAATACAAAAATCAGGAATATAAAAACCTAAATATAAAAGCTGCTAGAAGAAAATTCAAGGAAACATCTACAAGAGTTGGTGTTTTTACCTTTCAACTTGCAGCACTCCCTTTATATTTCTTGAAGGGCAGGTTTCTTATTGCCATACTCTCTTAATTTCTGTTTATCTGTGAATATTTTGAATTCTCCATCATTTTTTAATGCAACATTTGCTTGATAGAGAATTCTTGGCTGGAATTTTTTTTTTTTCTTTTATCACCTAGACTATGTCATACCATTGCCTTCTTGCCTCCATGGTTTCAGATGAGAGATCAACACTCAGTCTTATTGAGCTTCCCTTGTATATGATAGTTCTCTTTTCTCTTGCTGCTTTCAGTATTCTCTCTTTATCTTGAGCATTGGACATTTTGACAAGTATATGTCTTGGAGTAGGCCTATTGGGATTTATACTCTTTGAGGTACACTACACTTGCTGGACATGTACATCCATCTCCCTCAATATGGTTGGGAAATTATCAGCTATTATTTCATGCAACACTCCTTTTGTCCCCTTCCCCTTCTCTTCTCCACCTGGGATGCCTCTAATGTGTATGTTTGGGCATTTTTTGTTGTCGTTCAGATACCTAAGTCCCTGCTGGATTTTTTCTATCTGTTTATCTATCTGTTTTACTCTATGTTTGATTTCAGATGTACTGTCTTCTACATTGCTAATTCTTTCCTCAGCCTGTTCAGATCTGCTGTTATGTGCTTCCAGTGTATTCTTGATTTCTTGTGCTGTGCCTTTTATCAACATAATATCCATTACCTTTTTATGTATGTTTACAATTTCTTCAGTATGTTTTCCTAGTGTCTTCTTAATATTCTTCATCTCTTCCTTCACTTCATTAAGTTGTTTCATGATATTTGGACAGCTCTGAATAGTTCCATGTTCTGTATCTCCTACTGGTTTTTAGTTTGTTAATTGGACTGGTCCATATCTTCCTGTTTCTTGGTATTGTTTACAATTATTTTTTGGTGTTTAGGCATATCTTTATCTTGATGGGTTTATTCAGTTGGTTAGTTTCTCTCTCTACTTTAGGATTTTACTTAGTTGCTCTATTTGTGTGTGTGGTAAGTTTTCTCTTTGACACTTTGTTCCTCTTTTCCTATTTCCTTGCTCTTGTCTATGTTTCCTTGAAAGAAAAAGATTAGGGCCAGGAATAAGGAAAGAGGTAAGAAGAGGAAAAGGCTAATAGTAATAATAATAGTAAAATGTAGAAGAGGAACCATATAAGGCCTAGGAAAATGAGTAGTTAACTTATGTAGGAAGTTCAGGGGAATAAGAATGAAAAAGTGGGGCACAAAAAATGAAATGAAAAACCAAATAGAGAAAAATATCTAGAATGAATTAAAATGCCAGAATGATAAAAAGTGAAGGAAAGCAAAAACAAAAGGCAACAAGCAAAATTTAAAAAAAAGAAAGAAAGGAGAGAATAGAGGAGATCAAAATAAAAGCAAGAAAAATTGAAGACTAAACAAAGAGAGGTGGCATGTAAGAACAAAAACAGAAAGGAGAAATAAGAAGATGAAGGAAGGAAAAGAAAGAGCATAGGTAGACAAAATTGGTATACTAAAAAAGGGGAGACAAAAGAAGGGGGAACACAGCAAACAAGAAACAAGACAGCAGCACCTAATTTAAAAAATAAAGGAGGAAGAAAGGGGGAGTAGAACAAAAATCAAACAAGCAAGCAATCAAACAAAAACTTAGGAGACACAGCTTTCCCTCTTAAGCCCTTGAGGAGCTTCTCAGGCTGCCAGTGTTCATCAATCAATTATCCTGCAGCCTGCCCTCTGAAGGTTTTGAATTAGGTTTTAGCAAGTAAACTAAGTTAAATTTAAAAAAAGGAATCTTTTTAAATAAAAATAAGAGACCCAAGAGAAGCTAATACAAAAATAATGTCTATGTGTTCCCTGTTAACTAAAGTATCAGCTGGGTGTTTGATAACCCACTGGATCACTACTCTAAGGAGGGCTGGGAAATGAACCAGGGTCCTTGTATATTCAAACTGGAGACTCCTCAACTGAGCTAAACATTTTCCTTGTGTCAGTTAGTTAGAGAGCTACCAGTAAGTTTCTCTAAGATAGGTTTGACTCTTTGCAGTTGAGTAGACTCTTGCTGATTAAGAGCCTGTCTATCTCTGCCCCCTTTCTATTCTTATTGCTTTCTCTCCCAGTGCAGCAGGATGCAATAGCCTGTGTGATAAGATCCTCCCTCATCTCTCCTGGTCAGGTTGAGTTCCCTTCTGAAATTCAAATGGATCCCTGGTATCCAAACTCACCACAGAGAAATGACTCTCAACCCTCTTCCAGACATCCCCACCCTGCCAGGGAACCCTAAATATGCCCTTGGAAGGTTATTAAGTGCTTCTTACTGCCTGCCTCCCTCAGGGGAATTGGAAGTTTGACAATTTTCAGCACAGGACTAGTCAAGTGCCTGACAAACAACCCATTTAAAAAATAGGCAAGTGATTTGAACAGACACTTCTCCAAAGAAAAAATGCAAATGGCTAAGAAGCACATGAAAAGAAGCTCCACATCACTAGCTATTAGAGAATTGCAAATCAAAACTACAATGAGATATCATCTTATACACATTAGACTGGCAGCCATTAAAATAACAGAGGACTACAAGTGTTGGAGAGGATGTGGTGGAAAGGGAACCTTCATCCACTGCTGGTGAGAATGTAGAATGGCCCAGCCATTATGGAGGACAGTTTGGCAGTTCCTCAAAAACCTAACTATAAATCTACCATATGATCTGGTAATTCTACTGCTGGATATATACCCAAAAGCGTTGAAAGCAAGGACATGAGCAAATATATGCACACCAATGTTCATAGCAGCATTATACCCTATTGTGAAAAGTTGGAATTAACCCAAATGCCCATCTACAGTTGAATGGATAAATAAAATGTGATAATACGTACAATGAAATATTACTCAGGTGTAAGAAGGAATACAGTACTAATACACAGGATAACACAGATGAATCTTGAGGGTCTTATGTTGAGTGAAGCAAGCCAGGCATTGAAGAACAAATATTACATGACCTCTCTGATATAAATTAAGGTAATCAAGCAGACTCAGAGAGCTAGTTTACAGAAAATAGAAAGGGAGAAGTAGGTTGTGAGCAAACACCCATATGGGTGAAATCTATGATAAGGTGGAACTGAGTAGTTGTGCTGTGAAGGGATATGACAAGGGTTTAGTGATATTATTGGGTTGGGTGGTGCAAGATTGACTGAGGGTTAGGGTGGAGAGGATGGGTTGGATGGCCCTTGGAATTATGGTTAGGGTTGGTGTGGAAGCAGGTGAACACTGGGGATTGGAAGGTACACAGTTAAAACTATAATGCTGAGAAAACTTTTTTGGTAATATGACAAGGAAGGATTACTGGTTAAGGGTGTTGGATGGGGGGAGCATTCGGGATAGGGCACACGTGGGGCAGTCTTCTAGAGAATGTGTGAGGGATCATTTTGTCATAGTGTGTTCTATCAGTGGGTGAAGACCCACATAATGAGCAAGAAGGAGTTGGTCTCCCATCCTGAGGAGGCCCAAAATATTCTGAAAAAGATGGGTTGGTGTCTGTCAAGAGCAAGGGTGGTTCCTAAAGGGAGAGGATAGACCAGTAATGTCAAAACCTCAGTGTTGTTGCAAGTAACTATGAATCTTTTCCTTCAATGAGTGAAGCCTGGTGGTTGCTGTGAGCCCCAAGGGGATATTTTGGGGGCAAGGGGGGTATTTTGGGGGCAATGGAAATGTTCTGCATAATCTTGCAAGAATGGTTACAGGCCATGTTTTATTTCATCAAAAAATTATAAAAGTGTGTGGTCTAAAATGTAAACCATAATGTAAACCATTGGCCATGGTTAGTAGCTATATTTCAATATTTGTATATCAGTTGTAACAAATGTACCATCCACATATAAAAAGGTTATTAATATGGGGAGGGGGAAAAAGGGGAGGATGTTGGGTATGTGGGAGTCCCCTTTATTCTGTATGTGACTTTACTGTGACCTAAAATTTCTTTGAAAACAAAATGAAAAAAGTAAGACACTGGTGAAGAAATGGAAGAAATTGCCACTGTACATACAGAACAACAAATATTACAGTGATGAAAGGCAAAAGATTTTTAAAAAATGTTTTTATTATTTTTTAATATCCCAATTTTTTATTATTTTATTTTATTTTATTTTTAGTTTTTCTAAATTATTATGTACTTTATTTCTTATGTTTAAATCTATTGTTATTATTTCATTTTCCTATTAATTGTATTTGGTGATATTCTTGGCTTCATATTTGAAAAAGTTTTAGATCACAGAGGGGTTACAACTGTGGCAGTGAACAATCATTGCTTTGGGGTGTCAGTGATGGGGGATACATGGGAGGAAATTCACCTGGGCATACATATAAGGTATATAAATGTGTTCAAATGTTCATGGGGCACTGCCACAGTGGGCAGAGATTCACACAATAACTGAAAGAATATTGAATTCCCCATCTGGGGAGCTCTGCCACATTCTCTAATGGAACAGCAACAATCCCCAAAGTATAAGGGCAATGACTAGTGAAGAAGGATGATCCATTGATGGATCCTTGATATTTATGACTATGCAACTTAGCCTAGTGTTGTAGGGTGCCTAAGAGTTACCTCTAGAGAGCCTCCATGTTGCTCAAATGTGACCTCTCTCTAAGCTACACTCAGCAAATGAATGCATTACCTTCCCCCAAGCATGGGACATGACTTCCAGGGATGAGCTTCCCTAGCACTGAGGGATTACTACTGAGTACTGGCTTGTGATGCAAATGGAAAAAGACCTTGAATAAAAAGGGGAAAAGGTAAAGACAAATGAGTATATATGGCTAAGAGACTTTAAAGTGAATCAGAAGGTCATCAGAGAAGCAGCATTTATGCACGTCTCAGCAGGATCTCATAGCCTGCCAAAATAGACACTACTCCAAGTAGTGGGGCTCCTGAAGGCTTTGGAGGCACCCAGGACCTACTGTCATGGTAGATAGCTCCATAGTTTGGTGCCTTGCCAGTGGGCCCTACTTTGGAGTTTGTGCTCCCAAATGTGACAAAGTTGGACTCAGTTGTGTTGTGACTTCTCTACCCATGCTTCCACAGTCCCTTCTATTCAAACCTATAGTTGGTGCTGGAGTTGGTAGGTGTACATCCAAGAGACTTGAGTCTCTGGGCTGTCCATGTGCCAGCTGGGATCTGAGCCTCAGTGGAGTTGCAACACCTACTCTCCAGTTCATTGGACTCACCTATGACAACTAACAAGGTGAGGATGGGCAATCACCATACCAAGGAACCAAGAGAGTCTATAACTGCAAAGAAGAAAGTCTCATCCATCAGCCATACATAATTGAAACCTCCTCTCACTTAGAGGTAGAATGGGGATCACCATCCCAGAATCCTCAGGATTGAGGAATAAAATATGGACTAGAGTGGACTTACTGGTATTCTACTATAGACTTATTGGAATTCTAGCATTGGGAGATATTATATCATTGTGGAGACAATGGCCACTAGAGGTGCTGAAATCAGGGAGAGGGAAAAAGAGGTGTAATATGGGGACTTGGAATTGTCCTGAATGACATTGCAATGACAGATACAGGCCATTATATATCCTTCCATAAACTACAGAATTCAGTGGGAGAGAGTGTAAACTACAATGTAAACTATAACCCATGATTAGTGGCAATGCTCCAAACTATGTTCATCAATCACTATGAATATACCACACTAATGAAAGAAGTTGTTAATATGGGGAGTGGGGCATATGGGAATCCCTTATTTTTTAGGTGACATTTTATGTAATCTAAATATCTTTTTAAAATAAATAAATATATTTTAAAAGTGTTTTGCAAGTTTTAAACCACTAAAAAAATTTGGTGGTATGTGGTGGTTTCTTGGACCTTACACCCAAAACATGAGAAACAAACAAACAAAAAATGATAAATGACACCTCCTCAAAATTAAATATTTTGTACCTCAGAGGATTTTGCTAAAAGGGTGAAGAGGCAGCCAAATCAATGGGAGAAAAACATTTGGAAATCACATTCCTGATAAGGGTTTAATATACATGATACATAAAGAGAATCTACTACTCAACAATTAAAAGACAATTGACCCAATTAAAAAATGGATAAAAGACTTAAGTAGACATTTGTCCAAAGAAGAAATACAAATGGTGGGAAAAAAAAAAACACATGAAAAAAATGTTCAACATCACTAGAGATTAGGGAAATTCAAATCAAAGCTACAGTGAGATATCATTTCACCCCTATTTGAATGGCCACTATTAAAAGGTTAGAAAGCTATAAATATTGGAAAGGATGTGGAGTGGTAGGAACACTTATTTACTGTTGGTGGGAATGAGGAATTGTACCCCACTGTGGAGGTACAATTCCTTGGAGGACTGTTTGGCAGTTTCCAAGGAAGTTGAATATAGATTTGCTACTTGACCAAGCAATACCACTACTAGGTATATACCCAGAAGATGAAAGAAGTGGCATGAACGGAATTCTGCACACTGATGTTCATAACAGTGTTATTCATAATTGTCAAAAATGGAAACAGCCCAGGTGTCCATCAACCAATGAATGAATAAACAAACTGTGGTGCATATATATGATGGAATATCATGCAGCTGCAAGAATAAACGAAATCATGAAACATATGACAACATGATGAACCTGGAGAACATTAAGTTGAGTGAAGCAAGCTAGATATGAAAGGACAAATATTGTATGATTCCGTTATTATGAACTAAATATATTGTGTAAACTCATGAAGTTAACAACTAGAATATCCATCACCAGAAAATATAATAAGGTTAGAGAATGGAAAGGTGAGGTTTAATCCATTAAGAATTGGTAAAAACATTTTTTGTAAATGTTTGGTAATGAATAGAAATGGTAAAAACTTTCTTAGTGTTTGTAGCTAGTAATGCTAAGATATGGGTATGACAGTGATTGAAAAGGAAAGTTAAAGAACATATAGATTACTAGAAGGAAAGCTAATCAATGTAACATGGGACTGAATATTATAGAGAACCCTCATGGGAAATATGAGTATGGGTAATATTGCATATATAAGACTGTGCTTCTTTGAAACTGAACAAAGGTATGTTAATGTTATAAGATGTAATTATTAGGTAGAAATACAAAGAAAGCAAACCATGGACTGCAGTGTATAGTAATACAGTAATAATCTTCCACAAAGTGTAAAAACAGGAAATACACTAAGTGAAAGAAGCTAAACAAAATATACTATATATTGTTTGACACCATCCATAAAAAATATAAATCTAAATAGAGAGGCAGAAACAGAACAGCAACTACACAGCATAGGAAAGATAGGAAGATTGAGAAGTGATTATTAAGGAGTAGAATTTTTTTGTTTATTTGTCTGGTTTTTGTTTATTATTATTATTGGAACAATGAAAATTCTCTAATATTGAATGAAATGATAAATACACAGCTATGTGATTGTACCAAATACCACTGATTATATAATTTGGATGGATTGTATGATTTATAAATGTGTATCAGAAAAATTGATATAAAAAGCTGTAATGAATTCAAAGATGCTTGCTATCTGCACAAAATAGGCCTCTGAGAATAAGGGCCCAAGTAGAATATGGGATGTTTTCTCTCTGAGAACTGAGTCTCAGTCCCCAGGTAAAATGACATAATCCAACAAGGCTAAAGAGCTAAAGATTAAAATAATTATAATAATGAAGAGCTAAAGATTAGGAGTTTTCATGCTCTGGGGAAGAACTAAAATCATCAGAAATGGAAATCACCTAACTTTTAGAGTTAGTGTCCTGATTGGCTGACACCAGATCTTTGATCAGTTTACTTGAGAAAAATAGAACACCAAGAGAGGAACACACAAGTAGCAGAATTTCAGAGGAAGGCATAACCATGCTGGTTTTGCCAGGGGAAAGGAAGTACAACATTTTTTCAACACCTGGAAACACACACTTGTTACCAATCAACTGATTATTTTTATTATTGGTTACATAATTTGATAAATGACCTTAACTGAGGTATGACCCATAAACAGAAATGTGCATAAATTATAAGTATACAGATCCAGGAAGTTCCACAAAGAGAAGACTCCCATGAAACCATCTGCCAGATGAACAATGCAAACTTCATCAGCACCCCAAGACTCTCTCCTAATCACAAGGCCCCTCTGTATCTCCAGAGGAAACTGTGATACAGACTTCTTATACCTTAGTATAGTTTTGCCTCTTGAATTTTACATAAATGGAAACATAGAGTATGAAACAAATGGGCCAGGGACCCACTTAAATGGTGCAGATGAGTTCCCAAGGGCCTTGGTGTAGGGGACAGTAGAGGCAGAAAAAAGCCTCATATTTCTTTTCCTGGGGTGCACTTTCCTGATTGAAAACAGATGGTGCTCTTTGACAAACCTCTCTGCTCAAACCCTAGAGGGGAATGTGTTCAATTGAATCACAACCTGGCAGGTAGTGCTTAAGCAATGTCCAGGAAATTTCCCCTTTGTGTGGGCTATTCAGAGCCAAGTCTTGCAGTTCAAACACACTGATCATCCCTCAGCTGCACCCTCACTTTTCCAATGGAGGAAACAAATCTCCTCTACCCTCTGTATCAGGGACAACCAGTCCTGGTCAGTAGGAAGGGTGTTTGAGAAGGCAGGCTATCTATAACTCTCTGCCAGCTCCCAGGTGGGAACAATGGCACAGTCATGCCCAGTCTGGATGGGTGGAAACCAAGACATCCAGCAGGCCAGATTCATCAACCAATAGCTGGATTGACAGTAGGCTGTGCCCCTCCCTCTGTCCTTTCCAGTGGACAGGGACCCTGCAGCCCTCTCAGCCCATAGCCTTCTGCCAGAGACTGGATGCCCCAAAGCTGTCTGCTTTGTGAGTGGGGGTTAGGTGCCACCAGCAGCAGCCTGAGTTACCCAAAGATCCTCACTGTAGAGTCTCCTTCTTTTCACCCCCCTCTCTTCTGGGTGCTGCCTAGCACTCTCCTGTTCTCCACAGCCTTACAACAGTTGTTCTGGACACCTTCTGCCCATCCTTTAGCTATTTTTCTGGGAGAGAAGTGATAACAATACTCTCTAATCTTCCATCTTCTTGCAGTCAGATGAATGTGTTGAATTCATGACTTACCCTATTTGAATGTCCAGTTTTCACACATATGGAGCTTATCATTGACATGATGGTGGATGTGTCTTTCTTGTAGATATGTTGCATGGATATCATTTCTTGTTTATCAAGGCCTCTTTCCCTGCCTGAAATAATGAAAAAATTAAATTGGTAAAATGTTATTCGGAGAATGAAAATGTAGAAAAAGAACCAAATTTAAGTATGTTTAAAATATTGACCCTTGTGATGGTTAATTACATGTATCAATTTTGCAAGATTATGTTTTCCAGGTGTTTGTTCAAGCAAACACTAGCCTGATTGCTACTGTGTGGGTATTTCATAAATGGATTTACATCTCTAATAAATTGATTCTGTCTTTGACTTATTGAACTGACAATCAACAAAGGAGACTGCCTTCATCAATGTGGGGAGCTTCCTTATACAATGAGTTGGAAGTTTAAAAAGGAAAACAAGATTTCAGGAGTCAGAAGAATTTATGTCTCTAGTTCAGTTTCCCCTGGGGTATTCAAACTCACAGTAATCAGAGATATTATCTTGCAGCCTGCCATATGGAATTTAGACTTGCTAGTCCCCACATTCTCATGAGCCAATTCCTATAACAAATCTCTTTATATGAGTAATTTTGGTTTTATTTCTCTGGAGAAATATAATGAATATGACCCTTAAATGACAAAAGAATGAGAAATGGAGGAATAAACAAGCTAGTGGAAAAACATTTTAGGACATTGACAATTAGAAAAGATTTTCTGGATAAAGATAAAAGAAAGATAAAAAATGAAGATTGGATGTTGGGGAGGTAAAGAGAGGGAAATTCATCACAATGGAGGACCAAGTTGAAGGCAATTGTGTAATAGTTAACATCAATATATATATATGAGCATTACTTTCCTGAGGCCAAGGTAATTAAAGAAGGACATATAAATAGAGAGTAAGTGAAAAATATAATGACACCATCCTTAGAATTTCCCCCCAATGTCCTTGGTGCCATTTCAGAAAATATTCACTCAAGAAAATTGCATTTGACACTTCCAAGGTTTTGCATTCTCACTGACCAGCCTCTTTCTCATATGAAACACATGTGCCTGGTGCTCACCTATACTCTAGCCTTGGAGAAATCCTCTCTCCTTCCTTCACACCTCCTCTTTGTGCTCCAATGGAAAATTGCATCCAATTTACAGGACTGATACTCTGTATACAGATTGTGAGTTCTGTGCTGAAAGTAGTGCTTTCAAGGGCTGTCTACCTAGGGAGCAAAAAGGCAAACATCTAGAGGTTGGTGCAGGGAAGAGTACTTCGCATATCAAAAACATTGACCATTCTTCCTCAGTGAAGAATGTATACCTGGCTCTGTTCCAAAGGCAATGAGTTCATCTTATTGATGATTTCCATGTCCAAGTTCAAAGACAGAGTGCAAAACCCCCAATGACTTAATAAGACAAATTAGTATTAAAAAAAAATCCAAGTAAAAATGAGTTCCACCACATAAGGGTAATATGGAAAAAAATTATTTTCTTACATTGTAAAAAGTTGTTTTTATTATGTGTAGCAAATTAAGTTAATAATTTTTTTTATCTATGGATTTCAACATATCATCATTCCACTGTTTAATTATCAAAGTCAACCTAGGTCCTCTGAAGCTTGAAACAAAGATTAATCTTCAAGAGAGCCCTCTTAAAAAGAATCCTCAGCTGTTTCCAGTCAGCCTTGTCATAATTATTTTAGATGGGCTTCTTTTCACCTCCATTTGTGTGTGGACAAATTGATGTATGCTTCAGAAACTTTCCATCTATTTACTAGAATTCTTGGATCCTAATTTCTTCAAGTTATTCATTTTAGGTCTTTAGAATAAATTGGTGGACCTGAATGGTTCCAAATTTTGGACAACCTAGAAAAACCAAAGAATTTCTTCTTATTGATGATTACATCAATCTCAACAGTATTGGAAAATCTATTGAAATACTATATCAATAGTAATGCCAGGTTTAAAATGCACAAAGCCAAGAAAACCAACAATGTCAGATACTGAATTTCTATAGCACTATCTTTTGAACATCGCAGCAGGAAAAAAATGCTGAGTGTTGATACCATGCAGTGCAAGATATTCCATTATTTTGCTGTGGTCTCAAACCTCAGCTTCATTCTTAGGGGAGAATAGTAACTTTAATTCATGTATTTTCTCATTTAAAATATTCATTGACTTCCCAGCACAATTCTGGGTATTGAAGATTGAGTAGCAAGGACAACTTTTGAAGTGACAAACTATGCTTAAATTAACAAATAAGACACAAATTTCCTTCATGTAGTTTTAAGGGCCATGAAAGAATCATGGCAAGTTGTGGAGTGGAATATGGGGAAGATGTTCAGGATATTTGTTGATAAACATATGATCAATGTAGGGATAATCACCTATAGATAGTAAATGAGTGATGTTTTCCAGCATTCCATATTTGAAAAACTCTTGGATCTGCCAGCAAGGCCCACTCTTCCTGGGTGAAGTCTGTAGCTACATCATCAAAGATCACAAATTTCTAAAACATAGTAGACATTATAGACAATCCAGAGCCATGCTTACCAATGTCCAAAGGGTGATGATCAGGATAACAGCACTGGGAATGTGATGCTGAATTTATGGAAAGCTCAGATTTTGCTTGTTGTTCCAGACAAATGTTCTCTAGGCTGATCCAGAATATGCCTTCCCCACATACTCATATATGCACACTCTGAACACATTTTAACTCCAGTATAATAAAATAACACATTAAGTATTTTGTGAAATATCCTAGCCATTCCCTGAATAACCTGGCAACTTCCAGTGTAACTTCCAATAAACTGGTAACTTCTGAACTGTTGATAATAAAATTTTTACTTGAGAATCCATAACTACAACACTCCTCACAAAATTCAAGTACATAGGTTCATTAGAATACAAGCGATATGCATGACCTGTAACTTTTTAGACTCTATAGGTAAATTAGTATATAACATCATCAAGTTCTTCATTTGCAAAATAGTTTTCCAATTTGTTAGGAATGTTGAGCTTCCTATCTAATAAGCACTTATTAAATACAGATGACAGGTCTTTTATTTATTAAAATGATGAAACAATATTGGGCCAATATCCAGCATTCTTCAGAATGAACAGATTTCCTAGGGAACTTGTGTCAGCAGATATTGCCTCTCTCATGTCTACACAACTGGTATTCTTTTTGAGGTGTAAGGCCAAAGAGTTCAGAAACACAAGCCAGGGATTATTCAGACTGCTGTACTGAAAATGTTCCTAGCTGGTTCTGGTATGATGTCTCCCATTTTCAATTTCTCTGGGAAATACAAGCTCCTATTTCATTGCATTTCTGGTATCTTCATCCCATCTCTCTGCTTATGGGTAATTTTAGACTCTTGATTTTTTGTCAAACCAGTCCTGCCCAAACTGAAACGGAGGATCTTAAGTTTACTCCAGTTATTCTCTCCTTCTCCTCAATGCCCGTCTAAACTTAATGAAAAATTTTTCTTTTCCATTTCTTCTAGTTTTGAATACAAACAAACATTAATACAAAGAATAAAAATGGATGATTTTTCCCAAGGGAGGTAGGGAGGATTTTAGAATTTTTTTTAAGTTTGCAAATATATAAGCATACTCTATATAAGTTTTAATAAGTCTAAAATTGAGGGAAATAAATAATATATAGATAATATATGGACATAACCCTTACCCCTTAACAAAAAGAGAAGTAATCTAATCACAGATGGGCAAAGTACTTGAATAGACATTTCTTCAAGGAATATATGCAGATGGCCCACAACCCCATGAAAAGATACTGACTATCTTTAGTCAATAGGGATATACAAATCAAAATTACCTTGAGGGGCTCTCTCCGTGGAGCACGGCGATGGCGACCGCGACAGTGGTAGAGATCGCGCGTGGGCCTCCGAAACGCCATGGGCCCTGCAGGCAGCGGCGCTGTAGGGCTTAGCTCCCTGCCCGCGGGTGGCGGAGGTGACGGGGCCTGGACAGCGGGTCCCTGTAGGGTAGCTGGGTCGTGGCGCGGCTCAAGGGTCACGAGTACAAGTACCTGATGAAGAAGCGCTGGGTGACCATCGGATACAACTCTTTGCAGGGCTCTGTGGACGTAAACATGGGCCACTGGAGCTTCATGTTCCGGCGCCATTTCGAGATCTTCATGCCCCCAGGTGACAGCGGCAGCCAAGGCCCGGCAGCCCCCAACCTGCCTGAGCAACCCTGGCCCTCCATGAACACCTGCGACAACTTCTACCTGTGCTGCCTGGGCAAGAACTGCGTATTGGTGGATGGCGGATGGTGTGTTCCAGAGTCGTGGGGCGCCACCGCTGCAGCTGCAGCGCGTGTACACGTTCATGTTTCCCAGCACAAACTTCAAGATCACGTTCACCCGGCTGTCCAGAGAGAAGAGCGAGGGGCAGGAAGAGCCTGATACCCCAGTGCAGCCCGTGGAGCCCCAGGTCTCGCGCCTGACCATCCGCATTTCAGACACCATCACCTACCTGATAAGCCCCCTGCCGTCTCCCACAGGAACCATCAGTGCTGCAAACTCTTGCCCATCCAGCCCCTGGGGTGCAGGATCTTCTGGGTACAAAATGGCCATGTAATACCATCTGACCTCAATTTAATGGCTGAAAACTCACAGCCAGAAAATGAAAAGGAAGGTTCAGTAGGAGATATCCCCAAGGATGATTCAAAACCACCTTATTCTTATGTACAACTAATAGTACAAGCAATTAAGATGGCTCCAGATAAACGGCTCACCCTAAGGGGACTTTATGCACACATCACTAAAAATTACCCTTACTACAGGACTGCAGACAAGGGCTGGCAGAATTCAATTCATCACAGTCTCTCTCTGAATTATTTCATCAAAGTGCCACTCTCCCAGGAAGAACCAGGCAAAGGTTCATTCTGGAGGATGGACCCTGCCTCTGAGGGCAAATTACTATAGAACAGGATTTTGGGAAGAGACGGTCTAGGGGCGGGCCTTACTTAGAACCCTTCTGGGACCACTGTCTTCTAGAACTGTCCCAGCCTCTCCCCATCATGCCAGAGTGCTCTCTGCCCACTCCAGTGGCATGAAGACCCCTAAGAGCCTCTCATGGGAAGGCTCACCAGTCCCCGCTGGAGCCTGAACCTGGTGCCCCACAGCCCAAACTTCATGTCATTCAAAAGTCATGGTTTGCCCAGAGCACCCCTGATTCTCCACTTCCTGTTCAGCCAATTTTGATAACAGTACAGCAGCAGCTGCAACCAACCCTAAAACCTGTCACCTACACAGGGGTGGCCATGCCTTCCCAGCAGCCTTTGAGGCAGATGGCCCACATGGTCCACCAGGTGCCATCAGCTGGCTCCCAACATGGCTGGGCTGGCTCCACAAACATATCTACTGTGGCCAGGCAGGCTGTGGTCACCCACATATGGCCATGGTTCCCCCTCTGGAGGCAGAGCTATAAAAAAACGGAGACCGCAGGGAAGTCAAAGTGAAAGTAGGGCCTATCCCTGTGATTGGTCACACAAGGCTTAGGAGCCACTGGACAGGTGATTCAGATAGCCCAGGCCATCCCTTTGCAGATGGTCACCATAGTGCAGCAGGTGCCTTGCAGCCAGCACCAGCTCCCCATAAAAACCATAGCTCAGAAAGGGACTCACATCATGCCTGTCACCTCTGTGGCCCAGGAACAGGGGAATGACACAGCTGCAAGCCTTTGCTTATATCAGAAACCCATGTCCAGGCTTCCCTGCCCACGAAGTGACAAAACTGCAGCCAGTCAGAGCAGCTAGAACTGAAGTGGATTAAAACAGAGGATGGTGAGAGCATTGTCAATACCATGAAGGTAGAAAGGTCACCTGCAACCATGAGGGGAAAAGGCATCCAAAACTAGACCCTGGGAAATATCTCCTGCTTTAAAAATACCAACATTGTGGTGCCAAAAATTGAAAGAATATAAAATCAATATAATATAATATCAATAAAATGCTAATCAAAGAAATATGGAGTAGCTATATTAAGAGCAAATAAAGTAGACTTCAGAATCAGCAATATTGTCATGGATACAGAGGGGCTTCACATAATGATGAAGTGGTCAGTTCTTTAAGAAGACATAATCCTATATGTGTATGCACCTAACAACAGAACTTCAAAATAAAAGATGCAAAAAAAAAATGCTTTGAAAGGAGAAATAGACACATCTAAAATAATACTTTGAGAGTTCAACACTTATCTCTCAATAACTTATGTAACAAAAAAGTATCAAATAAATAAGGATATAGATGGCCTGAAAAATAGTACAATCAACTTGACCTATTTACAGGTATAGAACAGTAAACCATGCCAGAGTATAATACACATTCTTCTGAAGTGCATGGAATATTCAACAAACTACATCATATTCTGGTAAATAAAACAAACTTTTTCAAACAAAAAATAATGTAAACAATAAAAATATTGCCTGTGACCATAGTGGAATTGAACTAGAAATCAATGACAGAAAGATATCCGGAAAAACCCCAAATATCTGGAGATTTAACAATGTTCTTATCAATTATCATGAATCAAACAGAAAATCTCAAGAGAGATTAAGAAATATTTTAACTGAGTGAAAATGATAATACAAGTTTATAAAAATGGGTGAGGTCTAATAAAACAGTACTTGAAAGATTTCATAGCATTAAATATTTATGTTATAAATGCAGAAAGATCTCAAATCTGTTAGCTAAGACTCCATTGAAAGACTCTAGAGAATAAAGCATTGAGTCTGTGAAGTGTAGTATTTAATTAAGACAGAAACACTTTTCTAATAGGAGGAAAGTTTATTATCAATGAAACTCACTCAATAGGACAGGTGTATCATGCTGAGTTTTCACATGGGGAAGAATAGGTTGAGAGACATTTGTTTTACATTTTTTCAATATGATGTCTCATTATGTTGCATGAAATGACAGACACAAAAGGACAAATATTGTATGGTCTCACTAATATGAAATAAATATGATGAGTAAACTCACAGAAGTATACTCTAGAGTATAGGTTACTAGGAGTTAAAATGTGGATTGAGAATGGGAGTTGATGCTTTTAATAATGTTTATTGTAGAAGTGTGGAAAGGAATAGAGTTGATGGTAACACATTATAGTGAGTATAACTAACACTGCTGATTTATAAATGAGATTGTGGCTGAAAGGGGTAGTCTGTGGATGTAAGTGTCAATGGAAAGGAAACTAGAGAATAATCTAAGGAATATATAATATAGTGATTTCAGTGATGGATAAAGAGTGTGGTTAATAGTATAAATAAAACAATATTCTTCATTTACAAAGTGTTAAAATATGGTGATACACAGGAAAATTTTACAACTAATGTAACTTATGGATGATAGTTAGCAGTAATATTGTAATATTTTGCAGCAATAGAGGAATATAAGAGGGTATGGGATTCTTCCTTTTGGAATAATGAAACATTCTAAAATTGACTGAGATGATGACACCATAACTGTGATGAAAATGTGAGCCACTGAGTATACACTTTGAATGCATTGTACAAAGCATGTGTTTGTATAACACAGGGAATCCAGTGGTGGAAGGAGATCTTTAGTTAATGGAACAAATATTAAAACATTCTCTCATGAACTATATCAAATATATAATACTAATGTACTGTGTTAATAAATGGATGGGTTGGGGGAAAAATACACCAAATGTAAGAAATGGGCTACAGCAAGTTCATAGTTTGTAACAAATGTTTCACAACAATGCAAGGTGTTAGTGGTGGGGTGATGTATGAAAGCCCTGTATGATGATATGCATGTTTATTTTGTAAGTTCACAACTTTTTCTATACACTTATTGTTTAGGTATGTGCACGTATGATATATTTCAATAAAATTTTATAAAAATATTTATATAGAGAGAGCACCTAATACATATTAGCTGCTCATTAAATGGCATCTACCATAACTGTTGTTATGGTTGATAAATACCATACACATTAGCTAATAACTTGCATTTTACAGAGCACTAGCACCAAAAAAATAATTATGACTACATTTATTGTGTTCTTACTGTATGCCAAGCACAATGCTATTCCCTCAAAAATGTGTCCTCATAAAAAAAAGATGTGAACTCTTTCATTAAAGATTATAAATCCTAATTACTTTGGAATGTGATATTGAGTTCTTTGTGATTAAATTTTGAATTTTATGTTATTTTTTGTTAAAACTTGATTTATATAATTTAAATGAAAAAATATATTTTGTGTTTTTTTCCCCAACCCACATTTGTTACAAATGTTCCAGAGCAATGCAAGGTGTTGGTGGTGGGTGACATATGGGATCTCTGTATGTTATACATGATTGCTTTGTCAGCTTTCAACTCTATATATAATTGGAGAAGAAGAAATAAATTTATTTGCTGGGGTGCTTTCATTTTTTTATTCAAATGTGAAAAGTAAAATAGCAATGCTGTATGTTAAATTTTCTTATCCCTGTAAATGATTGTGACATATTCTGAAAAAGTTCAAAACACAGCTAATTAGATTTGTCTCTTTTCTTTCTTCTCTTGGCACTGTTAGTGCATCATCAACTTTTTGATCATTTTCAATAGTTACATGAAAGTCCTTATTCATTTTAAATTAAAGTTTTTTAGTAATGTGAAATGCTATCTTAAAGGCAAGCAAATAAGGAAACTAACTTCTTCCTTTCATATTTGGGGGACTTTTAGTTCTTTTTCTTGGCTAATTGCTCTAGCTAGAACTTCTAGCACAATATTGAATAATAGTGGAGGTAGGGGATAACTTTGTCATTTTCCCAATCTCAGTGGCAAATCTTTCACTCTTTCACTGTTGAGTAAAATGTTAGTCATGGGTTTTTCATATATGCACTTTATCATACTGAGAAGGTTTCCTTCTATTCCTATCTTTTAGACAGTGTTTATCAAGACAGGATGTTGTATTTTGTCAAATGCCTTTTTTGAATCATTTGAAATGATCATGTAATTTTTTATCTTCAATTTATTAATGTGGTGTATTGCACTGATTGATTCTATCTTGAACTACCCTTGCATTCCTGGTATAAAATGCAGTTGAGGGCCAAGATGGTGTTAGTGTAGGAGGGCACACACTGCAAGCTCCCAGAGCAAGGCAGATTGTGGATGGGGTCCTGCCCAGAGGTCTGTGCTGTGCATGCGTGGAATGAGAAGCTTGGGGCATCTATCTACGTGGATCAATGGCATGGACGGAACGGTAGAGATTTGTGAGTTTTAAGCCTGCCGGTGGTGGTTGGCACAGATGGCTGAGCCCCGTGGTTAGGGAGAAAAAAATAATAATAAAACGGCCAGTTGAAGCTGTGAGCCGGTGAGAAAGTTTTATTTTCTGGGGATCTGGCTGCCTGGAGCCCCTTGGATCTTGTGTGAACAGAACAGCCAGAGTGAATCGGCACCCGGTGAACAGGAGGGGTGATTCTGGTCGGAGGATGGAGTCAATTTACCTAGCTGCCCATGGATAAGCCCCGGGCTGCTGCAGAGCCAGAAAGAGGGGACACTCTCCTAAAGAGGGAGGGTTCTGTTGGAGGACAGGGAAGGGAAATTTTTTTTATTTTATTTTTTTCATTTTTTATTTTTTGACATCGATCTGGCTACCTGCACCACCCCAGAGCTTTGGGGAGCAGATAAGCCGACCTAAAGCAGCAACAGGCTGAGAGCATATGCGAATCTGCTTTCAAACTGATTTACATACAAACCGGTGATGCTGGTGCTCAGCTCAAGAAGGGGCGGAATCGGCCGTCTTTAGCACTCTGCACTGACTAACATCAGAGCTACAGCTACCCTGGGGAGTCCAGGAAGTGGGATGAGCTTGATTAATTTCCATGGGCCCAGCTAGGATCCCTTTCATAAGAGGGTTGGTCTAGAGGAGGAATTATTTTGGGTCCTGTATTTCGCAAAAAAATAAAAATAAAAATAAAAATAAAGTGAGAAGATCACTTCAATAAATGAAAAATAAATTCTTTTTAATTTACTTTAATAGCTAAAAGCTATTTCCCCTGCGGGGAAATTGATTGATAAACACAAGTAGGCAGAGAGGATCCACGTGGACCCTAGGGGAATCATTGACCCCCCTTAGCTTTGTTTGACTGCTTGCCTGTGTGGATCTTTGGTTTCTCTCTGTTTATTTCTAGTCTTGCTTTTCTTTTCTCTTTCCTCCCCCCTTTCTTTTTTCTTTCATTTTTTAAAAATTAGGTGCTGCTAGCTTGTCGCTTCTTCGTTGTGCTTCTTCTTCGGTAATTTCCCACTCGCTGTCTATATTGATTCTGTATTAAAAATTGTCGCTTATCCTTCCTTCATCTTTCTGCCTTCTGCTTTCTGTTGTGGCTTTTAGATACAACATTTTTTCATAGGCCCACAACATAAGGGTGTCAATTTCTATTCCATCTATTTTGTTTTCTTCTTTTTTTATTAGTATTAACTTTTTCCTTTCAGCCCTTTCTTTACTATTTCTCTCCCTCCTCATAATTCTAGCTTTCTAAATCACTATATATATATTCCTCCATTTGTTTTCCCAGTCCATTGTAGGAACTACACTTTTTTCCTATTACTCTACACTGCCTACACAAGTTAAATATTCATCTCATTAAGTATCATTTGGCCCATCTTCTAACTTTTGTCAATATCACTATTATCCTTCTGCCTTCCTTACATGCCCTAATCTTTGCCTTCAAGGGAACATAGAAAGAAGCAAGGAAATAAAATAAGAAGAAAAAGTGCCAAAGAGAGAACTTAACTCACACGCAGAACCATCAGCTAAATAAAACTCTACAGCATAGAGAAAAGCTAATCAACTGAACAAACCCATCAAGATAATATGATGACCAGAGGGCAACAAAAAATGCAAATGACTCTGAGAAACAGGAAAATATGGACCAGTCCAATGAACAAAATAAAAACCAGGAAGCAATGCAGAACATCGAACAGCTAATCAAAGCTATCCAAACAAATATCATGGACCAACTTAAAGAATTGAAGGAAGAGATTAAGGATACAAAGAAGACACTGGGAGAACATACTGAAGAAATCGCAAACATGCCTAAAAAGATAATGGATATGATGGTGAACAATGGCACAATCCAAGAAATGAAAAAGACACTGGATTCATATAACAGCAGATTTGAACAGGCAGAGGAAAGAATTACTGATATGTAAGACAATACACCTGAAATCAAAGAGATAGTAGAACAGACAGACAAAAAGAGAGAAAAAATCCAGCATGGACTCTGGGAATTAACTGATAATACAACACACACACATATATGCATTATGGGCATCCCAGAAGGAGAATACAAGGGAAAGGGAACAGAAGGAGTGTTGAAGTAAATAATGGTTGAAAATTTCCCAACCCTATTGAGAGAGATGGATGTGCAGATCCAGAAAGCACAGCACACCGCAAATAGTATAAATCCCAACAGGCCAACTCCAAGACATATACTTGTCAAAATGTCCAATGCTCAAGACAAAGAGAAAATACTCAAAGCAGCAAGAGAAAAGAGAACCATCATATACAAGGGAAGAACAATAAGATTAAGTGCTGATTTATCAGCTGAAACCATGGAGGCAAGAAGACAGTGGTATGACATAGGCAAAATGCTAAAAGAAAAAACTTCCAGCCATGAATTCTCAATCCAGCAAAACTGGCATTCAAAAATGATGGAGAATTCAAAATCAAAATATTCACAGATAAACAGAAATTAAGAGAGTTTGTCAGGAAGAAACCAGCACTTCAAGAAATACTAAAGGAATCTCTATAAGTTGAAAAGAAAAAAAAAAAAAGGGAGAGAGAGTTGGAGGATAGTTTAAAAACAACTGAAAAGACAAAAAGAGAAACAAAAGAACATATGATACACATTAACCCAAAGAAAAAAAGGCTGAAGTAAGAAATTTGTTACGAGTAATAACACTGAATGTTAATGGATTAAATTCACCAATCAAAAGACACAGATTGGCAGAATGGATAAGAAAATACCATCCATCAATATGCTGTCTACAAGAAACCCACCTTCGACCCAGGGATTCAAGGAGGCTGAAAGTGAATGGCTGGAAAATCATTTTACAAGCTAACAATAGTCAAAAAAGGGCTGGAGTAGCTATTCTAATACCAGACAAAATAGACTTTAAATGCAAAACTATTGTAAGAGACAAAGATGGACACTACATATTAGTAAAAGGAGTGATCTCTCAAAAAGAGAGAACAATGATCAATATTTACGCACCTAATCGGGGTGCCTCAAAATACATGAGGCAAACCCTGGAAAAACTAAAAGGAGAAATAAATGCCTCTAAATTACAGCAGGGACTTCAACACACCACTATCATCATTAGACAGAACATCTAGACAGAGAATCAATAAAGAAACTAAGGCACTCAACAATATATTAGAAGACCTGGAATTAATAGACATATACAGAACAATACACCCAAATACAGCAGGATTTACATTCTTCTCAAGTGCACATGGAACATACTCCAAAATAGACTACATACTAGGCCACAGAACAACTCTCAGTGAATTCAGAAAGATTGAGATTATACAAAGTAATTTCTCTGACCACAATGGAATGAAATTGGAAATCACTAAGGGCCAGAGAAACAGGTTAGGCACAAGGATATGGAAGTTATACAACACTCTCTTAAACGAACAGTGGGTCAAAGAGGAAATCTCAAGAGAAATCAGTAACTACCTTGAAAGTAATGAAAATGACAAACAACATATCAAAAACTATGGGATGCAGCGAAAGCAGTACTGAGAAGGAAGTTCAAAGCCATAAATTCATATATTAAAAAATAAGAAAGAGCTAAAATTGAAGACTTAACTGCACACTTGGACAAATCAGAAAAATAACAACAAACTAAACCTAAAGGAAGTAGAAAGAAGGAAATAACAAAGATGAGAGCAGAACTAAATGAAATAGAGAATAAGAAAGCACTGGAAACAACATACAAAACCAAAAGTTGGTTCTTTGAGAATATAAATAAAATTGACAAACCCTAAGCCGGACTTACAAAGAAAAAGAGAGAACAGATGCAAATACATAAAATAAGGAATGAGCAAGGTGATATCACTACTGACCCCACAGAAACAAAGAATATCATAAAAGGAAAATTTGAAAAATTATATGCCAACAAGAATGACAATTTAGAGGAAATGGACAAGTTTCTAGAAACTCACAAACAGCCGACATTGGTGAAAGTGGAAATAGAAGAACTCAACAGCCCAATTACAAGTAAAGAGATAGACTCAGTCATCAATAACCTCCCAACTAAGAAGAGTCCAGGACCAGATGGCTTCACAGCTGAATTCTACCAAACATTCTGGAAAGAGCTAACACCAATTCTACTTCAGCTCTTCCAAAAAATAGAAGTAGAAGGAATATTGCCTAACTCATTCTATGATGCCAACATTACCCTATAACCAAAACAAAATAAAGATACTACAAGAAAGGAAAATTACAGACTAATTTCTCTAATGAACCTAGATACTAAAATCCTCAACAAAATACTTGCTAATCGCATTCAACAACATATCAAAAGGATTATACACCATGACCAAGTGGGTTTCATCCCGGGTATGCAAGGATGGTTCAATATAAAAAAATCAATCAATGTAATACACCACATAAACAGATTGAAAGAAAAAAATCACATGATCATCTCTATAGATGCTGAAAAAGCATTCGACAAAATACAGCACTCTTTCCTTTAAAAAACACAAAAAAGATAGGAATAGACAGAATCTTTCTGAATATGATAAAGGGTATATATGAAAAACCCAAAGTTAACATCATTTGCAATGGTGAAATCCTAAAAGCCTTCCCTCTGAGATCGGTAACTAGACAATGATGCTCACTATCACCACTCCTATTTAACATTGTCTTAGAAGTACTTGCATGAACACTGAGACAATAAAAGGACATAAATTGCATCCAGATTGGAAAAGAAGAAGTAAAAATTTCATTATTTGCAGATGACATGATCCTATACATAGAAAGCCCTGAAAAATCTACAACAAGGCTTCTAGAACTTTTAAAGGGGTTCAGTATTGTTGCAGGCTATAAGATCAATGCTCAAAAATCAGTAGCATTTCTGTACACCAATAATGAGCAATTATTACACCAATTCTTCCTGAGGAGGAAATCAGGGAAAAAATTACCATTTACAATAGTAACTAAAAGAATCAAATACCTAGGAATAAATTTAACTAAACATGTAAAGGACTTATATACAGAAAACTACACAACACTGTTAAAGAAATCAAAGAAGACTTAAATAAATGGAAAAATATTCCCTGTTCATGGATAGGAAGACTAAATATCATCAAGATGTCTATCCTACCCAAAATAAACTACAGATTTAATGCAATCCCAATAAAAATCAACACTGTTTTTTTTTAAGGAACTGGAAAAACTAACCACAAAATATATTTGGAGAGGCAAGAGGCCCTGAATTGCCAAAGACATATTGAAAAAGAAAAATTAAGTTGGAGATATCACACTATCGGACTTTAAAACATACTACAAAGCTACAGTGATCAAAACTGCGTGGTATTGGCACAAGGATAGACATACTGACCAATGGAACTGAATTGAGAGTTCTTATATAAATCCTTGCATATACAGGCATCTGATATTTGACAAGGCCACGAATCCCACTCAGTTGGGAGAGAATAGCCTCCTTAACAAGTGGTGCTTGTAGAAGTGGATATCCATATCCAAAAGAATGAGAGAAGTATACCATCTCACACCTTATACAAAAATCAACTCAAAATGGATCAAAGATCTAAATATAATAGCCAAAACCATAAAGACCTTGGAAGATAATGTAGGGAAGAATCTACAGGACCTTCTAATAGGAAATGGTTTCATGAATTTCACAGCCAAAACATGAGCAGTAAGAGAAAAAATAGATAAATTGGATCTCATCAAAATTAAAAACTTCTGCACCTCAAAGGATGTTATTACAAAAATAAAAAGGCAGCCTATCCAATGGGAGAAAATATTTGGCAACCATGTATCTGATAGGGGCCTAATATCCTGCATATATAAAGAAGTCCTACACCTTGAAAATAAAAGGACAAACAACCCATATAAAAAATGGGCAACTGACCTGAAAAGACACGTCTCCAAGGAAGAAATACAAATGGCTAAAAAGCACATGAAAAAATGCTCAATATCGCTTGCTATCAGGGAAATGCAAATCAAAACTACAATGAGATACCTACCATCTTACACCCATTAGAATGGCAGCTATTAAAAAAACAGGAGACTGCGAATATTCTCGCTGTCCTGATTTTGTGATAATCAGGGTAGACTAAACATTCGCTATATTAGAAACCATGCGTGTGTCCCCAGACCTAGTTTTTCTCCCTAGGTCTGGTTTTTAGAATGCTGGTGATAAACTAAGCCTGATTTATTATATGACCATCCTGTGTGGGAAATGACCGTAACTTTGGGTATCTTTGATCAACATTAAGAGATATAGCAGGGGGACAGATATGGCTCGGGTGGTTGGGCGTCTGTCTCCCATGTGGAGAGACTTGGGTTTGAACCCCAGGAACTTCCAGTAAAAATTTTAAAAAGAAAAATATAGAAGGCATGTGGGCCACCAGGCCCCATGATCGGGTGAGCCTCCAGGCCCCACAAGCCACACAGCAAGATGATTACATAACAGGAGAGTGACACAAGGGAAAGCCAAGACGAGAAGCACCGAAAAACCAGGAACTAAGGTGACACAGGCGGTAGGATGCCTCTCTCCCACATCAGAGATTCCAAGGATCAAATCCCAGTGAAGACAAGAGGAGAAGTATGAGAAGAGAGGGCAGGAAATGGACACAGAGAGTTGCCTAGTGAATGGACACAGAAACAGCAAAAATGGGGGGTCGGGGGGTAAAAATGGATAAAAGAAAGTAAATAAATAAATAAATCCTTAAAAATTTATAGGGAAGGAACATACGGACTATAGTTAATAGTAATACTTTGACAATGCTCTTTCATGATGTAACAAATCTTTCACAACAAAGCAGGGTGTTTGTGGGGGGGCGGTGATGTGTGGGAGCCCTGTATGATGTTATGCAGGTTTGTTTTGTAAGTTCATAATGTGTACTGAACACTTATAGTTTATGTATATTCATGTATGAATGATATACTTCAATAAATTGATCAATAAATAAATAAATAAATAAATAAATAAATAAATAAATAAATAAAAAAACAGGAGACACTAAATATTGGAGAGGATGTGGAGGAATAGGAACCCTCATCCACTGCTGGTGGGACTGTGGTATGGTCCACTGTGGAGGACACTTTGGTGGTTCCTCAGAAATCTAACAATAGATCTTCTGTATGATCCAGCAATTCCACTGCTGGTTATATACCCAGAAGAACTGAAAACAAAGACGCAAATAGATATATGCACACCAATGTTCATAGTGGCATTGTTCACCATTGTCAAAAGTTGGAATCAACCCCGGTGCCCATCAACAGGCAAATGGATAAGCAAAATGCGGTACATACATACAATGGAATATTACTCAGCTGTAAAAAGGAATAAAGTGCTAACACATTGAATAATGTGGATGAATTTGAAGACTTTATGTTGAGTGAAGCAAGCTAGGCACTGAAGGATGAACAATATATGACCTCACTGATTTGAACTGAGGAAAGTGAGCAGTCTCTGAGAACCATTGTCTGAAAGATAGGTTAACAAGGGAGAGTAAGAGAAGAGCAGGCTTTCAGCCATCACCCATATGGACATAATCTATGGTAAAGGGATAGAGTATAGTTGCATATTGAAGGATAGGACAGATGGGTAGTGATATTACTGGGTTTGATGGTGCAGCGTTGACAGGTGGGTAGATTAGGAAGGGCACGTTCAAATACCAAGGGCATGTAACTATGAATCTTGACATTCAACGAGTCAAGATAGGGTAGTGTCATATGTCCCAGGGGGGTGGGGAGGAAGCAACAGTTAAGATCTAGTGGGGTATTTAGTGGTCATGGGAAAAGTTTTTCATTATCTTAAACTAATTGACACAGGGCATGGTAAATATCATCAAAACTTATTAAACTGTATCATCTAAATTGTAAACTATATTGTAACTCATTGACAATGTTAAGTTGGTATATTTTGCTATCTGTATAACAGTTATAACAATGCTAACATAGAACAAAAAAATGGGCGGGGTTTAATATGGGGTGGGGAAACGGGCGGTGGTTTGGTATCTGGGAATCTCTAGTACTTCCTGTGTGACTTTGCTGTGACCTAAATCTTCTTTGAAAATTAAATGAAAATTTGGGACACAATGGGGATTGAGAGGGGGAAGGTGTCACGGCACACCAGACATCCGATAACACAGTGATAAAAGGAAAAAAGAATATATATATATGGCATTTCTTTTGCTTTTATCCCCAATTTTTTGAACGTCCCAATCTGCTAATTATATTTTGTTTTGTTTTGATTTTTGTTTGATTATTTGTTTTTTTTTTTTTTCCTGAGTTTCCTTATGTTTGTCACTTGCATGTAAGCTTATCATTGTCATTTCTTTTTCCTATTAAATGTATTTGATTATTTTATGGACTACATGTTCATGGAAGATTTGGATCACAGAAGTGTTACAATGGGTACTGCAGGGGATTATTGATGGGAGGTGTCTGGGAGGGGGGTTTCACGGGAGTTAGTTCATCTGAATATACATGAAATATATACAAAATTGTTCAAAAGATCAAAAGAAGGGGCATGGTCACAATGGGTGGACAACCACAGAATAAATGAGGGAATCTGAATTCCTAGCATGAAGAGCTCTGCCACAGTCTCCAAGGGAGTAGCAATAGTCCTCTGAGTGCAGGGACAGTGTCTGTCAAAAGAGGATGACCCACTGATGTGTTCTTTTTATTGATGACTACCCTTTTGTAAGCAAATGCACATATATGCATATATATTTGTATATCATTTTACAAATATTGGTATGTATTGTGAAAATTTTGATTTTTACCCACAATAAAAAATAAATAAAATAAAATAAAACAAAATAAAATAAAATAAAATAAAATAAAATAAAATAAAATAAAATAAAAAAATAAAACCCAGTTGATCATGGGGTATAATTTTTAATGTGCTTTTGGATTCAGTTAGGAAATATTTTGCTGAGGATTTTTTACCTCTATATGCATGAGAGAATTTGGTCTATACTTTTCTGTTTTTTTATTATCTCTATTTGGCTTTTGTATTAAAGTGATATTGGCTTAATAGAATGAGTTTGGTAGCATTCCTTCCTCTTTAATTTTTTGGAAAAGTTTGAGCAATATTGGTATCAAATCTTCCTTGAATGATTGGTACAATTCACCTGTGAAGTCAAGTGCTGGGGCTTTCATTCTGGGAAGGATTTTGATGACTGTTTCAATTTCTTTACTTGTGGATGATTTGTTGAGTTCTTCAATTTCTTCTAGGCTTAGTGTGGGTTATACATGTGTTTCTAAAAATGTGTCCAATTCATCAGTGTTGTCCAGTTTATTGGCATACAGTTGTTAATAGAATCCATTTATGAGCTCTTTCATTTCTGATGGGTTAATGATAATGTCTCCTTATCATTTCTGATTTTATTTGCATCTTTTCTCATTTCCTCTTTGTTAGACTAGTAAAGGATTTGTTGATATTGTTGATCTTCTGGAATAACCAAGTTTTGGCTCTGTTTATTCACTTTTTTATTCTCCATTTCATTTATTTCTGCTGCAATTGTGTTTTGCTTTTTTTATTTTTTTTTTTAGGTACGAGGGTCTGGTGATTAAACCCGGGACTTTGTATCTGGGAAGCCAGTGCCCAGCCACTGAACCACAATGGCTCCCCTGAGTTGGCTTCCTCATTTGTTTTGCTTATTGTTTGTTTTTGTTTTTTTCAAAGGGTACAAGGAACTGAACCTGGGACTTTCCATGCTGGAAGTATGTGATCAACTGCTTGAACCACATTCACTCTCTGTTCTAATTTTACTGTTTCTTTTTTTCTTGCTTGCTTTGAAATTGGTTTACTATTCTTTTCCTAGTACCTTTAGATGTGAAGTTCGGTCTTTGGTTTTAGCTGTTTCTTCTTTTTTTAATGTAAGCATTGAGGGTTATAAATGTGCTTCTTAGCACTGCCTTTGCTCTATCCCTTAAATTTTGATATGTTGTGACCTCATTTTTATTTCTCTTGAGATGTTTACTGATTTCCCTTGCAATTTCTTCTTTGTGTGACTGATTGTTTAGGAGTGTATAGTTTAGTCTACATATATTTGTTTATTTTCCCTTTTTCTACATTTTATTAATTTCCAACTTCATTCCAGTATGATCTGAAAGAGTGATTTCTATAATTTCAATCATTTTAAATTATTGATATCTGACTTATGTCCCAACATAATGTCTTTCCTGTACAAAGATCCATAAGAAATTGAGAAAAATGTATATTCTGCTGTTGGGGGTTTAATGCTCTATAAATATTTGTTTGGTCTACTTCATTTATTGTATTATTGAAGCTCTCTGTTTCCTTATTTATCCTCTGACAAGATCTTTTATCCATGTTGAGAATAGTGTGTTGAGGTATCCAACTATTGGAGAGACCTCTATTTCTCCCTTCAGTTTTGCCAGTGTGTGCCTTATGTATTTTGGGATACCTAAGTTAGTTGCATAAATATTTATTTTTGTTATTTCTCATTGGTGAATTGTCCCTTTTATTAACATATAGTGACTTCTTCATCCCTTATGACAGCTTTGTATTTAAAATCTATTTTGTCTGATATTAGTATCACTACTTCAGATCACTTTTGGTTACTATTTGCATGGAATATCTCTTTCCAAACATTCTGCCTCAGCCTGATTGTGTCCTTGCATCTAAGGCGAGTCTCTTGTAGTCAACACGTAAATGGCTCATATTTTTTAATCTATTCTGTCATTCTGTCTTTTGATTGGAGAATTCAATCCATTAACATTCAAATTTATTACTGTAAAGGCACTAATATGTCATCCATTGGCTTTCTTTGGATGACATTGGCTTCCATTGTCATATCTCACTATTTTCTGTCTTTTAACCCTTCCAGTTATCCTTACTTATCTTCTTTTCAATACTCTTCTCCAGGCCTTTCAGGCATGTCTTTTCCTATCAGGCTGTAACATACCCTTCAATATCTCTTGTGGATCTGAAATCTTGGTAACATACTTTCAGTTTTTTTGTGTGTGTGTGAAGACTTTAAACTCACCTTTGTTTCTGAAGAATATGTTCTCCATATAAAGAATTTTTGGCTGACAGTTTGTTCTTTTAGTACCTTTAATATACTGAAACACTGTCTTTTTACTTTCATTATTTCTGATGAGGCATTGGTACTTAGACTTACTGAAGTTCCCTTGGAAGTGATAAATTGCTTTCTATCTCTGCTCTCAGAAACCTCTCTTTAACTCTGGTATTTGACAATCTGAATAGTAGATGTCTCAGAATACATCTGCTTGAATTTATTCTGTTTGGGGTATGTTGTTCTTCTTGAATATTGATACTCATATCTTTCATAAATATTGGAAAATTTTCAGCCATTATTTCCTCAAATATTTTTTTCTGTCCCTTTTCTGTTCTCTTCTCTTTCTTGGACACCTATAATGCATATGTTTCTGTGTTTCATGCTAACATTCTATTCTCTGAGAACCTGTCCAATTTTTTCCATTCTTTTCTTTCAGTTTTTCTCTCTTTTCAAGTTCATATGCTCTGACTTCCTATTCACTAATTCTCTCTTCAATCAGATCAAATCTATTATATGCTTCTAATATATATTTTATTTTCTTATTTAAAAAATTTATTGAAGTATATCACACATACCTAAACATACATAAATAATAAGTGTATAATAATAATTGTGAACTTACAAAACAAACAAACATAACATCATATAGGGACATCATACCTCACCCTACCAACAATACCCTGCATTGTTGTAAAACATTTTTAACTAATGATTAAAGAGCATCCTCAAAATATAACTACCAGCCAAAGTATCTTACATTTGGTGTATTTTTCCCCAAACCACTTGTAGCCATTGGCCAATTTAATGTAATTATGAATTCCAAAAATATAATTAGATGATACTTGTAAACTGATCTGTTAATCCGGGCATGATTAAGTTATGATTAGGGCATTGACTGGGCCATGTCAGTAGGGCATTGACCCCCACCCCTTGGTGGGTGGGGAATCAAATATAAAAGGCATAGCAAGAATAGAGTTGAAGCACTTTTTTGAGAAGCAGTTTTGATGTTGGAAAGAAGGCCCCAGGAGAAGAGAAATGAGCTGTTC
Source organism: Tolypeutes matacus (assembly GCA_026826555.1). Classification (NCBI taxonomy): domain Eukaryota; kingdom Metazoa; phylum Chordata; class Mammalia; order Cingulata; family Chlamyphoridae; genus Tolypeutes; species Tolypeutes matacus. The sequence goes on along the minus strand of JAKSZT010037117.1, from coordinate 156,666 downwards.
TCCTGATCATCTACAGCTGACCTTGTGGAGGAAAAAGGAGCTAAGCCCGGAGAGAAATGCAGCCCCAGGAAGAGAGGAACCCAAGAAGCCTGAACCCTGGCAAATGTTGGCAGCTGTCTTGCTCTAGCATGTGGCAATGGACTGTGGTGAGAGAAGAAGCTTAACGCTTTATGGCCTGGTATCTGTGGACTTCTAACCCAAATAAATACCCTTTAAAAAGACCAACCCACTTTTGATATTTCACATTGGCACCCCTTTGGCTGACTAATACAGAATTGGGTACCGAGGAGTGGGGAAGTGATTTTGTAGTTACCAAAATGTTGGAATGGTTTTATAAATGTGTAAGGGGTATTTTTTTGGAGGAGTTGTGACATGCTTGATGGAAAAGACCTAGATCACATTTAAGAAACTGTTGATAGTAATATGGACACTAAAGAGACTTTCTATGATGCCTTAGAAGTAAATGATGAAACTATTATTGGAAACTGGAAGAAAGGTGATCCATGTTTTAAAATTGCAAAGAACTTAGCAAGATTAACTCCTGGTGTTATATGGAAGACAGAATTTGAAAATGGCGAACTGGAGGTTTAGCTGAAGAACTTTCCAAGGTAAACTCGGAGAGTATGGCTTGGCTTCCCCTTGCAGGTTATAGCAAAATATTAGATGAGTGAAATACACTAAGGACTGAACTTTTGGGCACAAAGAAAACAGAAACTGATTCCAGAACCTCCAAGTTCTGGGAATCAAATTCCTAGATGAAAATGCCCTATTTGAAGACTTTACTAAACTTGGAACTTGTAAATGAGAATTGAAGATGCAGTTATCTAGGAAAGACTTGTGGAAAGTCTTATTGTCTGATGGCTTGGACATCTGCTTCTTGCATGCTAAACCAACAAAGTTTTTGAGAGAGCTGTATGAACAAAACCACTGTCAGCATGGACAAAAGAAAACATGGAAAGGAGAGATTGAAGGAGAATCAGCTTTAAGAAGAAAACCATGGAAGCAGAGATCTTGAATTAAGACATATCCTTGGGCCAGAAGAGGAGCCCTACCCATGTGTACAGAGAGGGTGAGTTTGCCCCTGCAGTTGAAGAGAGTGGATGTCCCCAACCGATGTTCTGGGAGAGTTTTGCAATGACAGGATGCAGAGGGTGGAGCAAATTCCTCAAAGATTAGCGTGGTAAAGGTCAACACCCCACAGGCCTGAGAGGGGTTTACCTGTCCCCCATGGATTAGAGAAGGCCAGGTGGTCAACCCATTGCTCTGAGAGAGTTGAAGCTGCAGGCCAAAGGTTAGGAGGAATGTTGTCTTCACCTCACTGTAATAGGGGGGCTAAGACACTAACCCAAAGATTGGGTAAGATGTGGCAATCACCCCAACACTCTTGGAGGGTGAGGTCTGGAGCTTGGTTGACACCCAGATGCTTGATGAGGGTAGAACCAAGAAAATGGCTATTCATCAAGCCTGTGGAAAGGGTGGGTTCCCATGTGGCACCAAGGAGAAGAAACCATCTTCTTAAGAATGACTCTCAGACTTTGTTTTTTTTTTTTTTTTTTTTTTTATTATGGGTAAAAATCAAAATTCTCACAATACATACAAACACTTGCAAAATGATATATAAATATATATGCATATATGTGTATTTGCTTACAAAAATGTTATTTATATATATATATATATATACATATATTTTAAGAGGTGCTTAGATTACCCAAAATATTACACGGAACCCACTGGGATTCCTATGTTGCCCACCTCCCACACCTCCCACCACTTCCCACACAAACATCTCCCACAGTGTGGCCCACCGCCCTCAATGAACTTACACATCCTGGAGCCTTGCCACCAACCATAGACCACACTTCACACTGTAGACCACACTCTCTTCCACTCAGTTCTGAGTGGTGTGTGCTGATTTAAAATGGCCTACATTCGTTGCCACAACAGTACTCAGGACAACCTCCAACTCCCAAAGAATCCCCTGTATTTCAACTGCTCATCCCCTCCCTAACCCAAAAGTGTCAAGTGGCCACTATCTCCACCTCATTGTTATAATTTCTTGCATTGCTAGAATCACCATATGTGAACAAGAGAATGCAATCAAGTCCACTCTAGTCCATAGTTCTTCCCACAATACTGAGGGGACTGTGATGGTGATGTCCACTCCAACTCCAAGTGAGAGAGGGCTTATATCCCATAGATATGGCGGGTGGGATGATCCTGCATGCAGATGCAGGCCCTCTCCATTCCCTGGGATGACCATTGCCCATCGTTGTCTCCTCACCAGGTGACTTGGATGAGTCCATTGAGCTGTAGGGTAGGAGTTGCAGCTCCACCTAGATTTCATGCACACCTGGCACATAGGTAGGTGGGAGGCTCCAGTCTCTGGAAGTATACTTAAAAACTCCAGCATCACATATAGGTTTGAATAGAAGGGACTGGTGAACCATGTGCAGGGAGGACTTATTTGAGTCTAATTCTGTCACTCTCAGGAGCACAGATTCCAAAATAGAATCCACTAATAAGGCATCAGTCTCTGGGGCTATCCCCCCTTATATAGGACCAGGGTGTCTCCGGAGCACTCAGGAACCCCAATGAGTGGGGTGATAGGCACTTAGATGTTCTATGAGCTCCTCCTGAGGTGTGCGTAAGAGTTACCTCTGGGATGACCTCCCGACTCTCTTTGAAGTCTCTTAGCCACTTGAACTCATTTGTCTTTACCATTTCCCCCTTTTATTCAAGGTCTTTTTCCAGTTGTGTTGCCAGTTGGCACTTAGTATTAATCCCTCATTGCCAGGGAGGCTCATCCCCGGGAGTCATGTCCCACGTTGGGGGGAAGGTAATGCAATCATATGCTGAGTTTGGCTTAGAGAGAGGCCACATTTGAGCAACAAGGAGGCTCTCAGGTGGCAACCATTAGGCACCCCACAACTGCAGGCTAAGTCTCATTTACAAGAGCAAAGACTCACAAGGGTACTCATCAATAAAAAAAAAAACATCAGTGGGTCATCCTAATTTGACAGGCACTGTCCCTACACTCAGAGGACTATTGGTGCTCCCTTGGAGACTGTGGCAGAGCTCTCCGGGCTAGGAATTCAGATTCCCTCATTTTTTGTGTGATTATCCACCCATCATGACCATGCCCCATCCCCCAATCCTTTGAATGATTTTGTATATCTTTCATGTATATTCGGATGAACGAATCCCCACGAAAACCCCCCAGACACCCCCCTTAATAATCCCCCACAGTACCCATTGTAACCCTTCTGTGATCCAAATCCTCAATGAACATTTAGTCCATAAAATAATCAAATACACTTACTAGGAAAAAGAAACAAGTGTGATAAGCTTACATGCAAGAGACAAACATAAGGAAACTCAGGGGATAAAAAAAAAAAAAGAAAGAGAAGGAAAAAAAACAAATAATCATACAAAGAACAAAACAAAATAAAATATAATTAGTGGATTGGGACATTCAAAAAATGGGCAGAAAAGCAAAGGAAATGCCTTTAAAAAATACACACACACACACACACACACATATATATATATTCATTTCTTTTTTTCCTTTCTCTTTTCTTTTTTCCATTTTTTCCATCCCTTTATCACTGTGTTATTGGATGTCTGGTGTGCCATGACACCTTCCTCCTCTCAATCCCCATTGTCTCCCAATTTTCATTTAATTTTCAAAGAAGTTTTAGGTCACAGCAAAGTCACACCCAGAGTGCCGGAGACTCCAAGATACCAAACCATCCCCCTTCCCCACCCCATATTAACTCACCCCCCCATTTTTTTTGGTTGTTAGCATTGTTATAACTGTTATGCAGATAGCAAAATATAGCAACTAAACATTGTCAGTGCTTTACAGTATAGTTTACGATTTAGATGATACAGTTTAACAATTTTGATGATTTTTACCATGTCCTGTGTCCATTACTGTAAGGTAATGAAAAACCTTCCCCATGACCACCAAACACCCCATTAGATCTTGACTATTCCCTTCTGCCCAGCCCCCTAGGGCCTGTGATACTCCCATCTCCCAACCCATGGAATGTCAAGATTCACAGTTACATGCCCTGGGGATTTGAACCAGCCCTTCGTAATCCACCCACCCCCCAGTGCTGCACGACCAAACCCAGGAACACCACCACTCATCTGTCCCATCCCCCAACATGCAACCACACTCTATCCCTTTACCATAGATTATGTCCATATGGGTGATGGCTCAAAGCCTGCTCTTCTCTTACTCTCCTTTGTTAACGTATCTTTCAGACAATGGTTCTCAGAGACTGCTCACATTCCTCAGTTCAGATCAGTGAGGTCATATACTGTTCATCCTTCAGTGCCTGGCTTGCTTCACTCAACATAAGGTCTTCAAGATTCATCCACGTTATTCCATGTGTTAGCACTTTGTTCCTTCTTACAGCTGAGTAATATTCCATTGTATGTATGTACCACATTTTGCTTATCCATTCGTCTGTTGATGGGCACCGGGGTTGATTCCAACTTTTGGCAATGGTGAACAATGTCGCTATGAACATTGGTGTGCATATATCTGTTTGTATTTTTGTTTTCAGTTCTTCTGGGTATATACCCAGCAGTGGAATTGCTGGATCATACGGAAGATCTATTGCTAGTTTTCTGAGGAACCGCCAAACTGTCCTCCACAGTGGCTGGACCATACCGCAGTCCCACCAGCAGTGGATGAGAGTTGCTATTCTTCCACATCCTCTCCAAAAATTAGTGTCTCCTGTTTTTTTAATAGCTGCCATTCTGATGGGCGTAAGATGGTATCTCATTGTAGTTTTGATTTGCATTTCCCTGATAGCAAGTGATGTTGAGCATTTTTTCATGTGCTTTTTAGCCATTTGTATTTCTTCCGTGGAGAAGTGTCTTTTCAGGTCACTTGCCCATTTTTTATAAGGGTTGTTTGTCCTTTTATTTTTGAGGTGAAGGATTTCTTTATATATGCAGGATATTAGGCTCCTCTCAGATATATGGATGTCGAATATTTTTTCCCATTGTGTAGGTTGCCTAATAAAAAGGCATTCTTAATAACATCCTTAGAGGTGCAGAAGTTTTTAATTTTGAGGAGATCCCATTTATCAATTTTTTCTCTTGCTGCTTGTGCTTTGGCTGTGAAGTTCATGAAACCATTTCCTATTACAAGGTCCTGTAGATGCTTCCCTACATTATCTTCCAAGGTTTTTATGGTTTTGGCTCTTATATTTAGATCTTTGATCCATCTTGAGTTGATTTTTGTATAAGGTGTGAGATGGTATTCTTCTCTCATTCTTTTGGATATGGATATCCAGTTCTCCAAACACCACTTGTTAAAGAGGCCACTCTCTCCCAAATGAGTGGGTTTCATGGCCTTGTCACATATCAGATGACTGTATATGCGAGGATCTATATCAGAACTCTCAGTCCGGTTCCATTGGTCAGTAGGTGTATCCTTGTGCCAATACCACGCAGTTTTGATCACTGTAGCTTTGTAGTATGTTTTAAAGTCAGGTAATGTGATACCTCCAACTTCATTTTTCTTTTTCAATATATCTTTGGCAATTCGGGGCATCTTGCCTCTCCAAATATATTTTGTGGTTAGTTTTTCCAGTTCCTTAAAAAATATATTGTTGACTTTTATTGGGATTGCATTAAATCTGTAGATTAGTTTGGGTAGGATAGACATCTTGATGATGTTCAGTCTTCCCATCCATGAACAGGGAATATTTTTCTATTTATTTAATTCTTCTTTGATTTCCTTTAACAGTGTTGTGTAGTTTTCTGTATATAAGTCCTTTACATCTTTAGTTAAATTTATTCCTAGGTATTTGATTCTTTTATTTACTATTGTAAATGGTATTTTTTTTCCTGATTTCCTCCTCAATTTGCTGGTTATTGGTGTACAGAAATGCTACTGATTTTTGAGCATTGATCTTATAGCCTGCAGCATTTCTGAACTCCTTTATAAGTTCTAGAAGCCTTGTTGTAGATTTCTCAGGACTTTCTATGTATAGGATCATGTCATCTGCAAATAATGAAATTTTTACTTCTTCTTTTCCAATCTGGATGTCTTTTATGTCCTTTTCTTGTCTCAGTGCTCGTGCAAGTACTTCTAAGACAATGCTAAATGGGAGTTGTGATAGTGGGCATCCTTGTCTTGTTCCCGATCTCAGAGGGAAGGCTTTTAGGATTTCACCGTTGAAAATGATGTTCGCTTTGGGTTTTTCATATATGCCCTTTATCATTTTCAGAAAGTTTCCATCTATTCCTATCTTTTCTAGTGTTTTTATGAGGAAAGAGTGCTGTATTTTGTCGAATGCTTTTTCTGCATCTGTGGAGATTATCATGTGATTTTTTTCTTTCAGTTTGTTTATGTGGTGTATTACATTGATTGATTTTCTTATATTGAACCATCCTTGCATACCTGGGATGAAACCCACTTGGTCATGGTGTATAATCCTTTTGATATGTTGTTGAATGCGATTAGCAAGTATTTTGTTAAGGATTTTAGCATCTAGGTTCATTAGAGAAATTGGTCTGTAATTTTCCTTTCTTGTGGTATCTTTATTTGGTTTTGGTATTAGGGTAATGTTGGCATCATAGAATGAGTTAGGTAATATTCCTTCTACTTCTATTTTTTGGAAGAGCTTAAATAGAATTGGTGTTAGCTCTTTCCGGAATGTTTGGTAGAATTCAATTGTGAAGCCATCTGGTCCTGGACTCTTCTTAGTTGGGAGATTTTTAATGACTGAGTCTATCTCTTTACTTGTAATTGGGTGTTGAGTTCATCTATTTCTTCTTTCATCAATGTCGGCTGTTTGTGGGTTTCTAGAATCTTGTCCATTTCCTCTAAATTGTCATTCTTGTTGGCATATAATTTTTCAAAGTATCCTCTTATGATACTCTTTATTTCTGTGGGGTCAGTAGTGATATCACCTTGCTCATTCCTTATTTTATGTATTTGCATCTGTTCTCTCTTTTTCTTTGTTAGTCTGGCTAAGGGTTTGTCAATTTTGTTGATATTCTCGAAGAACCAGCTTTTGGTTTTGTTTATTGTTTTCAGTGCTTTCTTATTCTCTTTTTCATTTAGTTCTGCTCTAATCTTGGTTATTTCCTGTTTTCTACTTCCTTTAGGTTTAGTTTGTTGTTGTTTTTCCAATTCTTCCATGTGTGCAGTTAGGTCTTCAATTTTAGCTCTTTCTTCTTTTTTAATATATGAATTTATGGCTATGAACTTCCCTCTCAGGACTGCTTTCGCTGCATCCCATAGGTTTTGATATGTTGTGTTGTCGTTTTCATTAGTTTCAAGGTAGTTACTGATTTCTTTTGAAATTTCCTCTTTGACCCACTGTTTGTCTAAGAGTGTGTTGTTTAA
>JAKSZT010037117.1:103432-129288 GCA_026826555.1 Tolypeutes matacus | reverse complement strand
TACTTTGTATAATCTCAATCTTTCTGAATTCATTGAGTGTTGTTTTGTGGCCTAGCATGTGGTCTATTTTGGAGTATGTTCTTTGTGCACTGGAGAAGAATGTAAATCCCGCTGTATTTGGGTGTAGTGTTGTGTATATGTCTGTTAAGTCCAAATGTTCTAATGTATTGTTGAGTGCCTTAGTTTCTTGATTGATTCTCTGCCTAGATGTTCTGTCTAATGATGATAGTGGTGTGTTGAAGTCCCCTGCTATAATTGTAGAGGAATTTATTTCTCCTCTTAGTTTTTCCAGAGTTTGTCGCACGTATTTTGAGGCACCTCGATTAGGTGCATAAATGTTGATGATTGTTCTCTCTTCTTGAGAGATTACTCCTTTTCCTAATATGTAGTGTCCATCTTTGTGTCTTACAATAGTTTTGCATTTAAAGTCTATTTTGTCTTATATTAGAATAGCTACTCCTGCCCTTTTTTGGCTATTGTTAGCTTGTAAAATGGTTTTCCAGCCATTCACTTTCAGTCTCCTTGAATCCCTGGGGCGAAGGTGGGTTTCTTGTAGACAGCATGTAGATGGATCATATTTTCTTATCCATTCTGCCAATCTGTGTCTTTTGATTGGTGAATTTAATCCATTAACATTCAGTGTTATTACTCGTAATGAATTTCTTACTTCGGTCTTTTTTTCTTTGGGTTAATTTATGTCATATGTTGTTTTGTTTCTCTTTTTGACTTTTCAGTTTTTTTTAAACTCTCCTCCAACTCTCTCTCCTTTGTTTTTTCCTTTCAACTTGTAGAGATTCCTTTAGTATTTCTTGAAGTGCTGGTTTCTTCTTGACATACTCTCTTAATTGTTTTTTATCTATGAATATTTTGAACTCTCTATCATTTTTGAATGCCTATTTTGCTGGATAGAGAATTCGTGGCTGGAAGTTATTTTCTTTTAGTGTTTTGACTATGTCATACCACTGTCTTCTTGCCTCCATGGTTTCAGCTGAAAAATCAGCACTTAATCTTATTGTGCTTCCCTAGAATTATGAGGATGGAGAGAAATAGTAAAGAAAGGTCTGAAAGGAAAAAGTTAATACTAATAAAAAAAAAGAAAAAAGAAGAAGAAGAAAACAAAATAGATGGGATAGAAATTGACACCCTTCAGTTGTGGGCCTATAAAAAAATGTTGTCTCTGAGAGCCACAAAAGAAAACAGAAGGCAGAAAGATGCAGGAAGGATAAGCGATAGTTTGTAATACAGAATCAATATATACAGCGAGTGGGAAATTACTGAATAAGAAGCCCAGCAAAGAAGCGACAAGCTGGCAGCACCTATTTAAAAAAAAAAATAGAAGGAAAAAGGAAGGGGGGAGGAAAAAGGAAATAATAGCAATAGACCAGAAAGTAACAGAGAGAAACCAAAGATCCACACAGGTAAGCAGTCAAACAGCTAAGGGGGATCACTGATTCCCCTAGGGTCCACGTGGATCCTTCCTGCCTACTTGTGTTTATCAATGAATTTCCCCACAGGGTTCTATATGCAGATCCTGAAGCAGCTTTTAGCTATTAAACTAAATTAAAAATAATTTATTTTTCATTTGTTGAGGTGACCTCACTTTTTTTTTTTTTAATTTTTAATTTTTTAGCCAAATGCAGGACCCAAAATAATTCCTCCTCTAGACCAACCCCCTTACGGAAGGGTCCCTAGTTGGACCCGTGGAAATTAATCAAGCACATCCCACTTTCTGGACTCCCCAGGTCAGCTGAATCTTTGATGTTAGTCAGTGAGGAGTGCTAAAGAGGGCGGATTCTGCCCCTTCTGGCGCCGAGCTTGAGTGTCACTGGGCTGCTCAGGAAATCAGTTTGAGTGCAGATTCCCATCTGCTCTCAGCCTAATGATGCTTCAGGTCGGCTTATCTGCTCCCCAAAGCTATGGGGTGGTGCAGGCAGCTAGATTGATGTCTAAAAATATAAAATACCCTTCCCTGTCTTCCAACAGAACCCTCCCTTTTTTGGGAAGTGTCCCTTCCTCCTGGCTCCGCAGCGGCCCACGTCTTATTCCTGGGTGGCTAGGGAAATCAGCTGTGTTTCCCGACCAAAATCCCCCTCCAGTTCACCGGGTGCTGATTAGCTCGTTTGCTCTGTTCACACAAGATTCAAGGGGCTCCAAGGCAGCCAGATCCCCAGAAAATAAAACTTTTTCGCTCCGCCCGTGGCTCCAAATGGCCGTTTAATTTAATTTAATTTAATTTTTCCCTAACCGTGGGGCTCAGCCGCCTGTGCCAGCCTCCACCGGCAGCCTCAAAACTCACGAATCTCCACCGTTCGGTCCACGCCACCAATCCGTGCAGATAGATATCTGAAGCTTCTCACTCCACGCGTGCACAGCACAGACCCCCGGGCAGGACCCCGTCCACAATCCGCCTTGCTCTGGGAGCTTGCAGTGTGCACCCTCCTACACTAACGCCATCTTGGCCCCCACCATCAGGTCTTGAAAATGTTTCCCAACATTTTCTTTTAGGAGCTTCATGGTACATGCATTTATATTTAGGTCTTTGATCCATTTTGAGTTAATTTTTGTATAAGGTGTCTTCTTTATTTCTTTTGGCTTTGGTTATCAAGTTCTCCCAGCACCATTTGTTTAATAAACTGTTGTCATCCAGCTCGGTTGGTTTGACAGACTTGTCAAAAATCACTTGGCCATAGATGTGATGGTCTGTTTCTGAACCATCATTTCAGTTCCATTGGTCTAAGTGTCTATCTTTACACCAACACCATGCTGTTTTTACAACTGTAGCTAGGTAATATGATTTAAAGTCCAACTTCAATTTTCCTTTTTAAGAAGCTTCTGGCTATTCTGAGCTTCTTACCCTTCCAAATAAATTTGATAATTGTGTTTTCCATTTTTTAAAAAAATGCTGGTGCAATTTTTATTGGGAGTGCATTGAATCTGTATATCAATTTTGGTAGAATTGACTTTTTATTAATATTTGGTTCTCCAATCCATGAGCATGGAATGTTCTTCCAATTATTTTGGATTTTTAAAATTTCTTTTAGCAATGCATTTTAGTTTTCTGAATACAAGTGCTTTACATCCTTTGTTAAGTTTATTCCTAAATATTTGAGTCTTTTTGTTGCTATTGTAAATGGAATTTTTTTCCTGCCTTCCTCCTCAGATTTCACATTAATAGTGTATAGAAACACCACTGAGTTTTGTATATTAGTTTTGTATCCTGACACTCTACTGAAATCATTTATTAGCTTTAGCAGCTTTTTTGTAGATTTTTCAGGACTTTCTAGATATATAATCATATCATCTGTGAATAGCAAAAGTTTTAATTCTTCCTTTCCAATTTCGATGCCTTTTATTTCTTTTTCTTGCTTGATTGCTCTAGCTAGAACTTCTAGCAATATATTGAACAACAGTGATGATAATGGGCATCTGCAGGATTCTGTCCTGGAAAGTCTTGCAAAGCTCTGTCCAGCAGAGTCCATGTTGGTACAAGTGAATTACTCTGAGCACAGTGGTTGAGAGAGGTGAGGGGGAGAACAGCTAAAGGAGCTATCCTCCTCTGCTGAATCCTATCACAGTTTTTTTCTCTTTTCACAAACCTCAAGGTCAGTATGTAGATGCAGGGGCTCAGAAAGTTCCAGGCAGTGCAGGAGATAATGGAGAAGCAGAAATCTTTAACAGTGTAGAGTAAGGAAGTTCTTATTGTTTTCAGAAGGAATTGATAACAACAGCTATTTCTCATGCAGCAGTATATTGCTTGCACTGCAAAGCAGGTTTTAAGTGTTTCAAAGATATTTTAACCAAAGCGTTCCCACATCTCCCCCTTTTTTGTTTAAGAAAGAAGAAGAAAAGGAAAAGGGAAATGTATCCTGGCACAGCATTTATAAATATCTGTTTTTAATTTTATGATTGGTGATAGTAATTCTAGGTTGCAGACAGTTACCTGGGTTCCAAACTGGGCTGTGTGTGGGAAACAAAATAGCCACAGGGGCAGCTGACCTCTCTTGGGAGGGGTGATAGTTAATGTCCTACCTCTGTAGGCCCTCAAATTCTCTCCTGATCACCCCCCTGTGACTGTGCATCCTACCTTGTTCCTTCCCTGAGGAATCTTACCCATCTCTGACTAACCAGCCATACACTGGGACCAAACAGGGTGATGTGAGATGGCCAATGTTTCCATGACTCCACACCAAGCATGTGCCTAGGCATTCCCATGCTCACTGGTAGGGCCCCTGCTCAGGTAATTCGTTTCAGAAAACCCAGGTTTGCCAGCACTAGAAGACAGACATATACAGCTTAAGGAGATACAAGCAAGGAAAGGAGACTTACAGGTGAAGCTGTGAGACATAAGGCTTAAAAGTTTACTCTAGGAAAACATGATTTGTTACAAGCATGAACCAAATAAATTTTTGTTAGCTAGCAGAGCTGAGCAGAGAATTTATTAAAATCAAACAACTAGTTTAATAATATTTATAAAAAACTAATTTAAAGATGTTGTAACCAAAGGGCTCCTAACTCTTCTCCCTTGGATTTTAGTTCTTTTTTTTTTTTTTTAAGATTTTATTTATTTATTCATTTATCTCCCCCTTGCTGCTTGTGCTCACTGTGTCAGCTAACCACGCCGTGCAGGCGGGCTTGCCTTCACCCGGAGGCCCCGGGAACCGAACCCAGGGCCTCCCATATGGTAAATGGGAGCCCTACTGATTGAGCCACAGCCGCTTCCCATGGATTTTAGTTCTTGATCTTTGGATGTGGAAGAGAGATGAGGCAGCAGCTAGGGTGGTGAATTTTTGTTCAGTGTGACAAGCTCAAAGAGGGCTTGATGAATTAACCTAAAGATTAATAACAAAACAAAAAACATGATTATTCCAATAAGAGATATTACCCATATTCTTATGTTTAGGCCATGAAACCAATTAGATGGATTTAACCATTGCAGATTATCATTGAGTGTCTGAAACACATTTTGCTGAGCAAGAAGTTGTGTTTGAGATAGTTGTTGTTCCAGACATTGCTGGAGAGCAACCAGTTCTTTCTGTAGATGGGAGGAAAAAGCTTCTTTAAGTGGATTTTTACTTGTTCCCAGGAAAGCTGAGAACTGTTCCAGGGTAAGGGGGTGACACAAATTTTGATATGTTCCCAATCACAATGCAAATATTGTCTGGTAAGTAGAGATTGTTGTTTTGTGCCTATCCAAAGAATAGATGCTTCTAATGCATTAAGTTTGGTAAGAATATTATTATTGATATGAGTTTGTGTTAAAACTTCATTAGTGGCATTGGTCATAATTTTATTAACAACATAACCTGTTTGGACTGATTTTGAAAGGACAACTGCTGCAGTGGTGGCAGTGGCAGCTATGATAATGGCTGAAATAATGAAGGTAATAAGTGTACCAATGAATATTTTGGGTTTAATTGTTTAAGATTCTTCCAAGTTACTCTGTGAGTTTGGATAAAGTTATGGCATGATTGTGTCTGGGAGTTCCTTTGTTCCTCTATTGTCATCTTCTTAATCTGTGGTATTGGGTTGAATGGGTGATCCTTCCAATTTATGATATAGCTTCAAGTCCTTTTCTGGCAGCCACTGGGGTTCTTTTGAAGTAAGCCCACAAGCATACCCTTTCCCCCATATTATGAAGTCACAGGGTCCCTTCCAAGACATACTTCCTATCATTACTTTGTACAGAATTTTAGCTGGGACAATTTTAAAAATTTAAAGTATATAGTGCTAGGGCTATAGTATTTCTAGGAGAGGTATCCATGCTCCCCTTTTTTGCTTATTGTTTTAGATGATATGAGATATTTTAAGTATTTTTAAGGTTGAGTTAATTTGATTTTTTAGGGGTTATTTGGAGACTAGTTTGAGAAAGAGAATTTTGGAGATGTTTATAGAGTTGTGTTAAGAGTTTTTAAGGGGACTGTAATAAGGATATAATCCATGTGGTGATAAATACATGCCTGTGGGAAGGTAGAATGAGTTGGGCATAAAGCCTGAGTGAACTTTTGTTAATAATTAAAAGAATACATAGTAAGTGAAGGATTGTTTTTAAACAGGGGTTTAACTGCTATATCTCAATTTCTTATAATATATATACATACATTTACATGTTTACTAAACTGGGGGACATACTGATATACTTGGCCCACTTTTGGCCAGAGTTCTGGATGAATATAAGATAAATGTTAATATGCATATTTAGTTTAATAAATTTATACTGTTAATTAGAGTGAGAAACAAGAATAACATAATTAGTTAAAAGATTAAATCAATATTGAACAGAGTTATAGAGTGACAGATAAATAGAGTGGTTTTATATATACTTACGAATATGTAGCTTTTGGCTAGTGGGTTTTAAATTAGCAGTTGATACAAGAGTTTTGATTAAAAACACTTGTGCAGAGCACATTTCACTAGGGTGGGACTTTGGTTTGACTAGGGACTATCTTTTTTACTGTGTTCATGATTAATGAACTTGATACTATAGATGTCAAATTGTGAGCACTGTGTTAATTCCCAAGGAAGGGGCCAGCATCCTCAGGAAGGAACACAACACTCCCTGTGCAGTACATACTAAGGTTTATGCAGCAGTCCCTGGAAAAGTGGCCATCTCTTCCAGGGAGGAACACAACACTTTCTAGAATATATCTTATCTCCTTTAATTTGTAACAAAACATCCCTGATGTGCTTACAGTTTTAGTTTTTATTATTTTTCCTGAAATATGAAAAGTGCTGACCAACAAGGCACTGGTTTGTGGAATGACAAAGCTTATTGCATGATGTTTTACTTTTAGGTTTGAATAATATTTACTAAATTTTTCTAATACATTTGAATTTAGGATTGTTTAAACGTTAAAGAAGAGATTTACATCTACATTTAAGAATATATATTTATGGGTAACTTACAAGTTATTAAATTACTTAAGTATGCAATGTATTGTATTAAAGTTTTGATTAGTATTTAAGTATATTATTCATAATTCATAAATACAATAGATTATATGACAACAAACAATAATAAGACTTATCTGGTAGACATCTAATGAATAAACTTATTTTCTATGTGTTTAAGATTCCTAACTAGTGAGATTAAATAGACTAGTAGTATGATTAAAATGGCATTAATTTATCTATTTTGTATAGCTTGAAGCATAGGCAATAACGAATTATTATTTCCTATTTGAGCTGTGGGGCAGTACATTAACTTGTAGTTTTAATACTTGCTTTGGTTTTGTTGTTAACAATATAATTAGAACTGGGGCTGTGACTTACAGTGTTGAATTTAAACTTAGATAATTGTTGGCTATTTTACAGGAAGGGGAATGTGTGTTGGCTTGACTTGTTTAAGGAGATACTAAAGAAAGTTTTAACAAGTTTCAAAACAAAGTGATAGTGATATAACTGGATATTAATTTTTGCCATTATGCACTACTCCTGGCAGCTCTTAATGTCTGCTCTCTTCTTGCAGCTATAGAGCTGCCTTTTTAGCAGAGCTGAGGAAAATCAGATGAATATGAGTGAAAGCATCCATCTCTTGATTTTTAGGTGGAGAGGTTGTTATTGTGACATATCAACATTGTTAAATTTTAGGAATTTTATACTTTTTAAGTATTCATATGAAGCTTTTATTTGTACAACTTTAACAGAGGGTTAAAGAATTTCTTTTTAATTTTATAACAATTTTAAACATTTTCTATTTAAACTACCACATATTAAACTTAACTATTTTATTACTTTACTTTTTCAAGGTGAAAGAACAAATCTTTTGCAATAATTTGAAATAAAAAGCTACTTTTCAGGATTTGACTTTGAGAAAGCAGGCTTGAACATTATGTTCTTATAAAAGTGATAAGACTAGTTTCTTTAAGGAAAGGACAAGGTTAAAGTACAAGAAGCTATTTTGACAAAACAGACTTTTTTGTTTACTGATTATTCTGAAGAAAACTTTGTAACTTTTACTGAAACAGAGTAATGAAAAGAAATTTTGAGAAAGAATAAAACTTTAACTTTGTATTATTATACTATCTGACATTAAAGCTTTTAAGTTTTTAGAGATAGACGCATTAAATCTTATTTAACTTTGAGCACAAAAATTCCTTTTCTGCACACCTTCTGCACTTTCTGTATTCATTTAGGTTTTGTCCCATATTTTACTCTTTCTCAATAACTAGTCATTTTATCTTAGGACAAAATTATTTTCTTTTTCTTTAATAATAAAAACATTCTATATACCTTATATACTTAAGTTAACCACATGATTTTGGAAACTGTTCCCAAACAAACCTTTTACAGCATATAATTACCATCAACACTAAACAAACTTGTCAATATAGTTATTGAATTTGATTATAAGTATTTTATTATTTTAAATTAATATAAATATTCATTTATTAACATAAGCATTTAAAAATTTTTGGCCATTTAAATAGAGCTCTTTTAATAATTATCATTTATCAATTTAATATTACCATCCAGAGGTATCAAAATATGCACTGAAACTGGAAAAACAGACAAACACAAAATGAGTTAAAACACATCAATAGAAACATACATCTTTGATTTTACTGCATTTGAGAATTTTTCTGGAAACTGTGTTGCCAAATTTTCTTATTCTTGGAGTGGTTTAATTTTACTAGCTCCCATCAGCCCACAGCCTTATCATTATGTAGGCAGTAGGAGGTTTGCAGAGTTACTGTCAGAATATTTTCCTTATCTTAGTTAACTCTTTGGCAGAATGTTTTTTTACAAGCATAATTATACTAACAAGGACCTTATTCAGCACTTCTGACTGTGTGGGATGTTTTATTTGTGATTTAACTTTTCCTCATGCAGATGGTTTAATAGGCTTTCCCTTTGTTACTCGAGAAGAGTCTGAAAAGGAGTTTTTTCCTTTTTGGGAGGGATACAGGTTGTTAACTGGGAGCTCCTCTGAGGGAGCCATGGGAGAAGACATAAAGTTCCCAGGAAGATTTAGAAAATTTCCCCTCACTGAACTAGACACATTGGCAACTATCCTCAGCAGGCATTGCTGCTCCGTTTCCTTGGGATGATTAGTTTTAGTTTTTCTTTTATTTCTTCTACTTGCTTTGGGAATAGTTTGATGTTCTTTTTCTAGTTCCTCCAGCTGTGTAGTTATGTCATTGATTTTAGCTCTTTCTTCTTTTTTAATGTAAGCATTGAGGGCTATACGCTTTCCTCTCAACACTGCCTTCGCTGCATCCCATAGGTTCTGAAATGTTGTATTCTCATTGTCATTCATCTCAAGACATTTATTGATTTCTCTTGAAATTTCTTCTTTGACCCACTGATAATTTAAGAGTGTGTTGTTTAATCCCCATATATATGTGAATTTCCCCTTTTTCTGCCACTTGTTGATTTCCAACTTTATTTCATTATGATCAAAGAAAGTGCTTTGTATAATTTCAATTTTGTTGAATTCTGCTTTGTGAACCAACATATGGTCTACCCTGGAGAAAGATCCATGAGCCCTTGAAAAGAATGTATATTCTGCTATTTTGGGGTGCAATGTTCTGTATATATCTATTAGGCCTCATCCATTTATCATATTATTCAAGCTCTCTGTTTCTTTATTGATCCTCTGCCCAGATGTTCTATCCAATGCTGAGAGTGGTGTATTGAAATCTCCAACTATTATTGTAGAGATGTCTATTTCTCCCTTCAGTTTTGCCATTGTTTGACTCATGTACCTTGAGGCATCCTGGTTAGGAGCATATACATTTGTGATTGTTATTTCTTTCTGGTGAATCATTCCTTTTATTAATATGTAATGTCTTTCCTCCTCTCTAATAACAGTTTTGCTGTTAAAGTCTATATTATCTGATATAAGTATAGCTACCCCAGATTTGGGGAGGGGGGTTACTGCATACATAGAATATCTTTTCCCAGCCTTTTACTTTCAATCTATTGGTATCTTTGTGTCTATAGGCTGGAGCCTAGCCTAGGCCTGTAGTCTGATCTTGGTGGAAAGAAGCCAGTCACTAACTTCACTGGATTTTCAGTCAACTAGGCTTCCCCTCATGCCAGGGGCAGAGTCAAAATGGCAGCTACTGGGCTCTTTCCAACTTGGATAGGCTCAAATCCTAGCTGTTTCTAGGATTATACTTTAGCCAGCTGAGTCCACTAATCAGTAGCTGAGGCTGTTGGACAACTGTCTCTTCCTCCACCATTTATGGGTAATGGAGCTTCTAACTCCAGCCAGGGAATAGCTCCTGAGAGGCTTGCACCACTAGAATAGGATGGGCACTGGCTTCGGTAGCATGGCTTGCAGTTTCTCAGAGAGGTTGTGCAGGTTCCCCCCAGTTTCCTCCTTGCCAGGGATGGGACTGGGGTTTAAATTGGAGCTGCAATCTGACCTGGGTGGAAAGAAGCTAGCCTTTACCAGTGCTGTGATTTTTAATCAGCCCCACTTCCCCTCAGGCCAGGGACAGAGTCAAAATGGCAGCTACTAGCCTCTTTCCAACTTGGACAGGCTCAAAGTCTAGTTGTTCCTAGGATTATACTTTAGCCTGCTGAATTGAAAATTCAGTAGCTGAAATCAGTGCCACACTGGGTCTTCCTACCCCATTTTCGGGGAAATGGAGCTTACAACTCCAGCCACGGAATAGCTCCCGAGGCAGCTTGTACCACAGGCACTGACCTCCGCACAGTGGAGGGCTCTACTCACAAATCCTCTCTGCAGATGGGAAGTCTCCTCCTTCTGTACTTTCAAGAAATATTGCAGGATACTTTTCTGGTCTCCTGGAGCCCTGAAACAGGTGTTGTAGGTAGCTCTGGGTGATCACCAACTGCCCTGTAGCATAGGTAGACTCCAGGAGCTCCTCACTCTGCTGCCATCTTGGCTCCTATATTCATCTTATAATTTTTTAATTTCTATAGTCAATAGCAATGTACACAATTTCATTTCTGACTTTAGTTATTCATATTCTCTCTCCTTTTCCTTGTCAGTTGAGCTAAAGTTTTGACAATTTTGTTGATCTTGTCAAATAACCAAATTTTAGTTTTGTTTTTTCTGCATTGCCTTCCTTCTTCCCTATTCCATATATGTGCACTTTAATTCTTATTTTTATAAATTTGGGTTTAGTTTGCTCTTCTTTTTATAGTTCCTTAAGGTATAGGGATAAGTTTTGGTTTATTATTTAAGGTATTTCTTCTTTATTAAAGTATGTTTTCAACTAAATATTTCTCTGAGGAATCCTTTAAATACATCTCATAAGTTTTAGTACATTGTGTCACAGTTTTTATTCAACTCAAAATATTTTTGAATTTCCCTTTGATTTGTTTATTTTTTGACCCATGCTGCATGGGAGTGAGTTTTATGCTGGGTTTGGCTCAGACAGAGGATACATTTGAGCAATAAGGAGATTTTCAGGATGTAACTATTAGACAATATATAATACAAGGCTAAGTTTCAAATTTACAAAAATGAGGTTCATAATTACAAGACAATATCAAGGGCCTAGCACATTTGTCTGTCCTCCTTCATTAAGAATTGCCCATATACTCTGGTGATTCTTACCACCCTATTAGAGAGTGTAGCAGGATCCCCCAGGATGGAAATTCAATATTCTTTTGGTTATTGTATGGGTCTTCACACAAAAAGACAACACCCCGTGAACACTTGTCTATGATGTCCCTTACTGTGACAACACCTTTCAATAACATCCAGGATGGCATTCTTTCAAATACTGACCCAACTATCGACAATTTTGAAGAGTTTCTTAAATATTCATGTCCAATGTTGTTGCCTTTTCAAAGCTTAACAAAATCTCCATGTTTCTACCAAAGGCTGTCTCACTAATAATTTACATTTTTTGACTGTCACCACCAGACAATTAAATCCAAATGGCCAGGTGTCTGGTCTATCTGGCTTATCTTTCTTTCTTTTTTTTTTTCATTATGTTTTTTTTTATTATTATTATTATTATTACACTGAAATTGAGTCCTCCATCAATTAAGAACAATTGTTTTTTCTCATTTGTCATTTTTTTAAAAAGATACTTAGATTACATAAATGTTACACAGAAAATATAGGGATTCCCATATGCTCCACTCCCCACACCTTCTACACCCTCCCATATAAACATCATTAGTCTAGCACATTCATTGCAATTTATAAACAAATCCTGGGGCTTTGTCATTAAGCATGGACCATAGTTCACATTGTAGTCTACACTCTCTACCACACAGTTCTGCATGTTATGTTGTTGTTACAGAAATGAAACTTAGATGATGAGAAAACCCAAGGAGGAGGAACAAAGTTTTATTACATGTGGGCCCAGAGGAGAGTCAAGTCTCCAAATTCTGAGCCCCCAGTTTTATCTTTCATGAGTTTATATAGGGAACTTATGTGGGCAAATTCATAAGCAAGCACGTAGGTGGGGTTTTCAAAAGCAAAGTGAGAGTTTAGCTTATCTTTTAAATCAGAGGGCCTTAGGAAGGAAAGGAGAAGAGTCATTATTGTTGTGGATTCCAGACCAAAGGGGGAAGAGGGCGTATATCTCCCTAAGTTGTGGATTCCAAGATAGAAAGGGAGTTGGAGCCCTTATTTTTCCAAAGCTGTGTGTTTCTGCTGAGGGGGAGAAGCAGGACTGCAGCATTTTCTTCACCAATGTGATGATATAACATGGCCTATATCTGTCACTGCAACATCACTCAGGACAATTCCCAAGGCCCAAAAAAGCCCCCATATTACAACTGTTTTTCCCTCTCCCTGCTCCCAGAGCCTCCAGTGGCCACTGGCTCTGCATCAATGTTGTAATTTCTTCCATTACTAGAATCACAATATGACTATAATAGAATATCAGTAAGTCCACTCCTTTCCACAGCTTTTCCTTCAATCCTGAGGATGCTGGTATTTTGACATCCACTCCAACTCTAATTGAGAAGGGGCTTATATCCCATGGGGAAGATGGATGGGACTATCCTGCCTGCAGCTGCAGACTCTTTCCATTCCCTGGGATGGCCATTGCTCACCATCATCTCCCTGCCTGTTGTCCTGGATTATTCCAATGAGCTGTAGTGTAGGTTTTGCAAAACTGCTGAGGTTCTGGGCCCAGCTGGCATATGGACAGACCAAAGACTTGAGTGTCTGGATGTATACCTACAAGCTTCAGCACCAAGTATAGGTTTAAATAGATGGCACAGATGAGCCAAGTGAAAGGAAGACATAATTGAGTTCAACACTGTGACTCTCAAGAGCACAAACTCCAAAGTAGGGCCCACGGGCAAGGCAACAAACTCCAGAGCTATCTGCCCTGACCATAGGACTTGGGTGTCTCCAGAGCCCTCAGAAGCCCCACTATTTGGGTTGGTATCCACTTTGGAAGTCTATGAGACCCTGCTGAAATGTGTGTAAGCATTCCCTCTGGGATGACCTCCCAAATCATTTTGAAGTCTCTTAGCCATATAAACTCATTTGTCTTTAGTTTTTCCCATTTTATTTGAGGTCTTTTTCCAGTTGCATTGCTAGTTGGTGCTTGGTAGTAATCCTTTGGTGCCAGGGAGGCTAATCCTCAAGAGTCATGTCCCATGCTGGGTGGAATGTAATGCATTCATGTGCTGAGTTTGGCTTAGAGAGGCCACATTTGAGCAACAAGGAGGCTCTCTGGAGGCAACCCTTAGGCACCCCATAACAATAGGCTGTTTCCATTTCAAGAGCAAAGGCTCATAAGCCTAGTCATCAATATCAAGGGCCATCAGTAGACCATCCTCCTTTGCCAGTCACTGGTCCTGCACTTGGGGGGCTGTTGCTGCTCCCTTAGAAAATGTGTCAGTGCTCATTAGGATGAGAATTCAATATTCTCTCAGTTATTGTGTGTCTCCACCCACTGTGATAATGCCCCATGAATATTTGAACATTTTTATATACCTTATATGTGTGCTCAGGTGAACTTCCTCCCATGCATCCTCCATCACTGACTCCCCACATCAATGATCCTCCTTCTCCCCAGTTTTAACCCTTCTATGATCCAAACCTTCTTTAAAAATGTAGCCATTACAATAGCCAAATGCAATTAATAGGAAAATGAAACAATAATGATAAGTTTAAATATAAGAAATAAAATAAATAAAAAAATTTAAAAACTAAAAATAAAATAAAATTTAAAGATCAAGATATTAAAGAATAATGAAAAATATTAAAAACGATTTTTTTTTGACATTTGGCCTTTCATCACTGCAATATCTGGTGCCCTTTCTGTACCATGGCACCTTCCTCCACTCATTCCCCAGTGCATCACTATTTTTTATTTTGTTTTCAAAGAAATTTTAGGTCACAGCAAAGACACACACACAGAATACAGGAGACTCTAACATACTGAACTTCATCTCCTTTTCCTCCCTACATATTAATACCTTTTTATATATGGATGGTACTTTTGTTATAACTGATATACAAATAGTGAAACAGCTACTAAACATGGTCAATGGTTTACATTATTGTTTACATTTTAGACCATACACTTTTATAAATTTTGGTGATATTTACCATGTCCTGTGTCCATCATTGTAAGATCATGTCGAACATTTCCACTGCCCACTAAATACCCCTTGTTTGATCTATTCTATTCCCCCCTGCCTCTCCCTTCAAGGCCCACAGCAATCCCCTGGCTTTACTCCTTGGATGACAAGATTCATGGTTGCATGTAACAACACTGAGGTCTTGACACACTGGATTGTTCTTCCATATTTGGAACCACCCATGTTCTCAAGAGACTCCCACCTGTCTATTTGTGAACAAATCAGTCCTCCGGATGATGGGAGTCCAAGTCCTTCCCGCTCAATAAGTGGGTCTCCACCCACTGATACAACACATTATGTCTCAACATCAGAGTTTGGCATATGAAGAACCTCAGGAACATTGTTTGCAGAATGATAGACACTGATTTGGATATTTGTTATTTATTAAAGCCCCAGTTTGGGAGTTAGTATTGATGGAAACCACTTGTGAGAGAAATATGGAAGAATTGTGTAGAAGCCAATGAACAACCAAGGAATGTTGGTGATTTATTTGGATATATATGGGGGCTACCTGAGTCTGTTTCAAGAATGATTGAATAGAAGCCTGCCCCAGGTGGCTACTAGGAATGTGTGAGGGATCATTTTTTATAATGTGTTGTATCAGTGGAAGGAGACACACATAATGAGTGGGAAGGAGCTGAACTATCATCCTGAGGAGGACTGATATGTTCTCAAACAGAGGGGTGGGGGTCTCCTGAGAGCATGGGTGGTTCCTAATAGGAGAGGACAATTCAGTGTGTCAAGACCACAGTGTTGTTGCAAGTAACTATAAATCTTGTCTTCCAAGGAGTGGAGCCAAGGGATTGCTGTGGGCCCTGAGGGGAGGAGAAGGAATAGAATAGATGGAACAGGGGGTATTTAGTGGGCAATGGAAGTGTTGCAATGATGGATACAGGCCATGTTAAATATCAAAATTTATGAAAGTGTATGGTCTGAAATGTAAACCATAATATAAATTATTGACCATGGTTAGTGGCAATATTTCACTATTTGTATAACAGTTGTAACAAATGTACCATCCACATATAAAAATTGTATTAATGCATAAAGAGGGAAAACTGGGAAGTTGTATGATATGTGGGAGTCCCCTGAATTCTATATGTGACTTTATTGTGACCTAAAACTTTTTTTTTTAGTTTTTTATTTTTTAAAAGATGCTTAGATTATAAATGTTACACAAAAATTATAAGGATTCTTATGTTCCTCACTTCCCACACCTCCCACAACCTCCCAAAGAAACATCTTTCATTAGTGTGACACATCACCTGAAATGGATATACACATCCTGGGGCTTTGCCACTCAACATGGACCATAGTTCATATTATAGACCACACTCTGTCCCACACAGTTCTGCATGTTGTATGCTGATGTAAAATGGCCTATATCTGTCATTGTAATGTCACTCAGGATAATTCCCAAGTCCCAAAAAAGCCCCTGCATTACACCTGCTTTTTCCTCTCCCAGCCCCCAAAGAATACAGTGTCCACTGGCTCCCCATTAATGTTGTAATTTTCTTCCATTGCTTGAATCACAATATGTCTATAACAGAATACCACTAAGTCCACTCTAGTCCATAGTTCTTCCCCCAATCCTGAGGATTCTGAGATGGTGATGCTCACTCCACCTCTAATTAAGAGAGTGTTAGATCCCATGGGGCAGATGGATGGCACTCTCTTGCTTGCAGTTGCAGACTGTCTCTGTTCCTTGGGATGGTCATTGTCAATCCTTGTTAGTTTTCCTGGGTAAGTTCAGTGAACTGGAAAGTAGGTGTTGCAACTCTGTTGAGATTCAGGGCCCAACTGACACATGGACAGCCCAAAGATTTAAATCTCTTGGACATACAAATATCAACTCTAGTACTAAATATAGGTTGAAATACAAGGCACAGAAGAGCCATGTATAGGGAAACACCTGAGACCAACTCTATCACACTGGTGAGCATAAATTCCAGAGTAGGGCCCACTGGCAGGGCTCCAAACTCTTGCACTCTCTGCCCTACCTATAGTGTCTGAATGTCTCCAGAGACATCAGGAGCCCAATTATTTGGGGCAATGTTTACTTTGGCAGTCATATTACTATTGTTTGGTGAGGGGATTTTTAATTCCACATTTTCCATACTACAGGACCTAAAAATACAAAAACATGAAAAGTAAATGACAAATCAATGATTTCTGACTTATATATACTTAGATAATGTGTGACTATAACTGCATAACAGTGGAGGGATATAGGAGTCTAGGAACATAGGATGTGTATGTTATTGAAGTTGCATTTATATAAATACTAATAAGATTGTTATAGCTTTTGGATGTTAAATTTAAGCCCCAAGGTAATCACAAAGAAAAGAGTGGAAAAATGTGCACACAAAGAAATGATAAGTTTTTCTCAAGTGTTCACTATTAAAATTGGCAAAGGACTTGAATACACATTTATCCATAGAGGATGCACATATGGTCAATTAGCATATGTAAAGATATTCAATATCATTGACCATTGGGTAGATGCAAATCAAAGGCATAGTGAATTAGCAACTCACAACCCCTAGGATGACTACTACTTAAAGATGAACACTAACAAGTGCTGCTGAGGAGAGATGGGAAACAGTACAGTATTGGTGGTAATGTGAGATGATGTAGTTGCTGTATGAAAATAATTTGGTGAATCTTAAGGAATTTTAATATAGAAGTACTTATTGACATAGCAATCCCAACTCTAAATATATACCAAAAGATTTGAAAGCATGGTCTGGGA
The DNA here is from genome assembly GCA_026826555.1 of Tolypeutes matacus. NCBI lineage: Eukaryota > Metazoa > Chordata > Mammalia > Cingulata > Chlamyphoridae > Tolypeutes > Tolypeutes matacus. The sequence continues at coordinate 112,001 of JAKSZT010037117.1, read as the reverse complement.
TAGATATATGTGCACCAATGTTAATAGCAGCATTGTTCAGAATATCACGGGTTAGAGGGAATCATAAATGCTAGATTCAAAGAAATGAAAAAATTACAAAGTTATGCAAGTAAAATCATTTTACTAGCTAGAAATTTGTATACAACTAAACTTAGCAATAAATATTTGGACAAGGACACAAATAATGAAATAATTTAACTATAACTATGATTTAATTATTTTCAAAATATTAGGCTTGTCAAATTTGCTGTGGGGATGCCAAAAGTGTTCATATTTTAAGTATTTATTGGGACAAATAAATTTTAAAATGCATGCATCTAATTGAAATATGAAAATATGCCCTAAAAGAATTAAAATATATAAAATTGCTACATCTGAAAATGTGGGGAAAAATTGAACAGACCCCCTTCTGTCACACTATGATTGTCTGTATTATTCAGTATTTAAAGAAAGAATATTTTGAGCCAAAATTCAAAGCAGGGGGAAAACAGGGAAACTAGGAGCTTAGCACCAAACTCAGGGTACCTGAATTAATATAGGATAGTCAAAATCCCTGGTTTATCTTTCTGTAAAATGTCTAAGTTTTTTCTTAGACATTTGATTCATTTGGATGTTAATGGAATGAAGCAGTGGCAATATCCTCATTATTAGGCACAGGTTTTTATGAAAGGTGACTTGGAAGTTCAAAGTGATTTGGTTACCAGTGCTGACTATTGTTCAATATATGTATAAATCCCCTGCAATCTTGTTAAAATGCAGGTCTTGTTTTATTTGTCTGGGATTGGGCCTTTGATTCTGCTTTTCTAACCAAGCTCCCAGACATGCTGGTGCTGTAGATCCACCTACCACATACTATGAGGACCAAAGCCCTGTTTGGGGTTACAAAGAATTTGATCCTTAGATAATTTGTTATCAAACTTTGATACATATAGGAATCATACCTGGAGTTATCAAACTCTCAACACCCAGGCTACATGTGGGAACAATTGAATGAGGATTTCTGATCTTAGAACCCAGGCATTAGTATTTGTTAAAGTTCCCAGGAGATTTAAATGCGTAGAGGATTTTAAGATCTATTCCCTTAGAGTACATGATGCAATATGGGAAACTTCTACATTAAATATGCAAATACTTATAAGCACAACTGCATATTTTTGAAGAAATCAATTTTATTGATACATATTAATAAAGCATAAATCTCTCTAAAGTGTACAATCAATTGGTATCCAGCATATTCACATAGTTGTGCTTTCATCACTTGAATCATTTTCAGAGCATTTTCATTATTCCAATAATAATAAACAACAAAAACAAAGAAAAATGATCTCTTTATGCTTCCCCTGCCATACATAACTGTTATTCTGTTTCCTCCTTTCTAGTATATTTGTATTTATATTATGCAAAAACAGCCATATATGCACTATAACCCATATCATATTTACATGAGGTTTCACTATGTTATACAATCTCAGGTTATAATTTTTAGCATTTTTTCTAGTAATATGCATGTCCATAGACTTTACATTTTGGCCACTGTTATCCCCATATAATAGCCCAGCTGGTCCCAAACACCATAATGTATGCTCACATTTCCATTCATCTCCAAAGATGTAAGGAAAAATCTTTTTAACCAGTTCTGCACAGATTAAACCTCAGCTTTCCATTCTCTACCCTCATTCTATTTTCTGGTGACCTATATTCTAATTATTAATTCCATAAGTGTGCATAATATATTTAGTTCATAATATCACAATCATAATATTTGTCCTTTTGTGTCTGGCTTCACTCACCATAATGTCCTCCAGGCTCATCTTTGTTGTATTATGCTTCATAACTTCATTTCTTCATGTGTATACACCACAGTTTGTTTATCCATTCATCATTTGATGGATATCTGGGTTGTTTCTATCTTTTGGCAATCATGAATAATGCCACTGTGAACTATGGTGTGCAGATGTCTGTTCATGTCACTGCTCTCAGTTTTTCTGGATATATACCAAGTAATGGTATATAATTGGTATATATAATGGTATTGCCAGGTCACATGGCAAGTCTATATGCTACTTCTTTATGAACTAACAAACAATCCTCCACAGTGGTTGTACCATTCTGCATTCCCAGCAACAGTGAATAAGCATTCCTCTATCCCCACATCCTCTCCAACATTTACATATTTCTGACTTTTTAATAGTGGCCATAGTAATAGGTGTGAAATGATATCTCATTGTAGTTTTGATTTGCATTTCCCTAATTGCTAGTGATGTTGATTATTTTTTCATGTCTTTCTTTGCCATTTGTATTTCTTCTTTGGACAGTTGTCTTTTCAAGTTTTTGTCCCATTTTTCAATCGACTAGTTTGACTTTTTATGTTGAGCTGTATAATTTCTTTACATATCATGGATATTAAGCCATTATTGGAAATGTGATTGCAAAATATTTTCTCCCATTGAGTCAGCTGGCTTTTCACCCTTTTGACAAAGGTCTTTGAGGTGCAAAAATGTTTAATTTTGATGAGGTCTCATTTTTCTATTTTTTCTTTTGTTGCTCATGCTTTGGGTGTAAGGTTTTAGAAACTACCATCTGCCATAAGACCATGAAAGTATTGTCTTACATTTTCTTCTAGGACTTTTATGGTTGTTGCTTTTATATTACGGTCCTTGATCCATTTTGTGTTATATTTTGTATAATGTGTGAGTTAGAGGTTCTTTTTCTTTCCTTTGGCTATGGTTATCCAGTTGTCCCAGCACCATTTGTTGAGAGATTGTTCTGGTCCAGCTGGGAAGGCTTGACCACCTTGTCAAAATACAATTGACTGTAGATGAGAGGGTCTATTTCTGAGTTCTTGATTTGGTTCCATTTGCCAATCTCTCTGTTCTTATGTCAGCACCATGCTGTCTTTACCACTGTAACTAAGAAATATGATTTAAAGTCAGGAATTGAGAGTCTTCCAAATTGCTCTTCCTTTTTGAGACATTTTTGGCTATTCAGGGCCCTTTATACTTGCAAATAAATTTGATTATTGACTTTTTGATTTCTGGAAAAAAAAGCTGTTGGGATTTTTACTGGGATTGTGTTGAATCTGTAAATCAGTTTGTGTAGAACTGATGTCTTAACAATATTTAGTCTTCCAATCCATGAACACAGAATGTCCTTCCATTTATTTAAGTCTTCTTCAGTTTCTTTTGACAATGTTTTATAGTTTTCTGAATACAGGCCCTTTATGTTTTGATTAAGTTTATTCCTAAATATTTGATTATTTTAGTCACTATTATAAATGGATTTTTTTTTCTGATTTCCTCCTCAGATTGCACATCAATAGTGTAAAGAAATGCTATTATTTTTGGTTATTAATCTTGTATCCCTTCACTTTGCTGAAATCATCTATTAATTCTAGTAGCTTTGTTGTGGATTTTTCAGGATTTTCTAACTATAAGATCTTGTCATCAGTGAATAGTGAAAGTTTTACTTTTTCCTTTCATATTTGGGTGCCTTTTAATTCTTTATCTAGCCTAATTGCTTTAGCTAGAACTTCTAGCATAATATTGAATAATAATAGTGACAATGTTCCAGATCTCAGCAAGAAAGCTGTCAATCTTTCATCATTGAGTACAATAACTGTATGTTTTTCTTATATGCACATTACCATATTGAGAAAGCTTCCTTGTATTCCTATCTTTTGGAGTGATTTTTCAGGAAAATATGCTGTATTTTGTCAAATGCCTTTTCTGCATTAGTCAAGTGGGTCATGTGATTTTTCTTCTTCAGTTTATTAATGTGGTTTATTACACTCATTGATTTTCTTGTGTTGAAGCACCCATGCATACCTGGGATAAAACCCAATTGAGCAGTATAATTCTTTTAATGTGCTTTTGGATTGAGATTGTAAGTATTTTGTTGAGGATTTTTGCATCTATATTCATTAGAGATATTGGCTTTTAATTTTCTTTTTACATAGTACCTTTATCTGATTTTAGTATTAGGGTGATGTTTAGCTTCAAGGAATGAGTTTTGAGGCATTTTTTCCTTTTCAATTTTTTGTAAGAGCTTGAGCAAAATAGGTATTACATCATCTTTCAATGATTGATAGAATTCACCTGTGAACTCATCTGGTCCCAGGCTTTTCATCTTTGGGAGGTTTTTTAAAAGATGTTTTTTTTTTTTACTTTATGTATTTATTTATTTATTCATTCATTTATTCATTTATTTATTTACAATTTATACCCCCTCCCCCAGATGGTTCACTTTGTCTGTCTGCTCATTGTTTGCTTTCATTCTCCAGGAGGTACCATGAACTGAACCTGGGACCTCCCACATGGGAGGCAAATGCCCAACAGCCTGAGCCACACTTGCTTCTTGTAGGCTGTGTTGTCTGCTGGCCTGTGGCATCTGCTCATTTTAGGCATTAGCTTGTTGCAGTGGGGTACAGGTGTCTAGCTCTCATTGCAGCAGGGTGTGGGTTTCTAGCTCTCCTTGTGGTGGGTTGCAGGTGTCTAGCTTTCATTGCAGTGGGGCGCAGTGTATAGCTCTCAGTGCAGTGCAGTGTGGGTGCCTGCTTGTCTTCTTTATGAGGTACTGCGACCTGAATCCAGGACCTCCCATGTGGTAGGTGAACGCCCAACTGGTTGAACCACATTCATTTCCTTTTGGTAGGTTTTTGATGAGTGTTTCCATCTCTTTATTTGTTATTAGTTTGTTGGGGTCTTCAATTTCTTCTGGGGTTATTTTAGGTGGTTTGTGTGTAACATGGTTAGACTAATATGTCAATTCAACCAGGTAATGGTACCCAATATTTTGTTCAAGCAAACACTCAGTTAATTATAATACAAGGACATTTCATGGACTTCATCAGACATTTCATGGACATCTTTCATCAGATCCTCTGGTTCGCAGCCTGTCTTCTGGAATTTGGATCCTTATGGTTGCATGAGAGAATTTTATTAAATCTCATGCCATTTATAGATATCTCCTGTTGATTCTGTTTCCCTAGAGAAACCTGACTAATACAGTGTGTTTTTAAGAATTTATCCATCTCATTTTCATTGTCTAGTTTTTGCATACAGTTTATCATAGCATCCTCTGATGATCTATTATTTCTGCAGTCAGTGGTAATGTCCTCCCTCTCATTTCTTTTTTTATTTATTTGCATCTTCCTTTTTTTTTCTTTTCCAGTCTAGCTAAGGGTTTGTTGATTTTGTTCATCTTCTCAACAAACCATGTTTTGGTTTTGTTGATGCTCTCTATTGTTTTTGTTTTTTTTTTAATTTCATTTATTTATGCTCTGATCTTCACTATTTCTTTCCTTCAGCTTGATTTGTGATTAGTTTGCTGTTCTTTTTCTATTTCCTCCAGGTGCGCAGTTAAATCTTCAATTTTTGCTCTTTTTTAGGAGTTACCAGGGATTGAACCCAGGACTTCATGCATGGAAAGTAGAAGCTCAACCACTGGCCTACATTTGCTCCCCAATGTGAGTTGATATTTTTCATTTGTTTTCTTTTGTTTAAGGAGATACAACAGATTGAGCCCCGGACCTCATACATGGGAATCTGGAACTCAACCACTTGAGCTATAGATACTCTCCCTTCTTTATTCATTTTTAATGTGAGCATTGAGGGCTATAAATTTCGTTTTTAGCACTGTCTTTTTGGTGTCCCATAGGTCCTTTTTTAAAATAATATATTTTTAAAAGATACTTAGATTACATAAATGTTACACAAAAGATATAGGAATTCCCATATGCTCCACTCCCCACAACTCCCCATCCTCCCACATGAACATACTTCATTAGTGTGGCACATTTATTGCAATCAATAAATGCATCCTGGGACTTTTCCATTAAGCATGGACCATAGTTCAAATTGTAGACTACACTCTCCCCACACAGTTTTGCATGTAGGGTGATGATATAACATGGCCTATATCTGTCATTGCAGCATCACTCTGGATGATTCCCAAGTCCTGAAAAAGCCCCCATATTACAATTGTTTTCCTCTCTCCCTGCCCCCAAAGCCTCCAGTGGCCACTGGTTCTTCATCAATGTTGTAATTTCTTCCATTGCTAGAATCACAATATGTCTATAGTAGAACACCAGTAATTCCACTCTAGTCCATAATTCTTTCCCCAATTCTGAGGATTCTGGGATGGTGATATCCACTCCACCTCTAATTGACAGGGAGCTTATATCCCATGGTGAAGATGATATGACTATCCTGTTTGCAGTTGAAGACTCACTCTACTCCTTGAGATGGTTGTTGTCCTTCATCATCTCCTTATTTGCTGTTCTGGGTGAGTCCAATGAGCTGTAGAGTAGGTTTTGCAACCCCACGGAGGTTCTGGGCCCAGTTAGCACATGGATAGCCCAAAGAATCATGTCTCTTGGAGGTAAACCTGCAAACTCCTGCACTAAGTATAGGTTTAAATGGAAGGGGTAGATGAGTCATGTGTAAAGAAGACATAATTCAGTCAAACTCTGTCACTCTCAGGAGCACAAACTCCAAAGTAGGGCCCAATGGCAAGGCACCAAACAAAAATGGTGTGCAGATTTTCTCCCATGAGTTAAGATACAGAGGAAGCCAAGAACATTTTTCTACATGTGATTTCCAAACCAGCAAGCAGGTAGTGCTCATTGGCAGACCTTTCCATTGAGATGTTTCACTCCAATTTCCTCTGTGGTTTTGTTCTAGCCAGAACTATGATTCAAAGTGTACTCTTCTGGCTGACTTCACTGAAGATAAACCCCCCAACTCTCCCTCACTTTCCCTTGTGAAACATGACAGGGCAGAAGATGTTGGTTTCCCCTCAGTTGGCTGCGGTAAGTCAGGGGTTTGGCCCTAACTTTGTACATTGGAGATGGGGGAAAGGAGGTCTTCCTGGCCTTAATGGGGGTTTTATAACTCACATTTGCTGCTTTAAGTACTCTGTCTCTCTGTCCTTCAAATTCCTTGCAGTGGGTACCACTGTCCTGGTCTGCTGACTACCTTTTATCCTTCTTTCATCCATTTTTGTCCTATTCTTCTAGGTCACAAAACTCTCTTGGATTATTTCTGGTCCCACTCTCTACATATTTTCAAGTTAGTTATGAAAAATTAAGTGTTTAACTCCTCAGAACTCAGTCCCAATCCTTCCTTTACTTCTATCTTTTTACCTAAATAATATCTTCCATTCTTTTGACTTATTTATCATCTATGGTTATAGAAATTACACTTTCTAGTCCAAATATCACATCTGAGTTTCAGACATAAAAAATATATTCTGAACTGAGATTCTCATTTTTTAATCATAAGTAACTTAGTTGGACTCATCACCTTTGTAAGATCTTGTTCTTCTTTAATAATCCACACCAGATTGAATGAAATTACCTTTCACACAGTTGCTAACTAAAGAATCTTTAGAGCTCATCTTCATTCAAAATTTTGATATATCTATGAAAGGTTTTTTATATCCAGAAATGAAATAAATCTAGACTATGTACACAAAATAAATTTGCATTTTTCCTTTTAATTTTCTTCTAATGTGTCTCTTTAATTCCAAAGGGCCAGACTCTCTGTTTTATTTGTTAGTATGTCTCCATGCTTTTGGACAGGCCTAGAGCAGAACTGACCTCCAACATATACACATTAATGAAAAAAACAGTATTACTTTCCTGAAGAATATTGTCTGGAAATGGCAGAGATCATAAGGATCCGTGGGCTCAGTTCTTGGCATAGCTTATTAGAAAAATTGAATTAGGCTAAGAATAAAAGTGGCTTTATTGGCCAGTGGAGGACAGAAGAGCTAATCAGTCTCAAATTGGCTGCCCTGTTGAGGGGTTTTCTTGTAGCTTTTATACAGATTTGAAATAAAGAAAGTTAATCATTGAGTTGAGATATCTGGAAATGGGCTGGGAAATTTCTCTAGTATTCTGCTCTGGTTACCATCAAGATACATAATATGCCTTGTGTCTCTAATTCTCTTGGTGATGAAGATAATAGATAGAGTAGAGGATTACATGTTTACATCATACATTTTTCTTTACAAAGAAGAAGTAATAGTTCTGGTTAATATCAAACTAATATCTGAAGACTTATACTGGATGGTCTTTCCTTTGTTTGATAGTAAAATATACACACTGTAGAACAATTAAAAAATTTCCTTGAATATGGGTTTTCAGAAGAAATGTTTCTACTTATATAGATTTAATTGAATGATTGAGAAAATGTTGGTAGGTTTCACTTCCTGTCAGATATACAGATTAGTAAGAATCTTCTTGCTATAGGTGCTTTAGAGTATTTATCTAGCACAACCAAAATCCATAAAAGTGTGAGATATCTTTGAAAAAGCAGGAAGGCTGATTTTGAGAGTTTTAGAAGGAAGTGAAAGACACAAGGTATGCCTTGAGTAGATTGATCTTGACTAACAGCAGAGTTAATCTTTTTTTTTTTTTTTTTTTTTTATTATGGGTAAAAATCAAAATTCTCACAATACATACAAACATTTGTAAAATGATATATAAATATATATGCATATATGTGTATTTGCTTACAAAAATGTTATTTTTTTATATATATATATACATATATTTTAAGAGGTGCTT
>JAKSZT010037117.1:41503-98432 GCA_026826555.1 Tolypeutes matacus | reverse complement strand
TACTTTGTATAATCTCAATCTTTCTGAATTCATTGAGTGTTGTTTTGGGGCCTAGCATGTGGTCTATTTTGGAGTATGTTCCATGTGCACTGGAGAAGAATGTAAATCCCGCTGTATTTGGGTGTAGTGTTCTGTATAAGTCTATTAAGTCCAAATCTTCTAATGTATTGTTGAGTGCCTTTGTTTCTTTATTGATTCTCTGCTTAGATGTTCGGTCTAATGATGATAGTGGTGTGTTGAAGTCCCCTGCTATAATTATAGAGGAATTTATTTCTCCTCTTAGTTTTTCCAGAGTTTCCCGCACGTATTTTGAGGCACCTCGATTAGGTGCATAAATGTTGATGATTGTTCTCTCTTCTTGAGAGATTACTCCTTTTACTAATATGTAGTGTCCATCTTTGTCTCTTACAATAGTTTTGCATTTAAAGTCTATTTTGTCTGATATTAGAATAGCTACTCCTGCCCTTTTTTGGCTATTTTTAGCTTGTAAAATGGTTTTCCAGCCATTCACTTTCAGCCTCCTTGAATCCATGGGCCGAAGGTGGGTTTCTTGTAGACAGCATATAGATGGATCATATTTTCTTATCCATTCTGCCAATCTGTGTCTTTTGATTGGTGAATTTAATCCATTAACATTCAGTGTTATTACTCGTAACGAATTTCTTACTTCAGTCATTTTTTCTTTTGGTTAATGTATGTCATATATTGTTTTGTTTCTCTTTTTGAGTTTTCAGTTGTTTTTAAACTCTCCTCCAACTCTCTTTCCTTTGTCTTTTCCTTTCAATTTGTAGAGATTCCTTTAGTCTTTCTTGAAGTGCTGATTTCTTCTTGACATACTCTCTTAATTGCTGTTTATCTGTGAATATTTTGAACTCTCCATCATTTTTGAATGTCAGTTTTGCTGGATAGAGAATTCGTGGCTGGAAGTTTTTTTCTTTTAGTGTTTTGATTATGTCATACCACTGTCTTCTTGCCTCCATGGTTTCAGCTGAGAAATCAGCACTTAATCTTAATGTGCTTCCCTTGTATGTGATGGTTCTCTTTTCTCTTGCTGCCTTGAGTATTTTCTCTTTGTCTTGAGCATTGGACAATTTGACAAGTATATGTCTTGGAGTTGGCCTGTTGGGATTTATACTATTTGAGTTGCGCTGTGCTTCCTGGATCTGCACATCCATCTCTCTCTCAATAGAGTTGGGAAGTTTTCAGCCATAACTTCCTTCAACACTCCTTCTGTTCCCTTTCCCTTCTCTTCTCCTTCTGTGATGACCATAATGCGTATGTTTGTGCGTCTTGCATTATCAGTTAATTCCCTGAGACCATACTGGATTTTTTCTATGTTTTTGTCTATCTGTTCTACTGTCTATTTGATTTCAACTGTATTGTCTTCCATATCACTAATTCTTTCCTCTGCCTGTTCAATTCTGCTGCCATGTGAGTCCAGTGTCTTTTTCATTTCTTGACTTTTGTCTTTGTTCGCCATAATATCCACTACCTTTTTAGGTGTGTTAGCTATTTCTTCAGTATATTCTCCCAGTGTCTTCTTTATATCCTTAATCTCTTCCTTCAGTTCTTTAAGTTGGTCCATGATATTTGTTTGGATAGCTTTGATTAGTTGTTCGATGTACTGCATTGCTTCCTGGTTTTTATTTTGTGCACTGGACTGTTCCATGTTTTCCAGTTTCTCAGAGTCATTTGTATATTTCTGTTGCCCTCTGGTCATCATATTATCTTGATGGGTTTGTTCAGTTGATTAGCTTTTCTCTATGCTCTAGAATTTTATTTAGCTGTTGGTTCTGCGTGTGAGTTAAGTTTTCTCTTTGGCAGTTTTTCTTCTTATTTTATTTCCTTACTTCTTTCTATGTTCCCTTGAAGGCAAAAGGTTAGGGCCAGAGGAATCAAAAGATGTAAGGAAGGCAGAAGGATAATAGAAATGTTGATAAAAGTTAGAAGAGGGGCAAAATGAGATTCAATGAGATGAATATTTAACTTGTGTAGGTAGTGTAGAGTACTAGGAAAAAATATGGAGTTCCTATAATGGACTGGGAAAACAAATGGAGGAATATATATATATAGTGATTTAGAAGGCTAGAATTATGAGGAGGTAGAGAAATAGTAGAGAAAGGTCTGAAAGGAAAAAGTTAATACTAATAAAAAATAAAAAAAATAAAATAAAATAAAAAGAAGAAAAAAGAAGAAGGAAACAAGGGAGGTCAATGATACCCCTAGGGTCCAAGTGGATCCTTCCTGCCTACTTGTGTTTATCAATGAATTTCCCCACAGGGTTCTATATGCAGGTCCTGAAGCAGCTTTTAGCTATTAAACTAAATTAAAAAGAATTTATTTTTCAATTGTTGAGGTGACCTCACTTTTTTTTTTTTTTAGCCAAATGCAGGACCCAAAATAATTCCTCTTCTAGACCTACCCCCTTACGGAAGGGACCCTAGCTGGGCCCGTGGAAATTAATCAAGCACGTCCCACTTTCCGGACTGCCCAGGTTAGCTGAAACTCTGATGTTAGTCAGTGAAGATTGCTAAAGACGGCGGATTCCGCCCCTTCTGGCGCCGAGCTCCAGCGTCACCGGGCTGCTCAGTAAATCAGTTTGAGTGCAGATTCGCGTCTGCTCTCAGCCTGGTGCTGCTTCAGTTCGGCTTATCTGCTCCCCAAAGCTATGGGGCGGTGCAGGCAGCCAGATCGATGTCTAAAAATATAAAATACCCTTCCCTGTCTTCCAACCGAACCCTCCCTTCTTTGGGAAGTGTCCCTTCCTCCTGGCTCCGCAGCGGCCCGGGTCTTATCCCTGGGTGGCTAGGGAGATCAGCTCCGTTCCCCGACCAAAATCCCCCTCCGGTTCACCGGGTGCTGACTAGCTTTTTGCTCTGCTCACACAAGGTCCAAGGGGCGCCAGGCAGCCAGCTCCCCAGAAAATAAAACTTTTTCGCCCCCGCCCACGGCTCCAAATGGCCGTTTTATTTTTTATTTCCGTAACCGCGGGGCTCAGCCGCCTGTGCCAACCTCCACCGGCAGCCTCAAAACTCACGAATCTCCACCGTTCGGTCCACGCCGCCGATCCGCGCAGATAGATGTCCCAAGCCTCTCACTCCACGCGTGCACAGCACAGACCCCCGGGCAGGACCCCATCCCCAATCCGCCTTGCTCTGGGAGCTTGCAGTGTGTGCCCTCCTACACCAACGCCATCTTCCCTCCAGGAGTTGCTCTTTATGTGTGATTAATAACCCAAACAATGGGAGGCTTAATCCTTAACAAAAAAAAAAAAACCCTGTCCAGCTACAGGGGTCATATCCTGGGGAGGACTGGCAGGTAAACTTTACCCACATGCCATCTTGCCAGATATATAAGTACCTCTTAGTACAGTAGATACTTTTCCTGAATGGGTTGAAGTGTTTCCCACTAGATAGGAAATGGCAAATGAGGAGTTAATCTTTTGAATTATAGAACTGATGAAGATGTTAATTGTTATCAACTACATAAAAAGAGATTTTGCCAAAAAATGGTGCTTTTTCTAGAATGAAACAAGCTCTGAAGTAGATAAATGGTGAAAGCAGCCTCATTAAGACTTGGATTCCTTGCCTTCTCAGTCCATTTGGGTTCTAAAGAATAAGGAAGAGAATTTTAATCAGGCACAAGAGTCATAATTTATTTTCTTTTTTGTAAGAAGCTATTATTTAATTTGACGGCAGGCAGTTGAACCCAGGGCATCCGAGGTCAGGTTATTTATTGTTGATATAAAATATCTCTGGATTTATTTATTAGTTTTCAAAGGGAAACTCACTTAATATATTACAACTCAGCAAGAGTTTTAGACCAGTGGGAGATACAGAAGAATGAACAAATAAATATAATATATCAATGTGGTATATTACACTCATTGATTTCTTGTGTTGAAACACCCTTGCATACTTGGGATAAAACCCACTTGATCATGGTGTATAATTCTTTTAATGTACTTTTAGATTCAGTTTGTAAGTATTTTGTTGAGGATTTTTTGCATCTATATTCATTAGAGATATTGGTCTGTTATTTTCTTTTTTTTTTTTTTTTTTTGTATTATCTTTATCTGGTTTTGGTATTAGAATGATATTAGCTTCAAAGAATGAGCTTGTAATATAAGCTATAGGAAGAGTAAAGGCTACATTAGGTTAGGGCTTAGTGAAGAGGTCTCTGAGAAAATGACAAAACAGGGACTGAAGGAACATGAGCATGATGTTAGAAAGTGTTTGAGAGGATTTCTGTGGAAGTGAAGGGTAATTATTATATTCATTGATGAAATAATAGTTCAGCAAAAATGTAATGGTGGGTTTCTGAGTGATGATTTCTTTTTCAATCAGAGGATGCCTGGAAGAGTCCTAACTTAAATTTAATGAATTTGAAGAAAAATATTTTGTTAAAGTGCAATAGCTTGATTATATTCATCTTGTTTGACATTTATGTTAATCAGAGTAAGCTCTAGAATTGAAATATTTTTTTATTTCTGGGGTGGTAGTGATGATAATATCTTGAGCTCTATTTAAATTTTGTGCCTCTTCTATGAAAATAGAGATGTACACTATCATTTTAGAGCCAACAGTGGAATAAATTGAAGCAATTGAATAAATGTGTGAGATTTCTATGACAGTGTACAGAAAAGGGAGAGAAGGGAGGCGAAAATTCAGTCTTGAGATGTTCTAATAATATTGCTTGAGGGTTGCCACATAGAACACAAGAAGAAGGAGTGACTAGAATAGCTTGAATATACTCAATGAAATGTCACAGAAGTCTATGAAATAGAAAGTTACCAAAATGTCCAATTCTTCTTTATAGACTGAGACAAACACTTGCTTTATTCATGGGAAGCTTATTGGAGATGGTAGCGTGATTTATTTAAGAGAAAGTCAGTGATGCTATTAAGTTTTCATTTAAGACAGTGTGAGAAAAAGGTAAAAGTGCTCATGTGGACTGATTGTGAAAGATGGAAGAGGAGATCGGTTACAGAGAGGAAATAGGTACAGCATGATTTGGGTTCGTAATAGAAGAGAAACAATAAGATTAAATGAAGTGATTGTGATAAGAGAGAGAGATTGCTGGTAAAGATTTCAAAAAGATACAGGAAAGACTGGAATTCAGTTGGAGACATTCAACTGAATCAGATGATGAAACCTGATGAGAGAGAAGGAGTAACTAATGGGTATAAATGCAAGAACAATTGTAGACATTATGGTGCCAAGTTGAGGTGATTTTTTAAATTACATCATTCACCTGAATAATAGGAGGTTAATCTCATCTGGTAAAAGTAATGTGAAATGTGAGAATATGTCCTATTAAAATGATGGGACTTGAAGTGATTATGGATGATGGAAGAATGACTCAGTTATCAAGATGTAGTCTGTTACCCAGATATATTTGAAAGCACTAGGAGCTGTGATTCTACATTTAGACATAAAGCAAAAGCTTAATAATGTGCTGTGTCACATAAAGTAATAAACAAAACAGGTAATTAGAGTAACCTCCTATGAGGGCAGGTCTGGTAAATCGTAAGATATTTATTGACAGATGGGGTAAATACAGTGACCTCAAAAATATTCTCAGGATGCATATGCTAAAATATGTATCCTTGGAATACATCTGATTGTAAATATTACATTAGGTGGAAGTTACTGTTTGGGAAGTGGGTTCAAGGTAATGGAGGTTTCCTTGTGACAGGAGAACCTGTGCACAGGGTGTGATTGTGGTAACAAACTATGTGAACTGGAAGTTTTTTCAACAGGTTGAGGATCTGATTATTGAAAGGAGAGATGGCATTCCAGGTAATACATAGGTGTGGTATGTAAACCTTAAGGTATTTGAAATTGGGATACAGGTAGAAAAAATTCAAACTCTAGTTGTGTCTTTTTCTGGCCACATCAGTTTGACATATTACTCTAGCTCTCTGAACCTCAATTTAAGACATTTGTTAAATGGGTAAATTAACCTTTATCAGCAGTGTTACTGAGAAGATTAAATTTTTAAAAATATGTAATTCTCCAAATATATTGAAAATAACCATTTCCTTCCTGGACTTGAGGTTCAAATGGCTAAGTTAATCCTAGCTCTGATCAACCCCATAATAAAATATATTCTTAAGCTCCTTGGTTGATTTCAAAATATATTGGGGAGAGATGTAGAACTCAGCATTGAGTGGGTTGCAGTGTTAGACATTACATATGGCAGAACCAAGATGATTTAGGACAAGTTTATACGAAGGTTATGTTCAGAGTAGAGCAGGAAGGGAACGAGAGTCAGAAGACAGAAATGTATGTGAGAGAATCAATGCTAGTGGAAAAACAAAGAATAATCATAAGTGAGAAACTCCAGTCTCTATTCTCTGGTGGTAAGGACCTAACTCCAGATATGATTTTGGGCAGGGATTCTTATGTTTTGGAATCAGGGTTGAATTAACAGCTCAGAACATCATGGGCTAATTAATAAATATGATTCTTAGATTTTCATGTTCTAATTTGTGCAATGAAAGTAATCATATCATCTTTATTAGGCAGAGAAGAAAAAAACTCCAGTCTCTTGACCCTGGAAAAGGAGATTCCTCCCCTTATTTCTCTTGGAGCACACTTCAAGTTCCTGTTGCTGATTTGTCTGAGGTTACTCCCAGGTGAAACATTTGGTGTTCATGATGGGTGGGTCTGAAAATTGTGGTCAAGACTTGAATCTGAAGGGTTTTTTCTCCATTCCCAGGTTTATTCACCTTCTGCTTGTCTAGTTGTGAGTGAAAATCCAGAGTAAGTTAGATGCCAGCTGAGGTATTTACAATGCAATCACAGGTTAGTAGATAATTCTTCAACTGAAATTGTACCTCTGCAACCAGCAGATGGGAAGATTTCTCCTGTTGGTGTGGATATTTCAAGTGCATTCAGGAGCTATTTAAGAATCTGAACTTAAAGTAAGTTTAAACAGGACTCTTGAATAGTTATGGTAAGTCAGGAACTGAGCCAGTTTCCATAAATGCTGTATATTCTCTGAAAAGATGATAGCTTTTTCCTTTTTCACACCCAACCATGGCTTCATTGGAGACATAATGTATTGTTGAACCCTAAATTAGCCTACCCATAGGCCTTCATGGCAACCAGAGTAACGTAGAAAAGAAAATTTTCCACTATCCCCTAATTGTCCTATCTGAAAAGCACACAACCTCCCCTCCCTTGAACAATCTTGCAAGGACAGACAAGCACACAACCTCCCCTCCCTTGAACAATCCTGCAAGGACATCTCAACTCTGCAGCTATGCTCCAGGCTATCAGGGCGTTCTGTGCAAACGCTAGCTAACTGCCAAAATCCACTTCTGTACATCCTACTTCCTTGCAAACTATGACAGCAACCCCCTATAAAAGGGAACCATTTTAGAACCTGGGGGCTGCAGTTCTCTCCTGCATGAGAGGTGCTGCAGACACCCACGGCCTTAGCTCAATAAACTTCATAAAAGTGGTTAAAGTCTGAGTGTGGTCGATCTCCTGGGTTATAACATTTGGAGGCCCCAGCGGGATCAACCGCGAGGTCCCCCTTAATTGGGGTCGACCTCCTCAGACTAAGCGGGAAGTGCCTCCACTTCCTCACCTTTGCTTTCGATTCATGATCGGATTCGGACTAGGACAGTGCCCATGAAGAATCTGGTAAGGGATTCTCCCCTTTGTGTTGGCTCCAGAGCATTTGTGGGGGCTGTTGCAAGTGGGACGCCGCGGTACTGCACACCCCGAATCAGGGATGGAACACCCTCTCCTGATTTTGGAAACCGTTAGGTTTCACTTTCGTGTTTGGCTGTGTGAGTGGGAGTGAGAATAGTCTCCAGTGTTTTGTTCGTTTGTCTGTCTATGTTCAGTGTTTCTTGGTGTTTTAACTGTTTCAACCCTAACAGGATGGGACAAGGAAAATCCACTCCGCTGACTCCTCTTGAATGCATTCATGCTAATTTTTCTGATATCTTTAAGAGGTCCTGTGACTATGGGAAGCCAGCAGATCCAGGCTTCTTATGGACCCTCTGTGAACTTGAATGGCCAGCCTTCCGAATAGATTGGCCTTCAGAAGGCTCATTTGATTTATCTCTGTTGTTTGCTATACGGTCTGTTGTTTATGGGGTTCCCCACCCCAACCAGAGGGTTTATATAGATGTTTAGATTGACATTGTATATGATAAAGTAGATTATATCCAAAAATGCCAGAAACCAAGGAAGGGGGATATGTATGCAAGGGTAGGCGAAAAATCCATTTTAATAACTGCCCCGAAACCTCGAGGGGCACGGGATCCCCTGAAAGAAAAGAAAGATGAGAAACCAGAGAAATAGAAACCCCGTTTATATTCTGTTCTGCCGGGGGAAACTAATAATATAGCTAAAAGCTTATTTGACGCCCCCCCCCCCCCCCCCGCCTTACCCCAAAACTCCCTCACAGCAACAGGCCCCAGGGTGCTTGCCCCAAGGGGAAAGTCCAGAGCCCCCCCCACATGAGGGGGGAACTCCCTATCAGCCCCCTCCACCAGGGCCTGATTCTTCAGTGCCCCTGTAGCCGCTCAGGGAAGTTCCTTCTCAACCAGGGGCGCCTCCGGGGCATACTTGAATGATTTATGTCCCATTTTCCACCTCTGATCTCTATAATTGGAAACACCAGAGCCCTCCTTTTTCAGAGGACCCCCAGAGGCTGATTTTGCTTTTGGAAACTATTTTCCACACTCATCAGCCTACCTGGGATGATTGTCAACAGATTTTACAGGCTTTGTTCACTTCTGAAGAGAGAGAGAGAATCCATTGGGAGGGTGCTAAAATTATCTTGGGGGACAATGCGGGGGGACTCCCAGACTAGGAGGGATGAATTAGAGGTATCACTCCCTTCGAGTCCTCCTCATTAAAACCCTAACACTGATGTAGGGATAAAAGCCTTGCACCACTATCACCAGTCTCTACTTAGGGGTCTAAGGGCTGCAGCTAAAAAGCCTACTAATTTAATTAAGGTTAGTGCAGTCATGCAGGGTAGGACGAGTCCCAGGCTGCTTTCTTAAAGAGATTATTAAAGGCATATCGAATGTACACCCCCTTAGACCCAAAAGATAAAAATAACAGACGATTGGTAAACATGGCGTTCGTCTCTCAGTCAGCCCCAGATATTAAAAAAAAACTTCAAAAGCAAGAAGGGTTTGAAGGAAAAGCTAGAAGTGAATTGGTAGAAATAGCTCAGAAAGTTTTCCAAAGTAGAGAAGATCCTATTCGGGAGCAAACCAAGCAGCTCTCGCGAATCTTGTTGGCAGCACCAACCCGAAAACCATTCAAGAATTATTAAACAATCAATGCAAAAGCTACAAAAAAAAAAAAAAAAAACTCAGAAAGAAAGATCTAAAAGAACAATCCTCTAAGTCTTAGTTTCAAAAACTTTTCAATTGGTCTCCATGGCTGACTACTTTAATTTCAGCCCTAGTAGGCCCTCTCACACTGTTACTTTTGGGTCTCACTTGCGAACCTATCATTATCAATAGGCTTATAGCTTTTGTCAAGAACAGAGTCCAATCAGTCAAACTAATAGTATTAGCCCAACCCTACCAACACCTGCCAACGACTGGAAACCACTATGATAAGTCAATGATTTGACCCACTGAGAAGAGAATTGGGGAATGTTGAACCCTAAATTAGCCTACCCATAGGCCTTCATGGCAACCAGAGTAACGTAGAAAAGAAAATTTTCCACTATCCCCTAATTGTCCTATCTGAAAAGCACACAACCTCCCCTCCCTTGAACAATCTTGCAAGGACAGACAAGCACACAACCTCCCCTCCCTTGAACAATCCTGCAAGGACATCTCAACCCTGCAGCTCTGCCCCAGGCTATCAGGGCGTTCTGTGCAAACGCTAACTAACTGCCAAAATCCGCTTCTGTACATCCTGCTTGCTTGCAAACTGCGTCAACAACCCCCTATAAAAGGGAGCCATTTTAGAACCTGGGGGCTGCAGTTCTCTCCTGCATGAGAGGTGCTGCAGACACCTGCGGGCTTAGCTCAATAAACTTCATAAAAGTGGTTAAAGTCTGAGTGTGGTCGATCTCCTGGGTTATAACAGTATTTATGAATCATGTTAATGCCTAAGATTGACCTAGAGTTGACAGAGATGAGTAAGAACAGAAGTTTGCATTCACAAAGGAAACTGCATTTTCAATTGATGCATTCAGTCAAGCAAACATCACAGGTACTGGAGCTTATGGGTAGGCATATTTCCCAGAACATAAGAAGGTTAGTAAATTAAAATTTTTAAAATTTTCTTCAATTTTAATTTTCTTAATGTTTTGATGGGATATATTTGCACATTTTGAAATATTTTTTAAAATGGAAACTAAAATTCCTTTTACAATTGTTGTTTAAATTCCCAACTCCAATTTTTAAATTGAATATTTTTATTAAAATTTCATAAACGGATTCACTGTATAGGAATTATTTTTTCCTTCATTGTGGCTGTAGATTCAGGTGCTGTATAATAGGCAGAATAAAATTTATGTCTCATTGAAAATTTTTGAAGATTTGGGGAGACCAGAAGTAATGAACAAGATTCTTTTAATCTTTAACAGAGAGATGAGATGAAGATAAGAGACAGTGAAAATTGGTATTTGTAGTCCCCATGAAATGTTGAGATTGGGATATCTCCTACCAAAGGAATGGTCAGTCTATGGCCATGTATCAGTAAAATGATCTCAGGAGTCCCTGGCTTGTTACATTGAACCATCTGTGTTTAAACATTATAGTGAGTACCTGAGCTATGTAGTACTGAGGAAAGCAACCTTACTGGTCCTGAGTTCTGTGTGAAATGTATTCAGTTTTACAGAATTCTGGTTATTGCTCCAAAGTTCCCTGCCATTTTAATGAATAATAGACCTGTGAATTGAATATATATAGAAATTCACACATTAACTGATTTGTTTGTCAAAATGTATAATATATTCATAAACGATTTTTTATTAATGGGGGGATTATGAGTTTATATAGGGGAATAATCTTTTTCTCTTTTTTTGAGGTACTGGGGCTAGGGATTGAACCCAGGACCTTGTATGCAGGAAGCCAGTGCTCAACCACTGAGCCACATTAGCTCCCTTGTGTTGGTTTTTTTCATTTGTTTTCTTGTCTGTTTTTATTTTTGGGAGGTGTTAGTGACTGAACCAAGTTCTTCCAATGTAGGAAGCAGGGACTCAACCACTTGAGCCACATCCTCTCTCTCATACTCATTTTTAAATATGACATGTCATGGAAATTTCTTGACTTACAATAAGTCTGTAAATTTACTTAAAATTGGAGGGGAAAATTGATTTAGTTATAAATGCTCAAGTAAAACTTTATAATCAGCAGCAAGAAGTCATAATGATAAGTTTACTGGGAAATTTCTAGTTGTATATCGCACCCTATTTTATGTGATTTTTTTTACAATGGGATATTTTGTATTCAGAGTGTGTAGATGACAGTTGAACATTGATAATGATATTACTGGAAACTCATACACATTTTGAGTTTTATATACACAGTCTTTGCTTATTTAGTGATGTTATTTGAACATTACACTCAAGAATTGGGAAGAATAGCCCTGTGTGAACCCAAATTTCTGTGATGTTTTAGGAGTTAGTGACCTTCAAGGACATGGCTGTAGACTTCAACCAGGAAGATTGGGACCTGTTAGACACATACCAGAAAAAGCTGTTCGAGAAGTGATTTCAGAGAATATCAATAGCCTATTCTAAGTGGGTGAGACTCTCAAAATTTATCTACCATCTATATCTATCTACCATCTGACTAACCTATCAATCTACCTACCAATATATTTATCATGAATCATCTTCCATTTATTTATTCAAATGTCTAATCAGCTTCTATCATATAGTCTTTATTTTCTCATATTATATATTTATATTTTATGATTTAATAGATTTGTATTGTGTTATAAAACATAAAGGTGTCTAAATGAAGTTTCTTTCCTTATTTTTATTTGCATCTAATTAACTCCAACAGAATTTAATCTTCTTGATCATAACTTAATATCTTTCTTGAATCTCAGTTTCTAACACTCAGAGATGTACTGAGAACTCAATGAAAACTTTTTGAATTGATTAATAATTGACTCTGGTGAAACAAATATTCTTCTCCAAGGACTATGCTGAGGCTTCAGAACACAGTATTAAAAACACTGAATATATCCTTTTCCACATAGAATTTAGATGATTCTGTTTGAGTTTGTTTTCTGGATTTTATTTTAATATAATATTCAGTCATTGTGGAAACAGATTTCTCCTCACTTAAAATATAGAAGATTCTACAGTCTCTCTTTTTACTAGTGCATCGACCAGTGCAACAGCCAGTGGTACTCATTGAATTGGGGAAAAGGTCATGTTATAACTTTCTGTTGAAATATTATCAATGATCTGAGTTCAAGGTATTTTTCCATTGCTGACCTTCAAAGTTTAACTTATTCTTTGGTAACCTGCTATGCACATCCTGATCATGTTTTGTTGCTATCACAACTCAAAATCTAGGCAATTTTTTTTCCATACAAACAGGATATCAATTCTACAAAATGATGTGCTTTCCCCATTGGAAAGAGGATAAATGTGGAAAGAAGGAATAGGATTTCCTCAATCCCCAGATGAGTACTAAGGACATGTACATCAGTAGAAGAAGGGTTTCATGATATAGTGAGAGTTCTTGAAAATATTACTTCAGGATCCCTTAAGTGAATTGTGATTTCTTCAGGTTTCCTTACATGTGTTATGATTTCTAAAATGTAGCTAAGGATATTGGAGAAATTTTAGTCATGTGTTTATTCCATACACTTCTAAAGCTCTATTCAAGTGTCATTGAAGATGGGAAATGACATTCATTTGTGATTGCAATTAAACTCTAACATAATGTTCCTTGTTTTGGGACTATTTTTGGAAGAATTTTTTCCCTCTTTTACCTCCCCAGCATCCCAAATTCTTTTTTTCTCATATCCCATCCCTGAAAATTGTTTGTGATTGTAATATCCTATAATTTTTTCTTATGCCTAGAGTATTCATTAATGTGACATTATTTCCCAGCTAAGTGTGAACGATAGAAGGGATTCTTGGAAATTTCCAGAATTTTATCCCCCTAATGATATTCTAACAAATTATTATGTTTTTTTAATTACTACAGGTAGGAAAAGTACCTTTAAAATATGAGAAATGATAGAAATGATATTCAACCACCTATCTGTAGGAAAGACACTTTTAAAATCATGTCATTGGAAAGTTTCATTATGTGGGCACTAGTATTCCAAACAGATACCCAGGGATGGAAAAAATTAGGAATTTGGTAAAGTCAGGAAACTGTAATTAATGTTGGGTTATGTGCTAATCCAGCAAAAATCTGTTAGTTTAAATTTAGGGAAAAATTAACCTCAACACAAAATTCTAACCTGACCTCATATAAAAAATGAATTGCATAAGCAGTTTTCACATATATAATCTTTGAAACATCATGAAGCTCAAAGTTGATCAGATAGCTCTGCAATTAGATTGTTATAAAATCTGTGTGTATGGAGATGAGTAATGTATATATGAAACCAACATTGCAATTATTTAATTGGAAACTATCATTAGTGGATTAGTCTAGATTTC
Organism: Tolypeutes matacus; assembly: GCA_026826555.1. NCBI lineage: Eukaryota > Metazoa > Chordata > Mammalia > Cingulata > Chlamyphoridae > Tolypeutes > Tolypeutes matacus. The sequence continues at coordinate 84,797 of JAKSZT010037117.1, read as the reverse complement.
ACATGCAGGGAAATGAAGAAATTTATGTATCTGGACAAATATTTTACAATCTCTCATTTAATTCCCCACTGCAGAGATCTCACACCCAAAAGAACTCCTTTAAATGTTATTATATGCTAGAATATTCCTCTCACATATTCTCAATGACCCAACATGCATTAATTCAATTGACAAAGAAATCCTATTTAAGGAAACCACTTGCAACAATCCTCAATGATCATTCATCTTTTAATCAACATAAGCATATTCACCCTAGAAGTAAATCATATGAATGTCACCAAAGTGCTAAAACCTGTATGCAATGCTCTGGCTTCAGGCAATACAATGTAACACATATTGAAGAGAAATTCCATGAATGCCATCAATGTGGGAAAGCCTTCAGTCAGTATTCTAAACTTAGATGGCATGAGAGTTCTCACACTGGAGAGAAACCCCATGAATGTCACCTACGTGGGAAAGCGTTCTGTCAATATTCTCATCTTAAACAACATGAGAGTATTCACACTGGAGAGAAACCCTATGAATGTATTTTATGTGGGACCACCTTCAGTCGCTATTCTTATCTTAAAGAACATGAGAGAACTCACACTGGAGAGAAACCACATGAATGCCATCTTTGTGAAAAAGCTTTCACTACACACTTTTCTCTTAAAAACATGAGACAATTCACACTGGAGAGAAACCCCAGAGTGTCATCAATGTGGAAAATCCTTTGGTCAATAGCCTGATCTTAGACAACATAGAGTTCCCACATTAGAGAGAAACCCCATGAATATCTCCTATTTAGGAAAACCTTCAAGCAATATTCATATCTTTAAAAAAACATGGGAGAACTCACACTGGAGAGAAATCCCATGAATGTTGTATGTGTGGGAAAAACTTACATCAATCATTTTCTCTTAAAAAACATGAAAGAACTCACACTGTACTGAAACCCTATGAAGGTAATCTTTGTGGGAAATCCTTTATTCAATCCTTTTCACTTAAAAGCCATTAGACCTCACACTAGAGAGAAAAGCCATGAATGTCATCTATGATGGAAAGCTTTCCATCAATATTCTAATCTTAGAAAATCTGAGAGTTATCACATTAGAGAGAAACCCTAGGTATACCATCTTTGTGGGAAACCCTTCTTTCATTGCTCTTCCCTTAACCAACATTTCAGAACTCACAGTGTAGAGCAAGCAGGGGGTCATAACCCTAAGGGGCCCATGGAAATATTTCAGGGGTCCAAGAGGTTGAATTAATTTTTAATAATCTTAAAATTTAATTTAAAGACATGCCAATGTTGAGTGTCATACAATTATTTGCTACTAGATTCTGAGACAGGGTCTATGGTTTTCACCTGACTGTCAAAATGGTTTGTGGAACAATAAAAGATTAAGAACCCCTTTTGTAGAGGAAGCCCATGAATATTTTCTAACTGGGAAAATCTTAATTGATTTTTCTTCCCTAGAATGATATGAGAGAAATGACACTGGTCAGTAACTTAATGAACATCATCTTTGTGGGAAAGCCCTCATTTGTTGCTCTTCTCCTTAATGACATGAGAGAACTCACACTGGAGAGAAACCCCATGAATGTAATCTATGTGGTAAACCTGTCCTTCAGATTCAGCCATCCAGGAACATGAGAGAATTCGTGATTGAGTGAAACTATAATATCATCTATATGGAAAAACATTAATTTTCCAATTTTAGACAACATGAGATTATTCATTCTATGAATGTCAACAATTTGAGAAAGCTATTGGTCAATATTCTGACATCAAATGATTTGAAATAACTGACAAGGTAAAGCTTTTGGATATGAAAGTGGATTCAGTCATAGATATAACTTTTAAACACACCAAAGAACATACATAGTGAAGAAACGCTATGTTTGCCATGAATCTGGAAGTTTCTTTAGTCATCTGTACTACTTCGGATGATCTAAGGACATTAATATGACAAAGAATCATGTGCATGCCGTCTATGTAAGAAAGCCTTTAGTAGTTGGCTAGATGATACACCACATGAGAGAACTCATAATGTAAATATAATGGAATTGGAGAGGCTTCATCTAACACTAACTCATAAGCTAATTAGAGAAACCACATGAGAGGATTTCTATATTGTACTCAATGTTGCATTGTCTTAATTCCTAATTTATTCTTTAAATAAAATGAATGAACTCCACAGGAGTTCTGGAAACACTGTACACTATCATTCAGTCAAACCCAAGCCTTGATGGGCTAATGAAAACCCAGTTTATGAATAACGAAAAAACATCAAATAAAAGTAAGAAGCCTTTATTAGGAGGATGAAACCCCTTGAAGAATTTCCAGAAAATTCATGAGATAGAATGTCTTCAATGAGAAATCATGGGAAATCATTTGTTCAAAGATTGGAGAGGTTGTGTTCATTAGTAATTATACTTCTTAGAGGGATATTGTTTGAGTGGTTTATGCAAATGGTTGGGTATCTGAGGGAAGATTTTATGGAAATTTGTGGTGGAAATGTTATAGGTTTGGAGGTAGGAGAATGTGTGTGACTTTGGAGTGTTCTAGGGTAAATGATTTTGTTATCTGGTTGCCTCTTCTGGGTCAGGGATTAAATATCTGAAAGGAAGAAACAGATGTGGTCACTTTGTTCCTCATCTTAGAGGAAACAATAATTCATCTCAGTGACCAGAATGTTCATCTGTCAGCATGGGAACCATGCACAGTATTTCACTGTGCCAAGCAGAGTTCCATATCATTCCCACTACCCCTTGTTAATTGCCCAGTAGGGAGTATCACTCAAAAAGCACTTCAATAATTATCTTGTTAAAATCAAATATGTAGTAGATTCCAAAACCTGAAAGGATCGTAAGCAATGCCTTTATGATGAATGACATTTGGAAATTCTGTCCTTGACACTACTAAACTTGGAGCCATCTGTACTCACCATTTCACCTCATATATTATGTAATATTGACAGACTGAATACTTTAAATATAGACCAATAAGGATGTCTTTCTCATCAATTCCATTATATATAGATATAATGCCAGATGGATTCAACTTAGCAGATCCATCACTGAACCAGCATTCAGCATCAGGTTTCCTCAGGATGCCAATGCAGGGAGGGCAAGGTTGTTGTCTGGTATTGCATCAAGATTATTGTTGATGGGTGCCTCATCACCCACTCATGCAAGTGTGTCACTTCCTGGGGGCTATGACAAAAATGGTCCTGAATTTACCACTTCTATTTGATGATACCCTGTCATTGGGCAATGTCTGTGTAGTGTTCTGATTACCCAGGATCCAGAATGAAATGGAGTTTTCTAAGGTCAGGAGGGCCTGAGAGCTCTTGGTATCCCACATTTCCAACAAAGCCAAAGAGCACACGAAATTGTCTTTTGAAGGAGTAGAATTGGCTCAGCCACAGATAGAAGGTCTTTTGTGAGTTCTGAAGGTCTTCTTCTCCACCAGGAAGAAAGTATTTCTGATGTTGACAATGCAAAGAGGTGTGAGCACTGGATGACCAGAATTTGTTTTGAGGAAGAAGATGCAATTTTAGTCAGGACTGGTATATGCAGTGGTGCAGGATATATTTGTACAGAAACTCCATAAATTTCAAGCATTAATGATGATTACTTATCACCATCCTGTCCCTTGGTAAACTATGTTATATATTTTTCATCTAAACTGGATTGATTTAATTATTTCATATCATGAGATCACACAATATTTTCACTTTTGAGTATAACATTTCACTCCACATGGTATCTTGGGTTCATTCATGTTGTTGAATGTATTAGGACTGCATTACATTTTTAATGCTTAAAAATATTCCATTGTGTATATAGAACATATTTTAGTAGGCATTTAATTGTTGATGGACATGAGTTGTTTCCATCTTTTGGCAACTATGAATAATGTTACTGTGAACATCAGTGTGCATATGTCTGTTATAACCTTTGCTTTTAATTTTTTTTGGTATATACCTAGCATTGGAATTGTCAACTCATATACTAGGTCTATACTTAGCTTTCTGAGGAATCACAAAAGTGTTTTCTACAGGGGCTGTATAATTTTATATTGCTACCAGCAATGAATGAGTATTCCTATTTCTGTGTATCCTCTACAAAACTTGTAAATTTTTATTTTTTTAATTTATATATATATATATATTTTTAAAGATTTTATTTATTTATTCTTTTATCCCCCCCTTGCTGCTTGTGCTCACTGGGTCAGCTAACCACACCATGCGGGTGGGCTTGCCTTCACCAGGAGGCCCCGGGAACCAAACCTGGGGTCTCCCATATGGTAAACGGGAGCCCTACTGATTGAGCCACAGCCACTTCCCTAATTTTTATTTTTAATAACATCTTCTCTAATGAGCATGAAAGAGTATCTGATTGTGGTTTTGATTTGCATGTTTCTAATCGCTGATGATGTTGAGTATCTTTAAATGTGCTTTCTTAGAATGTCTATAAGTTCTTTGAAGAGATATCTGTTCAAATCTTTTACCCATTTTTTTTTTTATTTGGTTTTTGGTTTTTGGTTATGTTGGAAGTTTTCATTAAATATACTGGATATCAAACTGAGACATATCACTTCATAGACTCCATTTAAATAAAAAGCATAGGGAAATGGATGTGGCTCAGGAGACTGGGCTTCTGCCCATCACATGGGAGGTTGCTGTTTTGGATCCTGGGGCCTCCTAAGGAAGATGGTTAGCTGGTGCAATGAGCAGGCACAGCAAGCTAACACAGCAAGAGACACAAGAAGAAAAACATAATGAGAGACACATCAAAAGCAGGGAGCAGAGGTTCCCAGGGCCTCCTAAAAAAGACAGCAAGCAGAAAAAAACAGGTGAATGCAGCAAGCTGACACAGCAATATAATGCAACAAGAGATGTAGGGAGAAAAAACCTAATGAGAAACACAACAAAGCAGGGAGCATAGGTGGCTCAAGTGATTAGTACTTCCATCCCACATCATAGGACCTATGTTCAGCTCCCAGTGCCTTCTAAAGAAACAAGGGAGACACACAACAAGTGTAAACAACAAGGGGGTTGGGAGAAATAAATAAAATATATTTTTTAAAAAAGCATATGAGGGGCAATGATGTTCATTACATATTCAGAAAGAGGACAATTTAATAGGAAAGTGAAACAATTATAAATATATATGCAAATAACAGCAAAACCCAAAAATTTATGAAAAAATTACTGACAGATTTGAAGAAAAAAATTGCCAGTTCTACATTAATAATAGGAGACTTTAAGACACCACTCTCAATAAGGGATAGAACATCTAGTCAAAAGGTCAATAAAGAAATACAGGTCTTGAATGATATGCTCAAACAATTAGACTTAACAGACATATATAGAACACTGCACCTGATGAAAACAAAATACCTATTATTATCAAGTGCACATGGATCATTCTCCAAGAGAGACTATATATTGGATCACAAAACAAGTCTTAATAAATTTTAAAAAATTGAAACCATACATTGTATATTCTCCAGCCACAATGGAATGAAGCTAGAAATCAATAACAGAGGGAGAAAGGGGAATAATGGTCTAATAGTGATGAATTCCCTTAACTTTTGTTTATCTGAGAATGTCTTAATTTCTCTCTCATTTTTTGAAACAGCATCTCACTGGATGAAAAATTTTGACTAGTAGCTGTTTTCCTTTAGTGCTTTAAGTATTTCAACCCAGTGCCCTCTTGCCACCATGGTTTCTGATGAGAAATCTATCAGCACTCAATCTAATTGGGACTCCCTTGTAAATTAAATGTTTCTTTTCTCTTGCAGCTTTCAGAACTCTCTCCTTTTCCTTTGCATTTGATAGTGTAAACAGTATAAGGTGAGGTATATGACAGTCCCATAATGTGTATGTTGGTATGCTTCATGGTGTCCCATAGATGTTTTAGGGTATTTTCACTTTTATTATTTCTTTTTTCTTTCTGCTCCTCAGCCTGACTCATTTCAAGTGTCTATCTTCAAGTTTATTGGTTCTTCCTCCAGCTCCAATCTGCTCTTAAAACCCTCCAGGGCATTTTTCACACCCATTACTATGGTCTTCATCTCCAGTACTACTGCTTTGTTACATTGAAAAAATTTTCTGTCTCTTTACTTAGACTCTCATATTGTTTATTTATTCTTTTTCTGATATACTTTAATTCTTCACCTGTACTTTCATTCATCTTCTTGAGCATTTTAAGAATATTTTTTAAAGACTTTGTTCAAGAAAACCACATTCTCACCTTCTTCATTGGCGATTTCTGTATTTTTATCCTATTCCTGTGGATAAATGATCATTTCCTGTTTCTTTGTTTACATTGTACTCTTTAATTGTGTACTCTATATGTTAATATTTAAAATGTTAACTCTGAGATTTTTGCCCTGGGATGTATTTTCTTTTTCATTTTGTAACCAGCTGGTGAGAAGACAAAGATTTTCTAGAGCTTCAGCCTTCCTATCAGGAAGGTCCGCTCAAAGCAAATGCAATGTGTAGGGTTTTCAGTCTTTCTGGGCATCTGTCTTGTCCTCTGCTTTTGTTTGTTAGTTGTTTTGGAATTCCAGTGTTTACAGAAGTTTGGTTGTATGCCCTTTTCCTAAGATACAGACCACATTCACCTGACTATTTGAAGTTGGCATAACTTTATCCAAGACTATCCACCTCTATTGTTTTTATGCCCCTTTAATTGTCTCATGCTGCTTTTGCCTAGAGTGCAAATTCTCCTAGGAAGATCACCCCAGTGATGAATTTCCTAAGTTCTTGCCCAGCCATAAAAGAGCCAGGGATCATTATAGGGGGTACTTACTGTCTTCAATGTTTCCTGTGAAGGAGGACAGGAAGGAGAACAAAATTTTCTTTGTTCCCTAAAGCTGAAATTTCCTAACCTGCCACGCAAATACAGTGCTTCAACTTCCTGCCCTCCACATCCCTGGAGAAGTACTGCATCTTTAAATCACCACTGCCTCTGCCGCTGTCCAGGAAAGTTTGAAACACTTGCTGCTACCACCTGTGCCCAGAGCAAGTTGACACAATATCTTCCCTCTGAGCCAGTACCCAGTGACCTGAGTTCAATAATCCAAAGCTGTGATCAGTGATCATCTGTGCCTCCCCTGTTCTTGGAGAACGGGATTTTTACATTCCTTTCTCTCAGTAGCAGCTAGCCAAGGATTGTACCCCATGGTGGCCTGCTGTGTGATTGTAAGATGTGTACTCATAGCTGCCATTTGGAGAAGGAAATTACAGTTCTTTATCATACTTTATGGCCCTCTTCCCCATTCTTCTTCCTGGAGGGCTTACAGTGTTCTTCTGGTCTGGACTTTCAAAATAGGTGTTTCAGTCAGTCCCTACCAGTTTTATAGTTAAGGTGGAGGACTGCATACTGGAGTTCCCTACTCTGCAATCTTCCCCAATATCTCAGAATTTTGAGATCATCCAAAATTATCTCAAATTCTTATGGTCTCCTGAAAAATAACTGACCTCACATTAATCACAAGATTAGTCTTGGTGGCCTGCTTGTGGGTAATACTTTTTCTGGAATGATAAAAGTTATAAGAAACCATGAGCCAAGGGAGTGTATGCCAGACATTGGAAGCCCCAACCTCAATTTTTTAAGGATGAGAGCAGCTAGCTACCTCCCTGGAATTCATGGGGGATTCTCAAAGTCCCATTTATTGCTACCCTTCCACCAGAGAATGTGACAGCATTCCATAGATACCCCAAATGTGGGTCATTTCCTCTACCCAGGATGGTAGATAAGGCCCAAACCCTTGGTTTAACCAACAAATCCATCAGTCCTGTTTTACTCAAAACACCACAATTCAAAATGTAAGAAATAATGATGAAAATTGTCCAAAATCAACTGACTCCATTCCTTTATTCACTCTGCTTGCAGCTCCAACATCAGTGGAGCAAATTGCTCTATAGTGCATCTTAGAACCACAGGTTCAGTCACAAAAAATCTTTTAGTAAATGAACAATTTGTTACTTAGAACAAATGGTCCAAAGAGCAGGGGAAAAGATCCAATCATGGCCAGTATCTCAGGGAAGCCAGCTGCTCAGACCACCATTGGTAGGTGGCTGTTCTACATGCCCCACTTCTCTTCAGAGAGAAGAGACTCTGTGCTGTTTAAGTGTTGAATATTTTTACACTCCAGAAGGAAGAGGACAATAAATCTTGTCACATTTGCTCTTCTGCACTTCACAATCTGGAATGTTGTACATTTATGAACACTGAATAACGGACATTATGGTAATTCATGGTCAACTTTATGGTGCTTTATTACCGGTAAGCCTAATTAAATGCCAGAAAAGATTGCTATTATTCCACTGAAGGATGTGAGGGAATTAAAAAGATTGTTATTAACTATGCATTTTGATTAGTAGCAGTGCTTCTATATTCATTCAATTGTAACAAATGGACTACACTAAGATAAGATGTCAATAATAGGGGTTACCATGTGTTGGTGCAGAGCATGTTATATGGGAATTCCCTGTATATTTGGTGTAATTTTCTGTAAATATTAACCTAAGCTTCTCTAAAAATAATATTAAAACACATAACAACAACAACAAAAAAAATCCACATAACCACACTAAAGAAAAAAATAATAAATAAAAAAGACTATTGTGATCACTAGTAAAGTATGGTGTATTTACAGAGATCTTCTTCCAAGTGAAGGGGTGAAGTGACCTTCCGGCTTATCTCTAAAAAATGAGAAGGTAGCCATAGAAAATGTTACCGAAAGAGCTATCCCAGGAGCAGTCACAGGAAAAGCAATGCTTAAAGTGAGGAAAGGAGTTCCCCAGTTTGTAGACAGAAGAGTGGGGAAAATTGTTTGGGTATGTATTTAGAGAGCTGGGAAGATGGCAGATCATATGGAGCTTGGTAGGACACCATAAGTTGGGATTTTATTTGCATAAACTCTATATGGAGAGGGATGGGAACAGGGCAGAAATAGTAGAATGAGCAATGCCTGTTTCCGATCATGTTAACCTTTATTTGTTCTAACCTACTATGGGAGGTAATACTCAAATGGGTAGGAAGGTGTTTCTACCCAAGTTACTAAATCTATCTTATATATTGTGTCTTATGGAAATATACCAATTGAAAGATAAGATAGTAGAATAAGAAGATATTACTAAGCCAATTTCAGTCAAGCTTGACTATGTTACTTCTCATTTTGCCTCAACAAACTTGCTGAGTCATCTCAGATATCTCCCTCTCCCCTTCTCTGTCTTCCCCTTGGCACAAAAGCATGCTCTCCCCTCTCTTTGTGTCTCATCCAAAACTGAGATAAGAGCTTACTGAAGGCCCCCGCTACTCTTAAGTACTGCTCTCTCACTCTCCTCTCAGAGGTAAGCTTCTTAGATGAGTCTTAGTCCATTAGCTTGCACCATTTACTGACTTTGATGTCAACCAACGTTGACCTTGTCACACTTCAGTCAACTACCCACTGAAACTGCTCTCCTAAGGTAAACATTTACATTCAAGTTTTAAAATTAATAGACACATTCCTTTCTTTATCATTCTTGATATTTTCTTCCTGATTTCTCATCATTGTTTATAGTTTTATTATATTTTTCCCTGATATCACCTTGCCTTACCATATCACCCTTTTCCATTTCCCTCCTACCAATCTGTTTCTTCCTTCTCAGTGTCATCATCCTCAATTTATCCCTTTCATGTTTATGTTCTCCAAGGTTCAATCTCCTGCCCATATAATCTTCCCTCTACATACTATTTCTGAGTGACCACATCCAAACTATGGCTTCAACTGAATCAATATGCAAGTGAACCCGAACTCTTTACATATAGCAAGAACTGTCTCCTCAGACCCATACTTCAAACTAAAGCTTCCCCCAAAGTTTGGGCTCCTCTTCCCTGCCAGGATGAATGTCATCACCAATGCTCTAAGCCAGAAGCTGGAAGGTTTCCTTGATGTGTACTGATCTCTCATTCTTTGATGAAATTAGTGATGAAGAAATGCCAACACTACTTCTTAAATATTTTTTATTTCACTCCTCCTCTCTGTTCTTCTTGTCACAGACTTAGTCCAATTCTTCATTACTTATAGCTTCTATCTATGTCACAAACTTCCTACTAGTTCCTCTGCTGTTTGACTAGCCTCCTGCAAATTCTTTCTTTATATCCATGCGATGATATTTATAAAATACAAATTAGAAAATATGACTCCTTTATCTAAAATTTTTAATGGCTTGAGTAATTTGCACAATAAAGTCTAAATTCCTCAGCATTTCATATGAGAAATCTCATGGCCTGGCCATAATTCACCTCTCCCCACACCAACTCATCAGAACTATCTTACATTAGAGGTCCACATATTCTAAACAGGGTTCTGAGGGTCAATTCTCAAATTATTAATAAAATTTTGGTCAAATAAGTTTAAGCTTGTGAAAGTGGGGAAATTGTTTTAAACATTGTAATGGGCATTGAAAATATCCAAATAAGGAGCATAGAATGTAAATTTCTAGTACTGAACTCCTGATTTTCACTGAAAAACCATTAACATCTCTATGAATTCAGTTAGAAAAATGTTACTGCAGGCATTTGGAACAATTTATAACAGTTCCTAATATATGCTATGCTCCCTTGTTTCACTTCACCTCTGTCTGTGGTGCCATCCATTCATTCATTTACTCCTTTGATTTTTCCATCCCAAAACACTCATTGTACATCAACTGTACATACTAAAACTAGTATAGGTTGGGCATTAACTCCCATCTCCTCTGCCTGTGCTATTGGAGGGCAGGCTTCCTTGGAAAGGCCCTGGTGGCTTAGAGCTACAGCATGGGAGGTGCAGTTGTGTTAGGCACAGTGCTTCCCCCAAATCCTCATCTGCTCCCTCTCCACCTACCTCTGGGCACCACCAAGCTAGGCCTCAGTGCCACTGATAATTCTGTCTTGGGCAGTTGCAGAGCTCCAGACAATCTGTTGGAAAAATGACAGGAACAAGTTCCATGTTGTTTTCAAGATCTCAGGAAAACATCAAGCTCTTCCCCTTCTCAGGGGTCCCTTTTTCCAATGGGCTATATCTCTGGGTGGATGCTTAAGAGTTCTTCCCTGTAAGTGAGCACCCCCTCTTGAAACTCCCCAATGGTTTGATTGACTCCTACTCTCCCAGTGGACTCCACCCACTTGATTCTAAACTCCTTTAGAGCAGGCCACTCAACCCTCTCTCCCCTCATCACCAAGAAGAGATCCTGGCACAGATTGACATGCAGGCAATATGGGCCCTCTTTACCCCAGGGAAGAAGGCACAAGGGTGCTGCCCACTGGCTGAGAATCAGTCTAGGTTATCCCAGGATGTGCCATTGTTGCTGGGGGTTTCTCTTTGCATCTTCCTGGCTGAATCTTACTGGCCTGTGTGGGATGGGTCCCTGGAGTATATATGTTTGTTTCCTCATTTCCTGTCTGCCTGCCTGACTTTCTTTCCCAGGCAATTTGTTTTCCTTGATCTGCATTTGCACCACGATGTTGTTGAAAATGCTGCATGGTTTCTTGAAGGCACTGGCCAAGAATGTGCTCAAGGGGATGTGAGGCATGGGTAGATGAGTGGGCCCTGTCCACTGGGGACTGGAGGACATGGGGGGTCTGTAGGATGGGGCCCATGTGCAAAGGGAATGTATGTTCCCCCAGATCATCCTTGTGCCAGGGAAGGCAGTGAACATCTAGGGTGGTGAGAATGGGTGGGCAGCCCCTTGTGTGCACCATTTGCAAAAAGGTGAAAAGGGCCAGGGGCATGATGGCTGAGAAGTTTCAACAAGTGAGAAGTATTTTGCCTCTGCAGTTGGGGTTGCCATTGCCCCCATCAGGACTAGGTTGGTGCAGAGCTGTTTGATTCTTCACAGACTTGGGAAGCAGATGCCTGCTATTGCCATGGTGGGCAGGGGGCATGGTGGATGTGACTGTGTGAGCTGCACGGGCTGAGGTGTTGGAGGCCTTTGCTGGAGGAAACTGTACTCTAGGGGGTGCTGGCCAAAAGAAGAGAGAGAGAGACAGACACATGGCTGTCAAAAGCCTACATATAAGTGCTCACCAGAGGTTCTGAGGGCAGAGAGAGGGAAGAATAGGTGTAACATGGTGGCATTTTTGGGACACTGGAATAACTCTGCATTATACTGCAATGATGGATACAGACCATTATACATTTTGTCAAACCCTATAAAATTGTGCATTGCAAAGTGTAAATGGTGATATGAACTATAGGCCATGCTTAGTAGCAATGCTTCAATATATGTTCATCAATTGTAACCAATGTACCACACTAATGAAAGATGTTGAAAGTGTGGGAGGGGGAGGAAGTGAGGTAAAACTGAATCCCCTATATTTTTATGTAACCTTTATGTATCTAAAGCTCTTTTAAAAATAAAGAAAAAATGCTTTAAAAAAGGCCTACATCACCTGGTGTTACCAGGCAGTCTCCCATGCAAGTACTAATCATACCCAACCCTGCTTAACTTCCAAGATTAGAAGAGATTGGGCATTTTCAGGTTAATATAGCCATAGGTCCCACCTACTGTGGCTTGGGGCTTCAAGAATCAGGCTGTGTAGTGGGGCCTGCAGAACCTCACCCAGTTGCAGGAGTCAAGGGCCCCCAGTGCCAAGATCCAGGCCTCAGGACCCTCCTTGATGCCACCAGTCCTCTGGGCACCACTGCCATGTTGATACCACTTCTACCTGGTTCACACCCATACTCTAAAAGCCAGGGTGGTGGCTGGAAAGTAGGCAAGCCCTGGCAATGCCTGACCATTTGTCTGGCTGAACAGAGGACAAGAATCCCTGCAGGTTCCAGTGAGGCATGCCTCTGCTTGACTTCTGACACTCCACCTGGTAAAGCATCATCAGGGGGCTGTTCCCTTGGCACTTGGCACTGCCCATCCCTGCCCAGACTGACTCAGTCCTTGGAAGTCCCCTAACCCCTTTTGAACCAGTGTGCATACCCCTAATCCCAGCCCACACCCATCCCTGTTGTAACCAATTGGTCAGGAACATGCTATGACACAGCCTCTACCACTAGGGCCAATGGAACTTATACCTATGGAAGTACAGGTCTCAGTGACTCTTACCAACACAGATGGTAGTCTGTTGCAACAAGAAAGTGCTATTGGAATGTACCATCCCTTGAATTTTGGACATGCAAACTATCCAAGGTGAACACTAAATACCCATTCCCACCCCTTGAACAACAGCTTCACCATGTTTTGAGGCCTTAGTGGAGACTGAATTATATAACTACTGAAGTGACCTCTGTGACTCTGACAGAATGACCCATAGTCATGTAGGTACTCACTAATCCTACCACTAAAATATGACAGATTCAATGAAGCTTCATTATTAAATGGATATGGTGGGGAATGGATGTGACTCGAGTGGTTGAGTACCTGCCTTCCACATTGGAGGTCCAATGCTCAGTTCCTGGGACCTCCTGAAGAAACAAACAAACAAAAAACAAACAACAAGAAAAACAAATAAATTTAGAAAAACTCAGTGAAGCCAATGTGGCTCAGTGGTTGAGCACTGGCTTCCCACATATGAGCTCCCAGGTTCAATCCCCAGCACCCAGTACCTCAAAAAAAGAATGGATATGGTATATCCAAGAACAAGTCTCAGCAGGACCTCAGGGAGTTGCCAGCTCTTTGAACAAAGTTCTACTTTGCTAGATGTGGCTAGACAGCCCACAGGGGATGGAGTCGATGGTCCTATCCCTCCCTTGACTAAGTAGGGAAATCCAGCTGATAGTATATCTTGGTTCACAGATCAAACTGCAAAACTCATAGCTGAGGGAGTCCATTGGGCTAGTATGTCCATCTGTCCATAGAATGGCCACCTTTTAACTGAGACTGGATGAGGGTGTTCTGTCCAATGGGTTGAACTCCACGTGGTGGGAATGACTGTGCAGGCTACTCCAATAACTTTCTGCTATATATTTATAGATTTATAGGTTCTTGCAAGCTGACAATCCATATTGTCCAATGGCTGGCAAATCATGATTGGATTATTAAAATATCCTCCATGTGGGAACAGGGTCTATGGTAACAGCTGGTAAGCTAGGAAAAAGATCGATTTATCACAATTATTGACACCCAATGCAAAAGACCATTTGAAGCAGACACAAGTGGAATTTCCATGCCAGCCAATAACCCAAGAAGTTGCAATGATTTCCCACTAGATCCACCACAGAATATGACACAGAATTCCCACTCAGATTCAAGAATTAACAAATCCGGAAGACTCACTGTAGAAGAGGCAGAGGTCAAAGACAAAGCCCAGTAATGAGACTCAAGAAAATGAGCTCAGGCTACACAGCATGGTGTGGTGGACCATATCAGCTGAGGCTTAAGCCCTGCATCAGAGTGGCAACTCTCATTAGAATACCTATCATTAGTCAAGGGGTTGCAATAGTGTCTCATCAAGTCAGATATATGCTCTAGATATGAGACAGCAATTCATATGCATTATATCCATGTTGGTACCACCATGGCAGCCTTGGAGAAACACCTAGGTTATGTGATCTTCTATACAAGACTCCAGTCAGATCAATATATCTCATTTACAGCACACTTGGCCCAGCAATGGGAATGCTCTCATTACATGATATTGGCCTTTCATGATCCTTGTTATTTCCAAGCAAATGGGGACTAGAATATTGGAATGCATGACTCAAGTAAAGCCCATCAGGAAGAACAACTTATTTGGGTGGAACCTTTGTGTAGTTAAAGCTACTTGAACATTGAACACTGCATTCCACTGAAAGAGAAACATGACACTACAACATATGTTGGGAAACACTGAGTCATTAGGGGAACCCAAATCTCAGTGTACTCAATTGAAAACACAATCCTTGGGGTGATTTGTTATCTGGGCAGCAGTAGTGTTACTGCAAGGACACCTCAATTTTTAAACTGGCATTGATGCAGGTACCTCCCTCCGATGTGATTCATGGGAACATGTGTCCAATGCCAAGGCACTTGGATCCTCTAGTTTTACCTGGAACTCCTGACCTATCAGTACAGGTGGGCAATATTATGGGCTCTGTCAAATTTGTTCAGGATATAACTTCCCTCCTCAGATGGGGTGATCAAGGCTGGAATATCTGGGCTAGCTAACAGAGATAATTCATTCATTAAATGATAGGTATTTGGGTTGATTCCACCTGTTATTGTAAATTACATTTCTCTGAATATTTGTACACCATTAATTAAATAGCTCTCTCAATATTTGGATTTATATTTCAAGGCTGAGAATTGCTGGGTGATCTGCTAATTCTGTGTATAACTTATTGAGGAACTCCCCAAATATTTTCTACAGTGGTTGCACCATTGTACATACCCACCAGCAAACAAGGATTCCAATTTCTCTACATCCTCACCAACAGTTATTTTAGATTTTCAAAAATATAACTCTTCTAAGGAGTGTGAAGTGATGTCTCTTTGTGGTGTTTATTTGCATATTCTGAAAGACTAAAGATGTTGAGCATGATTTCATATGGTTTTTGGCCAATTGCATATATTCCTAGAAAGAAATTTCTATTCAAATAATTTGCCCATTTTTAATTAGATTAGTTGAATTTTTGTTCAGTGGTAGGTTTACCATTTTTATATACATCCTGGATATTAGGCCCTTTGCAGACATATGAGTGAAAAGTATTTTCTCTCATTTTGTAGATTGTCTTTTCACTTTCTTGAGAGGAACATTTGATGAACAAAATTTTTTAAATTTTTTGAAATACAATTTATCTTTTTTGTTTGTTTCTAGTACTTTTAATGTTATATCTAAGCATCAATTACTCCACCCAAGGTCATGAAGACTAATCCTCATATTTTCTTACAAGAGTTTTATACTTTTTCTCTTACATTTAGCTCTCAAAATTACTTAATTTTTAAAAAATATTGTAAGATAAAGGTCAAAATTCATGCTTTGCATAGGAATTTCCAGTAGTTCTGCCACCATTTTGTGAAGACACAATTCTTACTTAAGTGAAAGACCTTAATGAAGATGAAAATTAATTGACCATAGATGTATGGGTTTATTTCAGGAAAATCAATTCTATTCCACTGTTTCATATATTTAACTTTTTTATGTGAATATCACCCTATTTTAATTACGGTAGATTTGTATTATGGTCTGAAATAGAGAATTGTTTATCCTCCAATAATGTTCTTTTTTTAAAATATAATTTTAAATATTCAGGCTCTCATAATTCCAAGATTATAAGGGTCAACTTTTACCTTTCTTTCTTAAAAATGGCCTTTGGGTTTTTGTATTGCATTGCATCTCTAAATCATTTGAGGGACTATTGCTACTTTAACTATATTAAATTTCCCATTTTATAATATGGTGTTTCATCAAATGCTTTATCTGCATCAAATTCAATGATTTTTGGTGTGTTTTTTTTTCAATCTAGCAATGTGGAGTATTACATTGGTTGATTTCTTTTATGTTGACAAATCCATTGCATTCTTTTAAGTCATATCTCTGTTTATGAAACTTATTATTTGTCCATGAAATGTATGTCAAATGTATGTCAATTATTGAATGATATTTTAGAGGAGGATTTACAGTATACACATCCTTTCACAGACATAAATAATGAAATGTAGGGATGTTGGAGCTGATGGTGGTTGATATAGGACAAGATTTCAGCTACCACCTCACTAAAATATTAGGCTGTTCAAATAGATTTTCAACCAAATCCCTTCATTCTATATCTTCTGAGCCTCCTAAACCTATGAAGATTGTAGGAAATGACATCAAGATGCTTATACTTCTTCTATTTTTGGTTCAGGGGATTTTCATGACTATAATTACATGATAGGAGTCATTGACTCATTCCAGTTGATCAATACCTTCATTTGGTCAGCCCCATAATGAAATACATTCTTAAGTTTTTTATTTGATATCCAAATCCATTGGGGTAAGATATAGAACTCAGTGTTGAGGAAGTTACATTGCTAGACACCACATGTGGAAGAACTGAAATGATTTAGAACAAGTGTATCCAGAAGATCAGATTCAGGGTGGAAGAGGAAGGAAGTGGGAGTCCACCAGACAGGTTTAGATGTTGAAGAACAAATATTAGTACAAATACCAAGTATTATATTGAGAAATTCCAGACTGCTTTTTCAGTGGAGGCCTATTTCCAGATGTTTCATGGGTTGGGGATCCCTATGTTTTGGAATAAGGGTTGGAATTGAAAATCTCTGAACATCATGGGCTAATTAATAAATACAATTCAGTGATTTATATAATCTCATCTGTACAATGAAGGTATTCATATAATCTTTTTATCCAGGGAAGCAAATGCTTCTGAACTTTTGACACCGGGAAAAGAGAGTCCTCTCTCTATTTCTCTTGGAGCACACTTTATGTTCCTCTTTATTGGGGCTAGGGTTATTCCTAGTTGAATGGTTTGGCATTCATGACAGGAGGGTTTGGAAATTGCATTCAAGATGAGTATTTAGGCTTCTTTCTCCATTTGCAGCTTTGCTTATGTACTGCATTTCTGGAGGTGAATTAAAATCAAGAGCAAGATAGTTGCCAGTGGAGCTATTGAAAATGCAACCATAGGTGAGTAAGGAATTCTTTAACTGAAACTCCACATCAGTTATGAGCTAACATCAGGTTCCTCCAATTGGCATGGATCTTTGAAGTGCATTTAGGAAATATTCAAGGATCCAAGCTTCAGTTAAGTTTATAAATGACTCTAGAATAATTATGGTAATTAGGGACTCATCAATAAGCAATCTCCCACCATTACAATAGTGTTCTCAGCCTCCATCAAGCTGTGAATTCTTTTAAGAGATAATTTATTTTTCTTACCCAACCTATGGCCACACTGGAGAACTAATGCAATTACGGATCATGTTAATGCCTAAAACTGACTTGTGGTGAAGAGAGGTGATAGAGATGAGTAAGAATAGAAGTTTCAGGAAGTGGATGTGACTCAAGTGGTTGGGCAACCATCTACCATATGGAAGGACCCAGGTTCCATCCCCAGACCTCCTGGTAAAATAAAAAAAGTGAGCAGGTGAGGTGGGTCCACATGTGGTGAGCCACAGGCCTGCACAGATGCATGGCAAGCCAGGTCCACATACAGTGAGCCACAAGATAGCTGAGCCATGCAGCAAGGTGATGACAAACAAAAGAGAGACACAGGGGAGAGCCAAGGCTAGACATGCCAGAAACCAGGAACTGAGGTGGTGTAAGTGACAGGATGCCTCTCTCCCACATCAGAGGTCACTAGGATTGAATCCTAGTGAAGTCTGGAGGAGAAAAATGAGAATAGAAGGCAAGAAACAGACACAGAATATCCAGGAATGGACACAGAGAGCAAGTGGGGGTGGGGGGAGGACTCATAGAACTATACACCAAAAAGAAAAATTAAAGTCAATTAAAAAAAATAGAAGTTTACAGTCAGCAAGAAGGCTGAGTTTCAGCAAGTATATTCAATCAATTCATTGTTAAAGGTACTGTGGTGTAGGTCTGTGCATTGTTTCCAGAAGCAAAAGAGAAGATTAGTAAATAAAAAGCCATGAGGAATCATTTATTTTCTCCAATTAATTTTCTTAAAGATTTGATGGAATATATTTTGAAATACTCAAAAATTCAAAAAACTAAAATTCTCTTTACATCTTTTGTTCCCAATTCTACAACTTCAATTTCTACAAATCAACTTTATTCCAATTTTATTAATGGATACAATATATAGGAAGAATTTTTTCCTTAATTGTGGCTGTGCATTCAGGAGGTATATAATAGTAGAATAAAATTTATGTCCCTGTGAATAATTTTGAAGATTTGGTGAGACCAGCAGCAATGAAGGGGCTTCTTTAAGATAAGATGAAGGTACAAGAGAGACAATGGAAAGTGGTGTCCATAGATCTCAGAAAAAGTTGTAAATGGGAGATCTTCTACTACAGAAATGGTCAGGCTAGGGCCATCTTTCAGTACAACAGTCTCACAAATCTCTTGCTTGTTATCATGATCCATCTGCACCTATACATGATAATGAACACCCAGTTAGGTATAACTGAGGGAGGCAGCACTTATTAATCCTAAGTCCTGTATGAAACCTCTTCAGTTCTGCAGAAACCTGTATATTATTTCAAAGTTCCATGTCATTTTATTGAATATTACACCTGTGATTTGAATTTAAATAAAAAAGGACTTTACAAATCACCAATGAGATTTGTCAAAATGCATAAGATATTTTTTAAATGATTTTATAAATGAGAGCTAAATGAGGTCATCTATATAGGAGTATAATTTAACCATAATCATTGTTTAAAAGTGACATATCATGGATATTGTTTGTTTTACGGTAAGTCTATAGATTTACTTGAAATGTATAGAAATGAGTGTTTTAGTTATGAATGTTCAACTGAAAGTTTTATAATCTGCATCAATAAGTCATAGCTACATGTTTATTGGGAAACTTCCAGGTGTATATCATACTACATGTCATATGGTATTACTTTGCAATGAAGTTTTGTACTCAGAGTGTGTATGTGTCTGAAAATCAGATGACAGTTCAGCATTGATAATGATGTTATAGGAACCCCAAATATATTTTGAGCTTTATATATATAGGCTCTGCTTACTCCATTCAGTCATTTTCAGCACCACACTCAGGACATTGGTAAGGATGGCCCATGTGAACCCAAATTTCTGTGATTTTTTAGGAGTTAGTCACCTTCAATTATGTTGTTGTAGACTTCACTGAGTAAGAGTGGGAACTTCTAAACACATCTCTGAGAAAGCTGTTCAGAGAAGTGACACTGGAGAATACCAATTACCTGGTCTTAGTGGGTGAGCCACTCAAAATGTATCTACCTTCTATATTTATATCTATCTTTCTATCTACCATCTATTTACCCTGTCTACTATCTACCTATATATCTCAAATCATTTTCTATTTATTTTTCAAATAATGAGATAAGCTTCTAAATATGGTTGTATAATCTTATATTCTCTTATATTATATATTTAAATTTTAATACATTTATAATATTTTATAACACATACAACTGCCTAAATGAAATGTTTCCTTACATTTTGCTTACATCAATTTCATCCCAATAGAATTTCATCTTCTTGACCTCAACTTAATGTCTTTCTAGAACCTCAATTTCCAACACTCAGGGCTGTGTTGAGAACTTAATGAATAGTTTTATAATGTAGGAATAATTTATTATTTTGAAATATGTATTCTGATCCAAGGGTTATGCAGAGGCTTCAGAACACAGTAGGAAAAACATCACATATATCCTTTTCCACACCGAATTTAGATCGTACTGATGGAGTTTATGTTTATTGGATTATTATCAAACACTGTGGAAATGTAAAATTTTTGCTTATTTAGAATATAGAGGATTCTGCAATCTCTCTTTGAACTTGTGCATAGGCAGCAACAGCTAGTGGTCCTTATAGAAATGGACACAGGGTCAAGGGTTACATCTTTCCTGTTGGAATATTGTAAATGTCCTGTATTCAAGGTACTGTTGTATTTATGGCATTCAGCCCTTAAATTATTTTTTCATATCCTACCTTGGACTTCAAGAGAGTGCACTGTGACAATGACAACTCAAAACTTTGGTATCCTTTTTTCTACAATGGGATATCAGGTCTGCATATCAGATGTGCTTTCCCAGTTGTAACAAGAATTGTGGGGGAAAAAAGAGGATTTCCTCAAAACCAGAGACCAAGGGAACTCTAAGAATATGTGCATCAGTAGAAGAGGGGACTTGTAAGAAATAGGTTAGGAGCTTGAAAATATCAACTTCAGGTTTCCTTAAGTGATTTATGATTTCTGAAAGGTAGGTGAGGATATGGGGGAATTTTTGTCACATGTGGTCATTACTCCATACACTTCTCAAGTTCTAGTCAAGTGTTTTGAGCTTTGGGAAAGGGATACTCATTTGCTATTGTACTTAAACTTTCATATAATGATCCTTGTCCTCATCCTCCTCTTGGAAGGTTTTGTCTTTTTTTTTACCATCATGATAAACCAACTTTTTAATTTTTCTAATATCACAGTTCTGAAAATTTTTTCTGATTGTAGTGTCCTATAATATTTTGTTCTGCCTAGAGTATTCTTTAATTTGATATACTTTCCCAAATAATTGGGCATGTCTGAAGCATACTAAAAGAGATATTTAGAACTTTCCATCCTTTTCATTCCCTTAATTCTACTCTAATAGTTTATTGTGTTTTTTTTTTCCAATTATTACAATCAGGAAAAGTGCCTTTATAAAACAAGAAATGATGTTCATCCAACTTATATGTGGGAAAGACACTTCTAATTCATGTCATTGATAACCTTCATTGTGTGACCCCTAGTTTTCCAAATAGATACCAGGAATGGAATAAATTAGGAATTCAGCAAAATCACATAACTATAGTTAATGCTGAAACTAAATGCTAACCCAGCCAAAATTGTCATAATTTGAATTTAGGGAAAAATTAATCTGAGCACAAAACTCTAACCTGAGATCATATTTAAAAGCATTGCATAAACATGGTTCACATATATAATCTTTGAAATATCTTGTAGTTCAAAATTAATTGGATAGCTCTCCAATTCAATTGTTATAATAGAGAAAATCTCCATGCATGGAGGATAATAATACATATATGAAAGTAACATGGGAAAGATTTATTGGAGATGATTATTGGAGGATTATTCTAAAATCTATATGTCAGGAAATGAATTAGCTTATGTATATAGACAAATGTTTTACATTCTTATCTAATTCCCCACAGCAAAGAGCCCACACTCAAAAAAATTCCTTTAAGTGTAATTATTTGTAAGATGATTCCACTCAAAAATCCACAGTGACCAAACATGTATTAATTCACATGACAAAGAAACCATATTTCAGGAAACCACTTGAAACAGCCCTCAGTGACCATTCATCTTTTAGTAAACATAGAGTCACACTTAGAAGTAAATCATATGAATGTCATCAAAGTACTAAAGCCTTTGTGAAATGCTCCAGTCTGAGACAATACAATGGAAATCATATTGTAGAGACACACTCCATGAATGTCAACAATGTGGTAATGGTTCCAGTCAAAGTTTTAAATTTAGACAACATGAAAGAACTCACATTGGAGAGACAGCCCATGTATGTAATCTTTGTGGGAAAGCCTTTCATTGCTCTTCCCTTAAACAACATGGGAGAACTCTGAAGTGAAATCCCATGAATATTATTTATGGGGTAAAGCCTTTATTGAATCTCCTAATCTTAGATGACATGAGAGAACCCACACTGGAGAGAAAACCTATGAATACCATCTATGCAGGAAAACTTTCATTCATTGTTCTTCCCTTAAATGCCATGAGAAAACTCACACTGGATAGAGACCCCATAAATATTATCTATGTATGAAAGCCTTCAGTCAATAGTCTCATCTTAGACAATGTGAGGACACTCACACTGAAGAGAAGGCCATGAATGTCACATATGTGAGGAGGCTTTCACTCATAGTTCTGTGCTCAGGTAACATAAGAGAATGCATGAAGGACAGGAGCAATAAGAATATCATCTATATGAGAAAACCTTTATTTTTCTAACTTTAGACAACATGAGATTACTCAAACTGGAGGTAATCCCAAGGAATATCATTGATGTGAGAAAGCCATCAGTCAATATTCTGACTTTATATTGAATGAGAGAACTCACATCATAAAGGTTTTAGATATGAAAGAGGCTTCAGCCATAGATTTAACCTTTAAACATACCAGAGAACTCACATAGTGAAGGAACACTATGTTTGTAGTCAATATGGATTTGCCTGTATTCATCCATACTACATCAGTTATCTAAGGAAATTCATTATGGAGAGGATCCATATGAATGTTATCTATGTAGAAAAGCCCTTAATAGATGGTTTGATGATATACCACATGAGAGAACTCACAATATAAATGTAATGGCAGTTAAGAGGCTCATCTACCACTTAAACTGATAAGCAAACCGGAGAAATCACATGTGAGAAATTCTTTATCTTTACTGAATGTGGGGTTGCCTTAATTTAAAATTTATCCTTTAAATAAAAGGAGCGAACTTCATAGGGGTGAAACACTAAGTCTGTAATCAAGGTGTAATACCATTCAGGCAAATCCAAGCCTTGGTGTGCTATGGAAAACTCAGTTTAGGAATAACCACATAAACATGAAATGAGAAGGAAAAGTCTTTACTAGAAGAATGAAACCCCTTGGGGAATCACCAGAAAATTCAAGGTGGAGAATGTATTCAGTGGAACTGATATATTTGTTTCGGTTCTGATCTTAGAGGAAAACAATACTTCATCTAAGTGACCAGAATCTTTATCAGTGGGTCAGAGGGTCCTGCACACAATAGTTCACTTAATCAAGCAGAGGTCCAGATAGTTCCCATTGCCCCTTGCTAATGACTCAGTAGGGTCAAAACACTCTGCAAAAGTCTTGTTCATAATCAAATAGATAATATATTCCATAATATACTAGGCCCATAGGCAATGACATTAAGATGGTTCACATTGGGAAATCCTGCCTTTGACTTTATTGAAAAATTAAGATTCAGAGTAAGCATATATGAAAATTTTACAGTTAATTTCTTACTTTATTTTAAAAGGGTAATAAATGGGGACCACTAAAAGTATTTCTCTTCTTACCACTAACTCTCATATTTTGTGTAATATTGAAAGACTGAATGCTTCACCCTAAATAGAGAAAAAGAAAAGGATGTTTTCTCTCATCCCTTCCTTTATATACAGATAAAAGTCCCGATGGCTTACATTTGGCTGACCCATCAGTGAATCAGCAATGAGTCAGAGTCCTCAAAATGCCAATGTAGGAAGGGAAGGGCCTATGTCTGGTATTGTATCAGGATGATGGTTGTTGTGTGCCTCCACTCCCCACTTCTGCAAGTGTGTAATTTCCTGACGATCTTGGAAAACATGGTCTTGAATTTATTGTCATTGGGCTCTGCTGGTGAAGTTTTCGGATTACCCAGTATCCACGATATGGTGGGGTTTTCTAGCCTCAGGAGGTCCTGAGAGCTCTTGGTAGTCTTATCCTACTAGAACAATGTCCAATAGCACACAGGAAGTTGCTTTTCCAAGGAGTAGTCCTGGGCTGTGTCCAGGAATTTTGTGGTCTAAAAGCCCATGGCTCTGTTTTAAGCATGACAAAATATAAATGTGCCAGGAGCATAACAAGATGTGGAACATGTTGGCACCAATATACAAATAGCTTAATAAAGTATTGGGCCTCCTTTTTGGAGGTGGATGACTTTACAGGAGTAATTTATCCTGCACCAGTTCAAGAATCCAGTACTGGACTCTGCTTTAAGTGCTGTATATGCTGCCTAAGCATGTGACCTGCTAGGCAGGGCCTTGTATCTTGTTGGAATTTATGGCCCAGCCAGATTGTTGAAACCCAGTTAACAATATGTGCAATACCTGGGCAATTTGT
This sequence comes from Tolypeutes matacus, assembly GCA_026826555.1. Lineage (NCBI taxonomy): Eukaryota > Metazoa > Chordata > Mammalia > Cingulata > Chlamyphoridae > Tolypeutes > Tolypeutes matacus. The sequence goes on along the minus strand of JAKSZT010037117.1, from coordinate 60,319 downwards.
TCCTTCCACTTGCTCACCAAAATGTAGTCAACAATATAATGGAACACACTGTGTCATTTTGGCCAGAGTAGCTTACTCAAATACTGTCTACCCCATTGGGGGAAGATAGTGGGTGAGTTTATATACTTATGTGTAAATACAATGAAGATATACTTTAGGCATTGCCATTGGAAAACAACTTGATCCTGGTCTTCTTCTCAGAATGGGAAGACATAAAAGGCATTCACCATGTCAACAACTGCAGAACAAACACCAGTGTAGACCATAATAATTTCCAGGAGTTTCACAAAGTCTGGGACCACAGGTGCCAAAGAGGAAACTTCTGAATTCAAGTGCCAGTTATCTATAATTAGCCACCATACTCAATATGCCTTTTCCAATGACCAAACAAGGCAGAGATGATGGAGTAGAAGAGAGCCATAGATACAAGACCTTTTATGAGCCTGTCAAGTCTTTTTCTTTGCCAGGAAGGTGGTATTGCTGCTGTTGGGCAATGGAAAGAGCTGGAAGCACTGGGGGTGCATGGTCCATCACTCCCCAAATGTGAGGGCCAGAATTTGTTGGGATGAGGGTGCAAACAATTTTATTCAATACTGAGATGTGCAGTGGTGCAGGATGTAGACATAAAGAAATTACATACATTTTAAGAATTAATTACATATTCCCTATCACCACTCCATAACCTGGTAACCTATCTTACAGATCCTGTGATTTGATTATAATTATTTCATATCAGTGTGTTCACACAATATTTGCATTTTGCATATAGCTTATTTCACCCAACATGATAACTTTGGATCACTCATATCACAGGTATCAGAACACCATCCTTTTTTTTTGGAGAAGGGAGTACTGGGGCTGGGGCTTGGGACCTCTTATGTGGAAAGCCAGCACTCAAACACTGAGCCTTTTGGGGAGGCACTGGGACCTGTGGGAAACAGGCACTCAACTGCTCGAGCCCCATTTTCTCCCCAATTCTTTTTTTTAATGTTGAAAAAGATTCTTTTTTGTGTACATAGCATATTTTATTTATCCATTCATTGGATGATGGGACATCATCCAATGTGCCAACTTTTGGCAATTGTGAATAATGCTGCTATGAACATCAGTATGAAAATATCTGTTTGGGATGCTGATTTAAATTCTTTTTGGGTAGATACCTAGTATTTGGATTGCCAGGTCATATGGTAGTTGTATACTGACCTTTTTGAGGAATCATCAAACTGTCTTCCACATTGGATGCACCATTTTAAATTGCCACCAGCAATGAATGAGAGTTACTATTTCTGCACATCATCTCCAAATTTATTATTTTATGCTTTATTTTTTAATAGCAACCATTCCAATGGGTGTGAAAAGCTATCTCATTGTGATATTGAATTGCATTTCCCTGCTTGCTAATTTTTTTTTAAAATTTATTTATTCATTTATCACCCCCTTGCTGCTTGTGCTCGCTGGGCCAGCCAACCATGCCGTGCGGGTGGGCCTGCCCCCACCAGAAGGCCCCGGGAACTGAACCCGGGGCCCCCCACATGGCAAACGGGAGCCCTACTGATTGAGCCACAGCCGCTTCCCCCTGCTTGTTAATTACATTGAGCATCTTTTCACATGCTTTCTAGCAAATTATTTTTCCCCCATTTTTAAACTTTATTTTTAAAGAAGTTTTAGATTACAGAAAAGTTACTTCAAAAATCTAGAGGATTCCCATATAGCCCACCTTCTCCCCTCTCACATTTCCCCCGATTAATAACATCTCATATTAGTGCAGTACATTTGTTACAATTGATGAACAAATATTGAAGCATTACTACTAATCATGGTATGGCAGTTTGAGATTATTTATCAATCCCAAAATGAGAAAGATTATGTTTGTAAACTAATCTATTCTTCTGAGTGTGATATCCTTTGATTTTATTAGATTCAGGTGAGATGTCTTTGATTAAATTAGCTGAGATTGGGGTTTTGATTTGACCACGTCAGTAAGTCATAAGTCCCTGCCCCCTTGGTGAGCTGATATATACAGACACTTACTCAAGAATATACACCAGAAGAGAAAGAGGTTTGTCATGCTTGATCCTGGGACCCCAAGGAGAGATGAGTCATTTGCCTGATAGTTTGCATCTGATATAGAAAGCCTGGAAAGATACAAGCCCTAACCAGGAGAGAGAGAGGACTGGAATCCCAGAGGGAAAAGAAAGACCAGGAAGAGATCGGCAACCATCTTGCTTCAATATGTGCCAACTGACTTTGTTGAGAAAGCAGCCTTGAGTTAGACTTTTTATGAAATTGTGACTGTGAGGTATTAACCAAAATAAAAACCCCTCATGGAAGTCAACAGATTTCTGGTACTTTGCATCAGAACCTCTTTGGCAGACTAATAAACATGGTTTATAGTTTACATTATGGTTTACACTTTGGACCATACAATTTTATGAGTCTTGAAAAAATGTATAATAGCCTGTATCCATCACTGCAATATAATGCAAAGCAATTCCAATGCCTTAAAAATGCTGTATGTTCCAAATATACATTCATCCCTAACCCCTCAGGACCTCTGATAGTTACTATCATTATATCAATGTTACAAGTACCTCCATTACTACAATAGTAATAAATCTACTTTGGTCCATGATTGTATTCCCCCTTATGTTTATTCACTCCTCAATCTTGAGGATTTTGGGATGGTGATGTCTGTTCTACTTCAGATTGAGGGGATCTTATATCTTATGTGGCAGATGAAAGGACTTATTTTGCTTGCAGTTCTAAATATTTGCTATTTGAGATGGGGGTTGTGATTATCATCATTTTGATGGTTGCTCTGGGCATGTCTGATGAACTGGAGAGGTGTTGGCTATAAATCTGGTGAGATTCAGGCACAACTGACATGAACAGAATGAAGATTTGTCTCTGCAACATATATTTAATGTGTATAGAGCTAATTATAGGTTTAAATAAAAGGGGTAGCAGAATCATGCACATGATTCTAACTCTGTTAATTTTTGAAAAAGTGTTGATTTCATTTGTTTGTATGCCTTGCCTTGATCATTTCTATGTCTTCTTTGGAGAGAAGTCTGTTCTAGTCTTCTGACCATTTTTAATAACTTTTTTGTCTTTTTAGTGTTAAATTGAAGGATTTCTTTTCAATACTTTATATTAATTTTTTATAGGATGTGTAGTTTCCAAATATTTTCTCCTATGTGTAGGTTACCTTTTACAATAAAGTCCATTGAATGACAAGAGTTTTTAATTTTGATCATGTTCCTTTTATCTATTTTTTCTTTTGTTGCTTGTGCTCTGGATGTAAATCTAAGGAACAATTGACTAAGACAAGTTTCTAAAGATGCTTCCCTACATTTTCTTCTAGAAGTTTGTTAGTTCTAGGTCTGATGAAACTATTTGATTCATTTTGAGCTGATATACCATGAGGTAGAGGTCCTACTTTTTATTTTCTCCATGGAGATCCAGTTTTTCAAGCACAATTTGTTGAAGAGGCTATTTGTAGACAAAAGGGTGTTGATGCAAAATACCAGAAATCTGTTGGCTTTTATAAAGGGTATTTGGAGTAGAACCTTACATTCACAAGGCCTTGAAGAATAAGTTACTTCCCTCACCAAAGCCTGTTGCCATGTGTTGGAGCAAGGTGGCTGATGGTCTCTGTGAAGGTTCAGCCTTCCTATTCTTCCTAAGGCTCAATGGTCCCAGTTTCTTTTGAACTCAGTGGTAGGCTAGTATTAGGCTTGTGTCTCTCTCCAGGGCTCTTTTCTTTCCAGGTTTCTCAGCTGTTCAGAGCTCTGGTCTCTTCAGCTGCAAACTATCAGGTGAACAGCTTGGCACTCTCTCTGGGATTCTAGTGCCCAAAAGTAAACCTTCTGTGTTCTCCTTCTCTGTATATTTACTTCTCTGTCTTTTAGCATACATTTATATAGCTCACAAACCCAGGGAAGGCAGGGACACAAACTGAGTTGCCCTAATGATGTGGTCAAATAAAAGCCCTAATCTTGATTTGATAGGGTAAAAGTGAAACCTCTGAAAATAATACAACCTAATAAACCTAAAGGAACAGACCAGTATACAAACACAATCCAATATTTTCTTGAATTCATATACAAAACCAAACTGCCACATTATTCTTTCCCAATTGAAAGGTCTTTTCTAACTTGTCAAAAGTGAGTTGGTTTCCATCTTTTGGCAATTGTTAATAATGCCACTATGAACATGGGTGTGTAAATATCTATTTGTGTCTCTGCTTTCATTTCTTCTGAATACATTCTTAGAAAAAGGATTGCCAGATCATATAACAGCTTCCTGAGGAACTGCTAAACTGTCTTCTACATAGGCTGCACCATTCTACAGTCCCAGCTGTAGAATATTAACACTACAGCAAAGCAGTGTTAATATTTCTCCATGTCCTCTACAGCACTTGTAGTTCTCTGTTATTAAATAATGGCCATTCTATAATGTGTGAAATTGTACATCATTGTAATTTTGATTTGCATTTCCCTAATAGCTAGTGATATTGAATTTGTTTCATGTGCTTTTTGACTATTTGTATTTCCTCTTTGGAAAAATGCCTCATCAAGTCTTTTGCCCATTTTTAAACTAGTTTTCTTGCCTTGTTATTGCTCAGTTGTTTGATCTCATTATATCACATGGAAAATCAAACCTTTATGGTATATGTGGTATGATGGTTAGGCTAATGTGTCAACTCAGCCAGGTAATTGTGCCCAGGTGTTTGGTCAAGCAAGCACTGGGCTAATTGTAATACAAGGACATTTATGGACTCTAGTCACCAGTGAGGTTACACATAGATAGCTGTTTACATGTACATGAATCAGGAAGATTGCCTTCAGCAAGGAGTGATGCTTTATCCTACCAGTGGGATGTCTTAAAAGGGGAAGTGATTTCAACATTCAGAGAGAATATCCCTGCTCACTTATGGACAGCCAACTTCTCCCAGAAACTCATCATGAACCTTCATTGGGGTTTCATCGGAACCCCTAGTTTGCAGCCTGCCTGCAGAACCTGGACTTCTGCATCCCCACAGTCATGTGAGAGACTCTTATAAAATCTCATATTATTGACTTATATCTCCTGTTGATTCTGTTTCCCTAGAGAACACTGACTAATACATATGTGGTTTGCAAATATTTTCTCCCATTAGGTAAGCCACCTTTTCACCCATTTAACAAAGCATTTTGAAGGACAAAATGTCCTTTAATTTTTATGGGTCCCATTTATCTTTATTTTCTTTTGTTGCTCATGCTTTGAGTGTAAGATTTAAGAAACCCATACAACAGATCATGAAGATGTTTCCCGTATTTTCATCTAGGAGCTTTAAGGTTTTAGCTTTCATCTTTAGTTCCTTGATCCATTTTGAGCTAATTTTTATATAAGGCATGAGTTATGAGCCCTCATTTTTTCTTACGGATATGGATATTTAGCACAATTTGTTGAGTAGACTGTCTGACTCAGAGAGGTGGGCTTGATAACTTTGTCAAAAATCACTTGGCAACAGAAATGAGGGTCGCAATTTGGTTCCATTGGTCTATAGTCTATCTTTATGCCAATTCCATGAGGTATTATCACTATAACTAGGTAATACAATTTAATGTCAGGAAGTGACAATTCTCCAATTTTGTTCTTCTTTTTAAAAATGTTTCTAGCTTTTTGGGACCCTGTACCTTTCTGAATAAATTTGGTAATTAGATTTTCCATTACTCAAAAAAAAAAAAAATCCTGTTGGAATTTTTATCGGGATTGCATTGAATCTGCAAATCAATTTGGTAATAATTTAGATCTTAATAATATTTAGTCTTCCAGCCCATGAACATGAAATTTCCTTCCATTTATTTAGGTCATCTTTAATTTCTATTATGGGTGTATTGTAGTTTATTGAATAATCTTTGTTATTAATCTTTGTTAAGTTTATTCCTAAATATTTGATCCTTTTAGTCACTATTATAAATGGATTTTTTTTTCCTGACTTCCCCCTAAGTTTTCTCATTAGGAGTATATAGAAACAATTCTGATTTTTGCATATTAATCATGTATTCTGCCACTGTGCTGAACTTGCTTATTAGCTCTGGTTCTTTGTTGTGGATTTTTCAGGGCTTTCTAGGTATAGAAACATATCATCTGTGAATAGTGAAAACGTTAGTTCTTCTTTTCCAGTTTGGATATTTTATTTCTTTTTCTTCCCTAGTTGCTCTAACTAGAACCTCTAGCACTATATTGAACAACAGTAATGGCAGTGGGCATCCTTGTCTTGCTTGCAATATCAACAGTACATCTTTCATTCTCTCACTATGGAGTACAATGTTAGCTGTGGGTTTTTAATATATATCCTTTATCGTGTTGAAAAAGTTTTCCTTCTATTCCTATTTTTAAGACTGTTTTTATCAAGAAAAGATGCTGTATTTTGTCAAATGCTTTTTCCGCATCAATCGAGATGATCATGTGATTTTTCTTCTTTGATTTATTAATGTATTGTATTTCACTGATTTTCTTCTGTTGAGCCACCCTTGTATGACTGGGATAAAACCCACTTGATATTGATGAATAATCTTTATAATGTGCTCTTGGATTCAATTACCAAGTATTTTGCTGGAGATTTTTGCATCTATTTTCATTAAGGATATGCATCTGTAATTTTCTTTTTTTAACTAATCAGTTTTATTGATATATGGTAATACCAAATACCATTGATTTTACACTTTTGGTGATTTTATGCTTTATTAATTTTTTTTTTTTTTTGTAATATCTTTATCTGGCTTTGGCATTAGGTTGATATTGGCTTCATATAATGAGTTTGGTATATATGGCAGTTGCAGATTGTTTTATAAATCCCAAAAGAGAAGAATTATGTTTGTAAAGGAATCTGTTCCTTTGGGTGTGATACCCTTTGATTACATTAAACTCAGCTGAGGAGGATTTGATTAGATTACTTGATAAGATCACCTTAGGGATTTTGATTGGACTACATCAGTGAGGCATGACTCAAGTTGAGTATCTGTCTCATTGCTGGGTATGACTCATTAAGACAGACACAGAAAAAAGAGCTCTGCCATTGTTGATCCTTACATGTGACAGAAAGGAGAAGCTCAAACAGCTGAGGTCCTGGGGAGAGATGAGCCATTTGCCTGATAGCTTGCAGCTGAAATTGGTAAGAAAGCAGAGCAGCCAAAGCTAAGAGGAAAAGTAAGAGAAAAGCCCTATGCCTGAGTGCCCTCAGATGAGTTCTGGAGATGGTACAGACTGGTGAAGAATGCAGAGAGCAGGCAGAGATCAACCAGCCATCTTGCTTCAACACGTGGCTGCTGATTTGGGTGAGAAAGCACCTCTTATGGTGCCTTGAGTTGAACTTTCCACAGCTTTGCAACTCTAAGATTTTATTCCACATATATACCCTTTATAAAAGCCAACTCATTTCTGGTACTTTTCACCAGCAACCATTAGGCAAACTAAAACAGTAGCATTCCATCCTGTTCAACTTCTTGCAAGACTTTGAGCATGATTTTTAATGTCTTCTTTGAATGATTGGTGGAATTCACCTGTAAAGCTATGTAGTCCAGCACTTTTCATTTTTAGAAGTTTTTTTGATGACGTCTTCAATTTCTTTACTTGTGATAGTTTATTGAGGGCTTCTACTTCTTCTAATGTCAGTGTAGCTTTTTCATGTGTTTCTAGAAATTTCTCCATTTCATCTATGTTGCTGAATTTGTTGGTATGCAGTTGTTCATATTATCCTTTTATGATCTTGTTTATTTCTGCAGGGTCAGCAGTAATGTCTCGCCTCTCATTACTGATTTTTTAAAATTTACATCTTTTTTTTTCTTTCTCAATCTAGCTAAAGGATTGTCAATTTTGTTGATCTTCTCAAAGAATCAACTTTTTTTTTAATTCTATTTTTTTCAAGTGCTGGAGATGTTATGGAGAATGGGAATGCTCCTTCACTGTCAATGGGAATGTAAAACAGTGCATCCTCTGTAGAAGACATTTCTGTAGTTCCTCAGTATGCTAAATTTTGAGGGGACATGTAATCCAACAATCCTGCTACTAGGAATATATTCAGAAGGACATAAACAGACAGGCACCCCGATATTAATAGTAGCATTATTCACAATTGCTAAAAATGGAAACAACCCATGTCCATCAAATGAATGGATAAACAAAAGGCTGTTTATTTATATGATGGGATCATATATTGTTGTAAGAGCAAATGAAATTGGGGAGCATATGACCACATGGATGAAGCTTGAGGAAATTATGTTGAGTGAAATAAGCCAGACACAAAAGGACATTTATTGTATGGTCTCACTAATATGAAGTAAATATGAAGAATAAATGCATGGAGTTAAAAATCTAGAATATATGTTATTAGAGGTAGGAAGAGGGCCAAGAAGGGTTACTGATGTTTAGTGTATGTAGAATTTTTAATAGGTTGACTGTAAATGAGTAGAGTTGATGGTAAGACAATATAGTGAATATAACTAACAATGCTTATTTATAATTGTGACTGTAGCTGAAAAGGGGTAGTCTAGGAACATAAATTCCAATTGAAAGAAAGCTAAAAGGATGATCTAAGGACAATGTAACAATATAACACAGTGAGCTCATGGCAGATAAGGATTGTGGTTAATAAAAGAATGTTCTGTAAATTAGAACAAATGTACATCACTCTTACAAGATGTTAAGAATATGGTGATACATGAGAAAAATACAATTAATGTAAATTATGAACTATAGTTAACAGTAATACTGTAATATCCTTACATCAATGTCAAAGATGGTACTATATTAGTGCTAAGGGTCAATAATACGGTGTGTGATAGTTTGAGATTATTTTGTGAATCCCAAAAAAGGAAGATTATGTTTTTAAACTATTCTATTCCTCTTGGTGTGATACCATTTTCTTATATTAAAGTCAGCTGAGAAGGCTTTGATTAGATTGCCTGTTAAGATTAGAGCTTTTTTTATTTGACCACATCAGAAAGTCATGACTTCAGGGTGCATTCCAGTTCCCTTGGTGTGTCTGAGATAGATGGACATTCACAAAGAAAGACAGATACACTGGAAGAGAGAGATTTGATATTTTTGATTGAACCATGTGATAGAAAGAAGAAGGTTCAAACAGCTAATACCCCAGGGTGTGATGAGCCATTTTGCTTGATAGCTTACAGCTGACCTTAGGAAGAGAACTGAGATGGATATAGGAAGTCCTGAGAGACAAGACCTATGCTAGGAGAGAGAGAACTTCACTTAATCATGAAGCCTCAAGAGGAAGGTGAAGCCCAGAGGGAAAGGTAGAGACCAGCCAGAGATCAATGAACTTCTTGCTTCAACAAATGGCAACTGACTGATTAGAAAGAAATCTTCAGTTGGGCTTTTTATGTCCTTGTAAGTGTAAACTTTTACCTCAAATAAATACCCTAAATAAGAGCAGTCAGATTTCAGGTACTTTGCAGCTATTGGAAATTGGTAAATAGTGCCAGCTAATGGGCAAAACTCATCTAAGAAGCTTAAATCTGAGAGAAGTGTGAGGGAGCAGTACTTCCCCCAGCATTGGTAGGGGGAGCCTTAAGCAAAGCTGTAATCTCAGCTTTTGAAGAGATATAAAGAGAGGGGAGAGCATGCTTATGTGCCAAGGTGAGGCCAGAGAGAGGGAAAGGAGACATCTGAGGGGACTGAGTAAGTTTGTTGGGGCAAGATGAGAAGCAACATAATCAAGGCCAACTGAAATAGGCCTAATTATATTTTCTTATCTAGTATCTTGTCTATCAATTGGTATATTTCCCTAAGACACAATATTAAGGGTAGATTCAGTATGTTAGATGGAAACAACATTTTACCCATTTGGGTATTCCCTACTAAAGTAGGTTAGAACAAATGGGGTTAATGTGCCCAGAAACATGACTTGCTCATCCTGCTGCTTCCACCTTTCCTCCACAACTCTCCATATAGAGATTTTGCATATTAAATCCCAACTTATGGTGTACTACTAAAGCCACATGTGATCTGCCTTCTTCCCAGCTATCCTATTGCATCCCCAACTGATTTTTCCACTCTCTCATCTGTTCCTTGAATTGTGGAACTACATTCCCTATTTTAGACATTTGCCCTTCCTGTGACTGCTGCCAAGAATGCTCTTTCCTTAGCACTTTGTATGCCTGCCACCTTCTCTTTCTTCAGAGCTAAGCCGAAGGTCACTTCATCTACTTACTTGAAAGGAAATCTTTCTATATACCCCATACGTCATTAGTTATCATAACACTCTTTTTAAGATTTATTATTTTTTTAGTGTGGTTATGTTTCTTTAACTTTATTTTTAGAGATGTTCTGATTTATATTTACAGAAAAATTATAACAAAAATATAGAGAAATCCCCTATAACACCCCCTGCACCTACTCATGGTACATTGTCTTGTACTCTTTTGTTGCATACTGTACATGTTAATATTTAAATTGATAACTCTGCAATTTCCACCGTGGGATGTCTTTTCAGCTTGGTTTTGTAACCAGCCATTAATAAGACAGAGACTGTATTGAGCTTCAGTGTTCCTATCAGTAATGTCTGCCCAAGGCAAATGCACTGTGCAGGGTTTTCTTAGACTTTTTTGGGCCTCTGTCTCATGCTGTGCTTTTTTTATGACAGAGAATAGTTTTAATTTTCTTTGTTTTGGTTTGACATACAAAAAATCTTTCCTTGCCAGAAGGTGAAGAGATACCACTTAGGATCTGTGCTTTGCTTTTGTTTGTTAGATGTGAGTCCCACTGTTTACAGGAGTTTGTTTGTTCCCTCTTTACCGAGGATATAGACCTCTCTCTCTTGGGTATTTGAAGCTGTCAGGCCTTTGTCCAAGACTGTCCACCACTATAGTATTTTACAATTTCTTCATTGTCTCATGCTGCTTTTGCATATATTCTTGTAGGAAAGACATCCCAGGGATGACTTTCCCAAGTTGATCTTTCCCAGACTAAACAGGGCCTGGGACCCACTAAGGGGTTGCTAACTGGCTCAAATGTACCCTAAGGGGCATGACAGGGAGGGTAGCAAAAGCTTATTGGATAGTTCCAAAAAGCTGAGTTTTCCTGGCCTGCTGAGCAAAGTCAGCCCTTCAGCTAACTGTCACTTGCACCTCTGAGGAAACATTTCATCTTTATTTTTTGTTTGTTTGTTTGTTTGTTTTCTTTTTTGTTTTTAACACTTCATCTTTAAATCACCATTGTTTCTGCTTCTGCCCAGTGATGATTGAAACATTGGCTACCACCACATATGTCAAGAGAAGGTTGAAACAATAACTTCCCTGAGAGTCAGTATCCAGTGATCTGAATTTGCTAATCAGATCACTTGATTGGATAATTGGGGTTTGCTGTCCAAATAGAATTTCAAAGGGTGAATAACCTGTGGGTCCTGGAGTACACCTAACTTGGAGAAGTGTAAGGGAAGTAAGTCTACACAGGGAAGACCAGTTTCTTGGCAGAATTTGGCTAGGGTGGTATTGAGGGTTCGATTCATGTGTTCAACTTTCCCTGAACTCTGGAACCTGTAAGCAGTATGGAGCTTCCACTTGGTTCCTAGCATTTTTGCTAGCTCTTGGACTATGGCAGTGACAAAGACCAGGCCATTGTCACTTCCAATAGACAGTGGCAGCCCATGTCAGGGACTGATTTCCTTAAGTAAAGCCTTGGTCACTTCTCTTGACTTTTTGGTGTGAGTGGGGAAAGCTTCGACCCAACCTGAAAAGGTGCATATCATCACCAACAGATATTTGTACCCCTGACTTGGTTTCACTTCCATCAAATCTACTGTGACATCTTCAAAGGGGGCTGTCCCCATGTGCTGGACAGCTGCTGGAGCACGGGGGCCCTGAGAAGGGTTTTTTTTGGCACAAACTTGGCACTGGCTACTGATGGTGGCACAGAGAGAAGACAGCCGGGCTTTGTAGTAGTATCTCCCAAGCAAGACTTCTTGTGCAGTTTTCCCTAGGTGGGTGAGTTGGTGGTATCACTGGATGAGGGCATGAGTGGCTCCTTTTGGGACAAAAATCTGGTCATCCAGGAGCAGCCAAGTTCCTTCAGGGGTTCGACTTTCCCCTTCTCTCTTAGCCCATTTCTGTTCTTCCCTGGTGTCGTTTAGTTGATTAGTCTCTTGTCCTAAGAGGGATTACTGCAGTGTCAATTCTGGGACTCATATTCTGTGGGTTCCTTCAGCTGTTTGCCAAGCTGCTTTGTCAGCTAGACTGTTTCCTTGAGTGACCATGTCCATTCCTTTCTGATGTCCCCACCAGTGGATGATGGTGACTTTGTCTGGTTTCCAGATTTCTTCTAACAGTTGGAGGATTTCTTCTTTGTTTTTTATTTCTTTTCCCCCTGTGGTTAGGAGACCTCTTTCTTTATAAATCACCCCATGGATATGAATGGTAACAAATGCATACTTAGAGTCAATGGAAATGTTTACCACTTGCTAGGCAGCTAACTGCAGGGCTCGGACCAGTGCCCAGAATTCTGCTTATTGCATAGACCATCCTTGTGGTAGAGATGCCACTTCCACCACCTGTTCAGTAGTGGTGACTGCATATCCAGCAAGCATTTCCCCATTTTTAATGAGAGTGCTCTCATCTCTAAATAACGTCTGATCTGGGGAAGGGAGTGGTTTGTCTTGGAGGTTGGGGCGACTGGCATAAACTTCATCAGTCACTTCAACACAGTCATACTCAGGAGCCCCTTCCTCATCTGGCAAAAAGGTGGCAGGGTTTAAACTGTGCACTCTTTCTATTGCCACTCTGGGGTTTTCACAGAGTAAATCTTGGTAATGTGCAAGCCAGGGATTCGATATCCACCAATGCCCATGTGTGTTCATTAGGGCAGTGACTGCATGTGATTTGCCTGTCTGAGGGTTAATTTGTTGGCTTCTGTGACAAGGGTTATGATTGCTGCCAGGGCTTTCAGGCAGGGCAGCCACCCTGCAACCATGGGGTCCAGCTATTTGGAGAGGCAAGCAATGAGTATTTGCCAGGAGCTGTCTTTTTGTGTGAGAACCTCCAAAGCTACTTTGTTATTTTCATGCATGAACAGGTTGAAGTTTCAAGTTACATCTGGGGGCCTCAAGACAGGGGTTCAGCCAAGCTGTCTTTTGATGTTTTGAAAGGCCTCCTGTTGAGCTTCTCCCCAGGCAAAAGGCTCTTTTTCTGGACATGCCAGAACTTCATAAAGGGGTTTGGCCATGGCTGTAAACTCAGGAATCCAGATGTACCAGAACCTGTAGCCCTGAGGAAATCACAAAGCTTTCTTTTTGTGGTGGGGGTAAGGATGGTGCAGATCACTTTCTTTCATTTGGGTCCAAGCATCCAGTGCCCTTGTGTGATGCTGGACCCCAGTTTCTTGACCTGCTGTTTACAGATCTTGGCCTTTCTCTAAGACACTTTGTACCCAGTCTGTGTTAGAAGCTGTAGGAGAGTCTGGGTCCCTCTCCAGCAGTCTTCTTCCATCTCACTGGCAAGTAGGAGGTCATCTATGTATTGTAAGTGGGCACACCTGCAGTCCTCCTGGGGGTAGGTGGCCAGATCTGCTGCCAAGTCTTCGCCAGAAAGGGTAGGGAAGTTTTTGAAGCCTTGCAGGAGCTGGGTCCAGGTTAGCTGATTTTCTGGAAGGTTTGGGGATCTTCCCATTCAAAGGTAACACAGGCTGGCTTGGGGGAGGGGGGCAGCCACAGGCAGAAGAAGGCATCTTTCAGGTCCAGGCAAGTGAACTAGGCAGCTTCAGTCAGCAGCTGTCCTAGCAGAGTGTACTGGTTTGAAATAACCTGATGTAAGGTGAAGGTGGTGTTATTAATGGCTTGTAAATTCTGCTCTGGTAGATATCCAGTCCGATCTGGCTTTTTTACTGGTAATAATGGGGTTTTCCAGGGTGACTGGCATTTGATTAGGATTCCCTGTTTTCTCAGGCGATCTATGTGTTTGACCATGCTCAATTGTGTTTTGTGGATGATGGGATACTGCCTCTGCTGGACCAGGGCCACTCAAAGCTTCAGTTAGATGATGATGGGAGCATGGTTCCTGCTTTCAGTATTTTCTCTTTGTCTTAAGCACTGGACAGTTTGATGAATATATGTCTTTGGGAAGGCCTTATGGGATTTATACTATTTGGGGTGTGCTGTACTTCCTGGATTTGTATGTCCATTTCCCTCAATAGGGTTTGGGAAATTTTCAGACATTATTTCCTCCAGCACTCCTTCTGTCCCCTTTCCCTTCTCTTTTTCCTCTGGGATGCTTGTAATGTGTATGTTTGTGTGGTTGGTATTGGCACAAGGATAGACATACTGGCCAATAGAACTGAATTGAGGGTTCTGATATAGAACCCCAGATATACAGTCATCTGATATTTGACAAGGCCAAAAAGCCTACACGACTGGGGGAGAAAGGCCTCTTCAACAAATGGTGCTTGGAGAACTGGATATCCATATCCAAAAGAATGAGAGAGGAACACCATATCATACATTATGCAAAAATCAACTCAAGATGGATCAAAGATCTAAATATAAGATCAAAACCATACAGATCTTAGATGATAATCAAGGGAAGCTTCTACAGGACCTTGTAATAGGAAATGGCTTCATGAACTTCACATAAAAAAGCATGAGCATTGAAAGAAAAATAGATAAATGGACCTCCTCAAAATTAAAACATTTTGCATCTCAAAGTAGTTTGTCAAGCATATATAAAGAAATCCTATATCTCAAAAATAAAGACAAACAACCCATTTAAAAAATGGGCAAGTGATTTGAACAGACACTTCTCGAAAGAAGAAATATAAATGGCTAAAAGTACATGAAAAGATGCTCAACATCACTAGCTATTAGGGAAATGTAAATCAAAACTACAATGAGATACCACATTTTACACATTAGACTGGCATCCATTAAAAAAACAGAGGATTAAAAGTGGTGGAGAGAATGCTGAGGAATGGTAACCCTCATTCACCTTCATCCACTGCTCATGGGAATGTAAAATGGTCCAGCCATTGTGGAGGACAATCTTGTAGTTCCTCAAAAACCTAACTATAGATCTGCCATATGACCCAGCAATTCCACTGCTGGGTATATATCCAGAAAAACAGAAAGTAACGACATGAACAGATATATGCACACCCATGTTCATAGTGGCATTATTCACTATCGCCAAAAGTTGGAATCAATCCAAATGCCCATCAACAGATGAATGTATAAACAAAATGTGGTATATACATACAATAGAATATTACTCAACTGTAAGAAGGAATATGGTACTAATGCACAGGATAACATGGATGAATCTTGAAATTATGTTGAGAGAAGCAAGCCAGGCATTGAAGGACAAGTATTGCATGACCACTCTGATATGAATTAAGCAAATCTGCACAACTCAGAGAGCTAGATCCTGGAAGATAGGTTGACAGGAAATGGAAAGGGAAAGGAAGCTTGTGAGGCAATGCCCATATGGGCAAAAAGCATAAGGTTGAAGTGAGTAGCTGGGAAGTTAAGGGATATGAAAGGGGTGTAGGAATACTATTGGGTTGGTTGATGCAAACTTGACTGGGGGTTAGGATGGGGAGGATGGGTTGGATGAGCCATCGAAATGGGGTTTAGGTTTGGGGGAGGGAGGAGGTGAAAACTGGTGATTGGTGGGCATGTGGGTGATAATACAAAGATGAGGAAACCCTTTTGACAATATAACAAGGAAAGTTTGCTGGTTTGAGGTGTTGGATGGAGGGCACTTGGGACAGGGCACACCTGGGGTGGTCTTTGGGAGATTATGCAAGTGATCATTTTGTCATAGTGTGCTGTATCGGTGGAGGGAGACCCACATGATGAGTGGGAGGGAGTTGTACTCCCATGCTGGGGAGGCCCAATATGTTCTCAAACAGGGGACAGTGTCTGTCAAGAGCATGGGTGGTTACTGATACGGGAGGACAGAATAGTGTGATGAGTCCTCAGCATTGTAGGAAATATCTATGAATTTTGTCCTCTAAGGAGTGAATCCTAGTAGTCACTGTGGATCCTGAGGGGAGGAGGAAGGAGGAATAGAATAGATGGAAGAAGGGTTACTTAGGGGCAATGGAAGTGCTCTGCATGATCTTGTAATGATGGATACAGGCCATGTTAAATTTCATCAAACGTTATAAAAGTGTATGGTCTGAAATATAAACCATAATGTAAACCATTGACTGTAGTTAGTAGCTATGTTTCAATATTTGTATACCAGTTGTAATGAATGTACAATCCACATGTAAAATGGTTATTAATAGGGAAGAGGGAAAAGTGGGAACATGTTGAGTATATGGGAGTCCCCTATATCCTGTATGTAACTTTAGTGTAACCTTAAACCTCTTTGAAAAAAAAAAAAAATAAAGACACCAGAGAAGGAATGGAAGAAAACGCCACTGTATATACAAGACAACAAATGTTACAGTGATGAAAGACAAAATGAAAAAAAAAAAGCCATCTTTAAAATATTTTTCATTTTTTTAATACCCCATTTTTTAAACTTTAGTTTAATTTTAATTTTTCTAAATTATTGTGTATTTTATTTCTTATTTTTAAACCTATTGTTATTTCATTTTCCTATTAAATGAATTTGGCAACATTCTTGACTTCATTTTTGAAGAAATTTTTTATCATAGAAGGGTTGCAAGTATGGCAGGGGAGGATCAATGGTAAGGGCTATCAGTCATAAAAGACACATGAGAGGAATATCACCTGGGCATAAATATAAGGTATATAAATATTTTCAAATATTCATGGGACATTGCCACAGTGGGTAGAGATTCACAAAACAGCTGAAGGGTGATTGTTGGATCCCCATCCTGGGGAGCTCTGCCACATTCTCTAATGGAACAGCAACAATCCCCCAAGTACAGGAGCAATGCCTAGTGAAAAAGAATGGCCCATTGATGGGCCCTTGATATTGATGACTATGCTTATGAACCTTTTGCTTTTGAATTTGCAACTCAGCCTAAGAGTAGAGTGCTTAAGAGTTACCTCCTGAGAGACTCCTTTTTGCTCAAAAGTGGCCTCTTTAAGCCAAACACAGCAGGTGGATGCACTACCTTCCCACCAGCAAAAGGACATCACTTCCTTGGATGAGCCTCCCTGGTGCCAAGGAATTACTACCAAGCACTAACTCATGATACAACTGGAAAAAGACCTTGAATAAAAGTGGGAAAAGGTAAAGTCAAATGAGTTTATATGGCTAAGAGGCTTCAAAGTGTGTTGGGAGGTCATCAGAGAGGTAAGGCTTATACACATCTCAGCAGGATCTCATAGATGGCCAAAGTGGACACTGCACCAAACAATAGGTCTCCTGAGGGGTCTGGAGACACACAGGTCCTTCTGGCACATAGTTCCAGAATTTGGTGCTTTGCCAATGGGTCTTACTTTGGAGATTTTGCTCTGAAGTGTGACAAAGTGGGACTCAGATGTGACTTCTCTAGACATGCCTCTCCTGTCCCTTTTGTTTCAACCTATAGTTGGTGTTGTGGTTGGTAAGTATACATCCAGGAGACTTGAATCTCTCGGATATCCATGTGCTGGTTGGGCCCTGAGCTTCAGTGGAGTTGCAGCACCTAATCTCCAGTTCACTGGACTCACCCAGGAAAGCTGATGGGGAGATGAGGGTGAACAATCACCACACTAAGGAACCGAGAGAGTCTACCACTGCAAGCAAGAGAGTCCCATCAATGGGCCATATGGGATCAAAGTCCCCTCTCAATTAGAGGTGGAGTGGGAATCACCATCCCAAAATTCTCAGGATTGGTGAATGGAATGTGGAGTAGAGTAGACTTACCGGTGTTACACTATGGACTTATTGTGATTCAGGTAATGGAAGAAATTGTATCATTGGTATGGAGAGAGTAGCCAAAGGAGGTGCTGTAGTCAGGGAGAAGTAAAAGGTTGTATAATGGGAAGCGGCTGTGGCTCAATCAGTAGGGCTCCCGTTTACTATATGGGAGGCCCCGAGTTCAGTTCCAAGGGCCTCCTGGTGAAGGCAAAGCCCGCCAGCACGGCGTGGTTAGCTGATCCAGCGAGCACAAGCAGCAAGGGAGGGATAAATGAATAAACAAATAAATTCTTAAAAAAAATAACATAAAAATAAAAATAAAAGGTTGTATAATATGGGGGCATTTTCAGGACTTGGAATTGAACTGGGTTCTTCATTTTTGAATGCTATAATCAATTCTGCATAGAACGGAGGGAACTTTGTATTGCTTCCTGGAATAATTCCTGATTTTTTTTTAATGCATTGCTTTCCCCGCTGAAATGCTGTTTATAGTTGACTTCCTCATTGTCAATTAATAGAACCTACCAGAGCCTTTACTCTCCTGTGTGATAAGAGACTTTCCAAAACCATAGGAGAAATTTTGAGTTTGGGAGCTGTTTATTCTGAGTTCCAGTGTTTTCTTTGTATATCTGTGGGTACTGCTTTCTTGTAACAATGGCTTTGATTATATCTGCAATTCTCCTGAAAATTACAATATGGCATATAAACACTTTTATATATATATACGGACGCCTGCTTCAAAATCTAACTGCCCTGGTGACTGACAAAAAGATATCCAGAAAATCACCGATGGTTTTTCTCAAAAGACTCCTGGATCCTCCTAACCATTCAGTATACAATGAGGAAGTCATGTAAAATGATTTCCTCTGAATTATCATTTTAAAATTTTGATTATTAAAATGGGAGGAATCACTGAATAGCATTTCATTTCCTCTGATTATTTTTCTCCTCATAAGCCTTGCTTAATATTATGATAGGAAGTATTAGGAAAAAATAACCTTCA
>JAKSZT010037114.1:0-11402 GCA_026826555.1 Tolypeutes matacus | reverse complement strand
CCCCCACCTGACCCTGCCCCCCGCCCCCACCTGACCCTCCCCCCCGCCCCCACCTGCCCCTTCCCCCTCCCCCCACCTGACCCTGCCCCCACCTCCCCCACCCCCAGCCCCAGGTCCGAGTGTCCCCTGTCCTTCCTCCTGGTCTTTCTGCTGCTGGCCAGACCCCGTCGGTCTCCTGGCGGAGGCCCTGGGGAGAGCCTCTTCTCCCGCGAGCTGGCAGCCGACCCCTCTGTTCAACAACGTCCCCCGGCTCTGCCTGGCTTTCCGGCGTCACGCTGGGGCACCGTCTAAAGGAAACCGCCTGCCTTACCGCCTCCCGCTGGTCAGGCTCAGGCTCTAAGTTCAGGCGCCAGCTTGCAGGGCGCCGGTCCTGCGATGACCCATAGCCTCGGAAACGGGGCGCCGAGCCCCACACGCCGCTGCCCCGCTGCCCCGCAGGACGCCAGCCCGCTCGCGTTCTCGCCCAGCCCACTCGCCCCACCGACAGGTTCTCGGGCAGTTTCCTCATCCTGCTGGCGACTTAAACAAACGTGAAGCGTGTTTTTAGTTTTGCTCAAGCATTGAGGAAGGCCCCAAAGACCCCCTTTTCTGACCCCCACCCCAGTTCCTGGTGCATCTTAGCTCAGTGAGCTCAAGACGCAGAGCCACCTTCCCACGCGCCCGCGGAGTCCCCAGGCCCTGGAGCCCCCAGGGGCCCTGCAGGGCCGAGAGCAGCCGGGTGTGGGAGCAGAACCGGGATGGGGTTTACACGGCGATGAGAGCCCTGCTTGTAAACGTCAGGCTGGTACAGCTCCGGGACACTCAACTTTAAAAGTTTCACAAAAGCCTCTTTGAAACCGGCTTCATGCTGTCACTCCTTTTTTATGGAGGGATTGAAACTTTATCCCTGAGCCCCTGGTTACCAGCCGAGTTGATGGGGATACTTTGATGGGGAGGGGGGTCCTGGACTAGCCCCTGGAGCAGGGGGAGGGCCTGAGCCAGGCAGCGGTGGAAGGGAGAAGAGGTCCGAGAAGCAAACTGACGTCTGGGACGTCCCTGTGGATCAGCCCCCGTTGCGTGGCACCTGTTTCAGCAGCGGGAAACTTAAGCACCTCACAAGGCTTGGTGGGAATAGACTTCTCAGGAGGGGGGCGGGGAAGGCTCCCAGAGCCTGGGAACGGGGCAGGCAGGGGCGGGGTGCAGGCCCCCAAGCCGGCAGGCAGGAAAGGTGTCCTCTGCCTACCGTAGTCCACCTGTCAAAGTAGTTTTCATGCCCAGTGGAACCTCCCAGGGTGCCCTGCAGGCTGCCTGAGAGCCCCAAACCCAGCCCGGCCCCAGCCCCCAGGGCCAGCAGGAGAGACCAGGCCCCGCTCAGCTCGCTAGCCAGGCAGGGGCCCTGGGCTGACGTCGTTTAAGAAATTTGTATTTCCGAAAGCATCGACTGGTGGCCGAGGGAAAACTCAGATTCTCCCTTATGAGAACGCGGCGTTTCAACACTAAGCTTGATCTGATTTGCTGGTGGGGGGTGGTGCCCCAGAATCCCCGCGGGCACGGGCCGCCCAGGGCCCGTCGCAGCCTCCATGGCCCCACGTCGCCGAGGAAGGCGTCCTTCTCTGCACCCGGCTCCCTGGCACTGCACCTGCTGGGGCTCGAACCGCGCCCTGCAAGGTGCATCCAGCTCTCCACCTGCGCTCCTGTGGGCGCACCGCGGCTCAACAGGGCCCGAGGAGGCCACTATTCGTGGAGGTGTGGCTCGCCTAGGCCCTGCTCAGGTGAGGCCGCCTGCCCCGGGGGTACTTAGCCCACATCTGGAACTCAGAGGCCGCCAGCCAGCAGGAGCCAGCAGCAGCGGAAATCAGGGGAGACGGTGCCGGGAGAAAGCGAGCCCTGCCAAGACCCTGCTGGTGGACGTCAGCCGCCGGCACTGGACGCGGAGTTCCAGCAGCCTGGCCAGCTGGGACAGCAGCCCCCCTGGGGGCTCCGTCCTCCGTGCTGCCTGGGGACGGGATGTCCAAGGCAGGGAGGCTCTGAAGCCGCCCTGCCCACTGGACTGGGGACCCAACCCCTGGGGGACGTGAGAGGCAGGCTCAGGCCTGGGCTTGGCCACGGGGGCCTCGGCTGCCTGCACTTGGGTAGGGGAAAGATGAGGCTGCTCAGCAGCTCCCAAGGAGGAAGGGGCTCAGCCCAGAGGGAGCCCCAGGGACTGCGTGGGATGGGGGAGCCTGTAGGAAAAGACTACTTTTTCCATCTGAACATCACCCCTTTCTCTTTATCTGTTGGGAGATATCGGCCTCCTAAGAAGGTGCATTTGCCATCCTGTGGCTAAAGCTCCCAGACCTTGCCTGGCTCTAGGAGCCCCTAAGCTAGGGGAGGCACTGACGTAGGGAGGGGCCCTGCCCCAGGCCCTCCAGCCCCGGGCTGCATCAGGCCTCCGGCTCCAGCCACGCCCCCGCCCTGCAGCAGCCTGGGGGACTCAGGACCCCGAGCAAGAGTGAAGGGCCCCCCGACGTGACAGAGCACCCCGCCCTCCCCACTAACTCCTAGAAGGCAGCAGAGCGATGCGTGGTGTGGAGGGGAGCTCGGCCAGGGCGTTTGGGGAAGACTCATCAAGTGCTTACCCGCACGAGCACAGGCTCCGAGCACTGCCGCCAGCGAGCACTGCCGCCAGCGAGCACTACCAACGGACTCCGAGCACTGCAGCCAGCGAGCGCTGCTGGCCAGCTCTGATCATTGCTGACCGGCTCTGAGCACTGCCAACTCCGAGCACTGCCAACAGGCTCCGAGCACTGCCGCCAGCGAGCACTGCCACCAGCGAGCACTACCAACAGCGAGCACTGCCGACAGTGAGCACTGCCGCCAGGCCCTGCATGCCTTCACGTCTGCTCTTCACAGGCCCCAGAGGGAAGCTTCTCGGGCCCAGGCGGCTCCCTCCCCACTGTGCTGGGGGAGGCTGGGGCGCACGCAGCCAGGTCCTGCAGGATGAGGGGGGCACCAGTGGGCCTGGCTCTGCCCTCCCTGAGCCTCGATTTCCTCATCTATAAAATGGGTCGGCTGACAAGGATAAAATTATGAGACACACAAGTGCTGACGGGGTGTATGGCCTGGGAGCAGACCCCCTGCTGCCGGCACTCGTCACGGCCACTGGTGCACCAGGTCTGGAAAGTGCCCAGAGCCGGCAGAGAGGAGGGCGTCCGGGAGGCTGCAGAGGTGGGGCAGGCGGGGGGGGGAGGCCGAGTAACAGAGCCCCCGGCCTTGGTGACGGGGCTGCCCCAGGGCCAAGGCCAGGCCAGGCGGGCAGTGGGTGCACTGAGGCCGCCTCCCGGAGGAGAAGCTGGGCGGTGGGCCAGGTCTCCATGACCCGGCAGGAGAGCCCCTCCCCAGAGGGCATCTGGGTCCCCACAGCGAGGGCCGAGGGCTGGCACACTGGGCGCCCGAGGAGCACGTGCTGACCGTGGCAGCTCTGGGGCCAGAACGCCGCCTGCAACCCAAGCCCCTGCCGCCTCGGAGAGCCCCAGCGTGGCTGGACGGGGGCATGGAAAATTCCAGGACAGCGTCCCGAGCACGGCCCGAGGGGGTGGGGGCAGCGGGCATTCCCTGTTCCCTGGGGAGAGGGTGCGCTCGGAGCCGGGGGCATGGCAGGACCCCAGCCGCAGCCCCGGCCTCTGCCCGCTGGACGGCAGTGCCCCCCCACAGCTGTGACAGCCAATGACGCTTCCAGACGTCATCGCCAACTGTGCCCCAGAGGGCAGGGAGGGCGAAACTGCCCTCGAGTGAGAACTGCAGATGCGGACAAAAGCTGTCATGACCTTGCAAAGAGCCGAGGAAACTTACCAGCCCAAACTCGCTTCTTACAGGCCTGCCCCATCTGAGGAGCCTCTTAGATTTGAATTTCTCTTTTAACTTTTTCAACGTGCTTTAACTCAACACATGCCTGTGAGGTAGACAGAGGAAGATATTCTGTTATGATCCCATCGTGCAGATGATGAAACTGAGGCTCAGGTCACCCCGTGAGCTAGTGGCCAGACCAGGCTGGACCCGGGATAGCCTCTGCTAAAAGCAGCCAGGGGTGTGCACCAGGGCGCCTGGGCCGGCAGGGGTTCCTCCCCCACCAGCTGCTTCCCCTTCCGGGGCCTGGGAGCTCATTTCTGCTGGGGTGCTGGGGGACCCCCAGGCTGCAGCCCACCTCCCCACGCCCTCCACATGGGCAGCGGCTCTCCCTCGTCAGGGGTCTCGGCTTCACCTTCCTCATGGTCGTGACAACTCGCCCATTTTGGGCAAGGGGCTTCAGTCCCCCACTGGAAACCAATCTCACCCCACTGGGGGGGGGGGCTGCAGCCCCCACACATTCAGACTTTGCTCACTAGCCCAAATGGCTAACAGGGGCATCAGGCCCCGAGACAAAGGGCCAGGCTTCGGGGACAGATGCCGGGGGATCCGGGAGTCACAGGAGCAGCAACTCCACAGGCGCATCCCCCAGAGACCCTTCGGGGGACCACAGGGGAGGGTGGTCCCTGCCCACCACAACCGGGGCCACGACCAGCATCCCAGCAGCTGAATCGACCAGGGTGGGCCTGACGGCCGCCACGGGCCAGATGGCCTGAGCCGGGGCTCCAGGGAGGGGGCTGGTGGGCCAGGGATTCCAAGGCCGATGGTGGGGTCCTCCCAGGGGCTGACCCTCCGTCCTCCTGGGGACCCTCCCCGGCTCACGCTCACAGGGCCACAGCCCAGCCTTCTCGACGCAGGCCGCCAGGCGCACGTGCAGGCAGGGCCTCCTCTTCTTGACGTCACTTAACTGTGTTTCGCAGCTATTGTGTTTTTTATAAACCGAAGGTTTGTGGCAAACCTGCGTCGAGCAATTCCATCAGCACGATTTTCCCAACAGCGTGTGCTCACTTTGAGTCTCTACCACATTTTGGTAATTCTCGCAGGATTTCAAGATTTTTCATATCTGCTATGGTTATCTTTGATGCTACAATTGTAATTGTTTTGGGGGCACAGGAAACTGCGCCCATAGAAGGCGGCAAACCTAATCGGTAAATGTGTGTTCTGACTGCTCCCAGCGGCCCTTCCCCCATCTGCGCGGGCCTCCGTATTCCGAGACACAACAAGGTGGAAAACGGGCCAGGCACCAACCCTGCCACGGCCTCGAGTGCTCAAGTGAAAGGAAGGATCACACGGCTCCCCTTCCAAGGCAAAGCCTGAAATGATTCGCTTAATGAGGAAGGTTTGTCGAACGCCCCGATAGGCAGAGGCCAGGCCTCTGGCCCCAAACGGTCAGCCAAGTTGTGAATGCGAAGGACAAGTTCCTGAAGGAAGCCAAAAGTGCTTCTCCAGTGAACACACGAATAAGACAGCGAAACACGCCTATTGCTGAAGGGGAGGAAGTGCCAGGGGCCTGGGGAGAAGAGCGAAGCAGCAGCCACACTCCCTCAAGCCAAGGCCAATCCAGAGCAAGGCCTAACTCTCTTCAACTCTGTGAAGGCTGAGAGAGGTGGGGAAGCCGCAGAGAAAAGCCTGGAGCAAGCAGTGGTTGATTCACGGGGTTTAAAGAAAGAAGCCGTCTCCATAGGGGACGAAGCAAGTGCTGACGTAGCAGCTGCAACAAGCGACCCAGATCCAGCTCGGATAACTGATGGGGGGGCGGGGGGTTCACCAGCCAACAGGTTTCATGTGCACCAGGCAGCCTCATGTGGGAAGCAGATGCCATCAGGACTTTCGTAGCTAGGGAGGGGAAGTCAATACCTGCTTCAAAGCGTGCAAGGACAGGCTGACTCTCCTGTGCGGGGCCAATGGCAGCTGGTGACTTTAAGTTGAAGACGGTACTTTACTGTTCTAGAATTCTAAATCCTAGAATTTATGCTAAACGCCCTCTGCCTGTGCTCCAGCAATGGAATAACGAAGCCTGGATGGCCACACGTGTGTTTACGACATGGTTTACTGAAGATTTTAAGCCCACTGCTGAGAGCTACTGCTCAGAAAAGAAGATTCCTTTTCAAAATATGACTGCTCATTGGCAATGCACTGGTCACCCAAGAGCTCTGACGGAGATGTACGAGAGAAATGCTGTTTTCACGCCTGCGAACACAACATCCATTCTGCAGCCCATGGATCAAGGGGTAGTTTTGATTTTCAAGTCTTATTCCTTAAGAATTACATTTCGTAAGGCTGTAGCTGCACGAAATGTGGTTTCTCAGGTTGCTGAGCAAAGTCAATCGAAAGCCTTCTGGAAAGGATTCACCATCCTTGATGCCATCAAGGACATTTGTGATTCGTGGGAGGAGGTAAAAATGTCAATATTAATGGGAGTTTGGAAGAAGTTGATTCCAACCCTCACGGGCGATGTTGAAGGGTTCAAGACTTCAGTGGAGGAAGGGACTGCAGATGTGGGAGGCAAGAGAACTAGCATTAGAAGTGGAGCCTGAAGACGTGTCTGAACTGCTGACATCTCATGATAAAGCTTTAATGGATGAGGAGCTGCTTCTTATGGATGAGTAAAGAAAGTGTCCTTGAGATGGAATCTCCTCCTGGTGGAGATGCTGTGAACACTGCTGAAATGGCAACGAGGGATTTAGAATATTATATAAACTTAGTTGATAAAGCAGCTGCAGGGTTTGAGAGGATTGACTCCAATTTTGAAAGAAGTTCTCCTGTGGGTAAAATGCTACCAAAGAGCATCGCATGCCACAGACAAAACTTTCATGAAAGGAAGAGCCAATTGGTGTGGTAAACTTCATTGTCTTATTTTAAGAAATGGCCATAGCTATCCCAGCCTTCAGCCACCACCACCCTGACCAGTCAGCAGCGGTCAACATCAAGGCCAGACCCTCCACCAGCAAGAAGATTACGACTCGATGAAGGCTCAGATGATGGCTCGCATTTTTTTAGTAATAAAGTATTTTTAAATTAAGGTCTGTACATTGTTTTTTTAGGCAGAATGCTATTGCACACTTAATACCACAGTATAGTGTAAACATAACTTTACTATGTATTGGGAAACCAAAAAATTCATGACTCGCTTTATTGCAATATTGCTGTACTGCGGTGGTCTGGAATTGAACCCCTGAGATCTCCAAGGTGTGACCGTAGCCCTCGGCCTCCTCGCCATCTCCACTGGTTCTTTTTGACATTTGTGTGGGCGGAATCACGGCCCCGAGATGTCCACCATCGAATCCCCAGAGCCTGGGAGTACGACAGGTTACAAAGCAAAGGGGGATTCAGGTCGCAGGTGGAAGTGAGGCTGCCGGCCAGGTGCCCATAACACAGGGAAGGTCATCCGGATTATGGGGTGGCCCACGCAATTGTTCGGGCTCTTAAACGTAGATGTGGGAACTGGAAGAGAGACCCAGGTGATGGCAGTGAGAGGACTGGGCCAGCGCTGCTGGTTTGGAGCTGGGACGGAGGGGCCAGGGGCTAAGCCGCGAGGCCAGAAAGGGCGAGGAAAGGGACTGCCCTGGAGCCTGCAGGGAGAGCGTCCCTGCGAGGGCCGAGAGCCGCCGGGCTTGCGGAGCCAGAACCCTGCGTTAACCTGGTTGTTTTATGGCCTTTTGTGGCCTTTTGTCACAGCTGTCCTAAAAAAGTGATGCGACATCCCAACTGACCCTGCCCAAAACGTACCGGGCGGTCTTGCCCAGCTCAGCGGGGGTAGCCCGCGCCCCCCGCCTCCCAGACCACAGCTTCCGCGGGCGGCCCGGCAGCTCTACCTGCAGAGTGTACCTGGAACTGGCCCCGCCTCCCCTCCTCCGCTGTTGCGCCTCACCCCCACCCCAGCAGCCAGGGGGTTCCACGCACCTGCCCGGAACCTTCCAAGGACTCCTGCTTGCTCTGAGAGTAAAAGCCAAGGTCCTTCCAACAGCCAATACCCGAGGTAAGGACAGCGGCTCTTTTCCTCGCGGGGCAGCACGCTCCCACCCGGAGCTTGTTAAACCACAAGCCACCAAACCCCACCCAGGGCTTCTGACGCCGCAGGTCTGGGGTGGCGCCTGGGGATCTGCATTCTAACAAGCTCCTGGGTGAGGCCAGAGCAGCTGGTCCAGGGACCCCCCCGAGGGACCACGTTGTCAGATGGCCTCCCAGCGGGCCCGCGCCCAGGCTGTGCGAGAGCCACCAGGGAAATGGGGCCACCACACGGGGTCAGGACGAAGCGTGCTGGGGTGGGCACGGGGCCACTTTATTTATTTATTTATTTTTTAAAGATTTTATTTATTTATTCATTTATCCCCCCCCCGCTGCTCGTGCTCACTGGGTCAGCGAACCACGCCGTGCCGGCGGGCCTGCCCTCACCAGGAGGCTCCGGGAACCGAACCCGGGGCCTCCCACATGGTAAACGGGAGCCCCACTGATTGAGCCACAGCCGCTTCCCACAGGGCCACTTTAAAGCTCCCCGGGTGACGCGACCTGCAGCCCAGTGAGGACCCACGGCCCCCCCAACCTGGCCGTCGCCTCTCACTCCCTCCGCTCCCGCCACACTGGTCTCCCCACTATCCCCCCACCATCCTCCGAGCCCCGGGCTCTGCGCCCCGTGGTCAGCAGCTGGCGCAGGACCTGGCTGCAGTTTTGCAGGGCCAGGCTGGGGCCGAGGGCACCGGGGAAGGCGCCTGCTCCCCTGGAGCATTCGGCCA
This sequence comes from Tolypeutes matacus, assembly GCA_026826555.1. Lineage (NCBI taxonomy): Eukaryota > Metazoa > Chordata > Mammalia > Cingulata > Chlamyphoridae > Tolypeutes > Tolypeutes matacus. Next base: position 2,805 of record JAKSZT010037114.1, on the reverse strand, counting down.
AGGCTCACCGTGCAGCCAACCGGGGCCCAGCACCATCCAGGGCCCAGAATGCAGCAGCGAGCAAGACAGAGCCGCCACCCCACGGGCCCGACATCTGGCGCAAACGGACCGTCCAGTAGGGGAAGGAACCCCCCAGAGTCTGCACTGAAGGCGGGAGGGGCTGGGAAGACGGGAAGGTCCTGCAGGGCCGTGAGCCTGGCGGGGTTCTGCTCGGACTGGGAGCAGACACGGGCGACGAAGGCCTTGGCGTCCTGAGCGCATCGGACACGGCCGCCTGGACCCCGGGGCCCTCTGGCAGGACCCTCGCAAGGCCCCGGGGAACAGCCCCGGAGCCGTGGCTCGGCACCTCAGGGGACACGGCCCCTTTGAGGCTCATGGTTCAGGCTCCAGGAGAAACCCAAACATGCTGATCCGCGTCATTTCAGGGGCTCCGGACCCCACCGCTAAATGCCAGGCGCCAAGCGCCGCTCAGGGTAGCTGCAGCCGCCAGGCAGAGTCACCCCCAGCCCAGCCCCAAAGCCGGTAGAGCCGAGCTGGCCCTGCAGCCCAGGCCCCCGTGCCCTGCAAGTCTCGGAGACACTTGGCAGCTCCTTTGCCCCTGACACTCCCACAGGCCATGGGAGAAGGAAGGAGAACAGAACTGGCAGACGGGAAGAGGCTGCCTCGCTGCCATCTGGGGCCGACCGTGCCTGCCCTGCTGGTGCAGACGGCCACACTGCCACGTGGGCTCCCGGCCCTGCTTGGCCACAGGGACCACGGCGACCGATGGCGTGGCAGAGCCAGAGCCCATTGGGGGCCCCAGCGCAGAGAGGGGCTTCTGCCTTCTGCGCCTATTTCTAGACCGCTGCCTTCCTAGAACCGGGAGCCATTCGTCCACACCGTCCCCAGGGGCGCCCTCACCCCGTCTTTTACCCATGGGGCTCAGGGAGGACAGAGCCACACAGAGCCACACGTGGCTGCTTGGAGGGCAGCAGGGCACTGGCCGCGCGAGGGCCGCCTCTGCAGTCTCTGTGTGACCGAGGAGGCGAGGTCTACAGGCGGAGGCGGTCCTCTCACTTCCCAGAGGCCCCTGTTTCCAGCCCTGGGTGAAGCGATGGCTCACCGTGTCTGCGTGTATCACATGCCAGCAAGGGCGCTGGGCGACACGAGGCCCGCTGCCCACTGTGCCGCAGGGCAGGGTTTGCTCTTAGCCCCCTGTACAGGCAGGGGTGACAGACGCTGAAGCTGACAGCTGCTCTGGGCTCCCCCACTGGGTCGAGACTCCCGGAACTCCAAGGAGTGCCGGGGGCACAAGTGCCAGAAAAGAGGTGCGCTCGAGCTCGGAGGGGCTTGTGCAGCAGGTTGATGTGCCCCTGGGAAGGAAGCCATCTCCTTGGACACCGCCTTGTGAGTGTGGCTCGCTGAGGAAGATGCCCGGCACCTGGCTAGCTGTCCCTGCTCCGGGGCAGCCTGAGCTCCCCGGAAAGACAGAAGAGCAGGGCAGGTGCTGTAGCTTTCCCAGCACCCTCTGTTCCAGGCGGGAAAGGTCCCCCGCACAGGATACAAATGCCCTCGGGAGGTGTGGGCCCTCGGGGGCACAGTGATACGGGACAGTCCTTCCCCCACCCCATCCCAGGCGCCCGCATTTCCCAGGAAGTCCTCAGTCCCAGACCTTCCTGCCAGGGGCCACGCAGGCCCAGTCTGGGCTCTTTTCCTCCCCAGAGGAAACCCTGAGGCTCGGCACCTCGCAGGGCTGCCTGCAGCCAGCCCCTTCTCTCGGCCTCGTGGACCCCCCTGGGGAGGGGTGTGGTACAGCCCAGGGGAGCTGCGGAGGGGCGCCTCTGAAGGCCTGCTTCCAGGGCCTGCACCCCTGCCTGCCCTCAGGGCCTCGGGGAGCACCCCCACAACTGAGGGGCCCACGCCTCCCAACTCCTGCCCTTCCTGGGGACCCCAGGAGATGTAGCCTGGCAAGGTCAGCCCAGCACGAGGCGGGCGGCCGGCACCCTCCCCGAGGACGGCCGGGGAGCCCAGGCGGCTCGAGTGGGTCAAGGCGGGCAGCACTGCAGGGCTGTCCGCAGCTCTGCGACTGGCTGGAAGGCACGTCCCCGCCCTGGTGGGCCCCGCCTAGTGGGAACAGGACCCACCCTGGAGGAGCTCCCTCCAGGCCTGCCCACAAGCTGGACAGAGGTCCCGCAGGGCTGGGACTCTGCCCCCTCCCCCCGGCGCCTGTCAGGGGGCCCCAGGGTCAGTATCTGCTCTGAGCGCAGGTCCCGCTCCCCAGTGACTGTTTTATGGGGAGGGAGACGCGGAGCCCACGGATGTGGTTACTTACTGACCTCCCAGGCCTGGGCTCTGCCTGGGGAGGGGTGGAGGCGCGGTGGGGGCCAGAGGGGCCGCCCCAGCACGCGGCAGAGGCTTGCTGCCCTGGGGCTGAGGGTCTTCTGTCGCCTCAGCGGGCGGCCGGGCCGGCCAGGGGTGCCGGCTCAAGGTGTCCCCGGGCCCAGCCTCCAGCGCGCCAGGCCGCCTTACCTTCCATGGACATGGGCTCCAGGATGCCGAACTGCTTGAGGACGGCCACGAAGAGCAGCAGCAGCACGGCCACGGCGCACAGCTCCATGCCCTGGATGCCCATGGCGGCGCGGGGCCCTCTCGGGGCGGCGGCGGCTCACATGCCCCCGGCGGGAGCGGCGGCGGGCGGCGGCGGCGGCGGGGCGCGGGGCAGACCGGGCGGCCGAGCCCGCGCGCAACTTGGCGGGTCAGCCCGCGAACTTGGAGGCGCGGCGGCGCGGGAGGGGCTCGGGCGGCCGGCACGGGCCAGCGGCGCCT
>JAKSZT010037113.1:0-16850 GCA_026826555.1 Tolypeutes matacus | reverse complement strand
AAATTTGTGCTCTTTAGATATTTTAAAGAAAGACAACAAAAAAGAACTAATAAGGAAAAATGAGTAGCGTATTCCATCCATATAATGGAACATTTTCAGATGTAAAGAGATGAAATTCTGGTATATTAACCAGATTAACTGGATTAACCTTAAAGACATCAAGCTGGGTGAAATAAACCAGCTGCACAAGGACATATATAATTTCACTTTTATTAAATAATTAGAATAAGTAAAGTCATAGAGAAAGAATCTATAATATTGGTCACCAGGGGATGGGATGAGCTAGGGAATTGTACAGAATTTCTAATTGGTTTGATGATATATTTTGGTAATGGATTGTGATGATGGTAGTACAACATGAACATAATTAACACTTAATTGTATATGTCAGTATTGTTAAAAAGGGGAAAGTTAGGTTGTATATATGTTAGTAGAATAAAAGTAAAAAACAAACAAGTATAGGACTGCACTATGCAAATGGTGAATCCTTCTGTAGTTGATGATATTTCATAAATTGTAAAAAATGTAACAAACTAATGCAAGGTATTATTAATAGGATGGTATATGGTAACTCTGTATTTTATTCATGACTTTTATGTAAACCTATAACTTCTTTAATTAAAAAGCAAAATAAAGGAAGGATAAGTAAATGTCAAAAAAATAATATTTAGGTTACCCCACCAATGAACCGTATCCAACTGAGTTGTATTTTGATGGCAAAGGGAATATGGAATGAGCAGTGACCAAAAAAAAAAGGTATTTATAAATACCAATATGACATTGTGTCTAGCTACAGAAATGATGTATGTATCATTATGAGTATTTCTTACTTTGTCATAAATATGTTTGCATGTATATACAAGCGACTGCAATTGTCTGTTTTGTGACGTTTCCAACTAGTTTTGAAAAAACGGTATTCATTGTCATGTCCTATCTCTGAGGGCTCTGTTTCCTTATCTCAGCAGTCAGCCCCTGACCTGTCAGATATTTCCTTCAATGCCAAGAAATGAAGGGGAAAAAAAAAACTAAAAAACCTCTTCCTTTCTTTGCAGATTGGCTCTGCCTGCAGCACTCCTTCATATAAAGCCTGGCTGCCCCCTACTCTGGCTTGACCTTCACCTCCTTCTTGTGTGGATCCCAAAGATCAGCCAGAAGTGCAATGTTAGGGTCATGTTTCCAACATTGTGCATGCACAAAAACCCTGGATATGCCAGGCTTTGTGTTAGCTCCAGGAGGCCCTTACTCCAATAAGAATCTTACTCCTCAGCTTTATTGTGTCCAGATTTTTACATCTCCCTACTGCTTGACCCATTATGTGTTGCTTACTGCAAGTAGAGTGTCTTCAAATGCTTTTGTCAAGCACCACTTGTAAAGCTGCTCTATCTTGTGATGGGTGAAAGGAATGCCAATCTTTATCCCAGACCTGCAAGGAACCCCCAGAATGGACAAAATTCACAAACACATTTATTTTTTTATTTTAGTGAAGGTCCATATTTCTCCCAGTATACACTATGTACACAATATGTTACAGTTAATGGATTTGCAAGAGTGTGGTAGGAGAGAGCATTTTTTCATAAGAATAGACAATCCATTTGAGAAGTTTTCTACAAATTAGTGAAGGTTAATATGGAAGTATTTGGAGAAATATAGTTCTTTAATTTTAAGATATGTAAAGGTTAGTGAGAACAATGAAGTAATATTTATGGTCCATAGATGAGTTAGAATAATTGAAGGAACAAAGTCTTTGAGTTCATGATCCTGGGAATAGATTGGTTTTATGTAGAAACAAGGGAAGTTCACCTATTTTAACAAGATATTAGGATGAAAGACAGTCTGTGGGTAAAGATATATTTGTTTTGTATATTTGATAGGGTGAAATTGTAAACTTGGCTTATGTATGTTCTTATTGTGAGATTAAAATAGCATTTTTATTTATAAACTGAGTGCAATGGAAGGGCTGCTGGAACATGAGGGAAAAAAGAAATAAGTCTAATAGATCAAGGACATTATTGTTTGCCCATATATACTCTTAGATCATAAATTTAAGTTAAACCAGTCAGCAAGATTATGCCTTATTCTGAAACCAAGTTCAGTGGGGAGGAAGATTCCAGAATAGGCAGAGTTTGGGGTTTGCCTTGTGAAAAAAGCAGACAGAAAGAGTAAGTGTAGTTAATGCAGTGTGAAATGGATTGATTATATTGAACAATGATGAGATGAACATATAAGAGAAACACTGTCAATGATCATGAAATAATTTTGAGATAAAACCATGAACACATTAAAGGAGTGTAAGACATTTGAAATTGAAAATTGATGATGAAGAAAATACAGGCATGGAAATTGAAGTTAGATTTGAGAAGAAATAATCATTATTAAAGTCATGTGTTTATACACATTATTCACCTTAAGAGTTTGATTACTGAAAGGACTCACAGGACTCAAGCAGTTTAAACTTAGTGAAGAGATTTATAACAGGCAAAGGAGACAATATACATTGAAAGGGTCCCACAACCTCAGGCATGGACATTTTTGTCCTTCCACCACAAGTCACAGAGGACACATGCTCAGCTCAGTTCTCAAGCTACCAACAGCATATACAAGTTGGGAGGTACCAAGAAGCCCAAATTGGCTGGGGTGTTGGCAACTCTTATAGTGAGCTGGTCATGTAAGCACATTCAATCTATGTGGCCAGGCCACCCACTCCAGGTTCTACCATATCAGGTGCAAATCAAAAGTCCTATTGTAACTACAAAAAACTAAGCAGATAAGATTAAACATCTGAAACAACTCTGGATCTGTGGTGACTGACAACCATTTAGGTTTAGTTAAAAGATTCCACAGCTTTGGCCAAAGGTCAGTATATCCACTGAAAAGCTGGTAGTCAAAGCAGACTTGCTATGCAGGTATTAAGAGAGAAATTAATAGAATTGGAAGACAGACAATGGTATCCATGGTGCTGTGATTTTTTTTTTCTATTAGTTCTGCTCTCTTCTATTAGTTCTGCTCTCTTCTCAAAAAAAATTCACAGCAATAATGGAAAAACACTTCTCTTAATATCAAAACCTTTATCTGCAGGTGTAAAGTGAACACTGTGTTCCTGTAAATATGTGATAAAAATTATTGAAATGAGAGATATTTTGGTGAACAAACCATTATTTATAAATTGAAGGAATAATTCTAAGTACACAAAAGCAGAACAAAAATCCTGAAAAGTTGGTAAAGTACCTACAGCAACACTCAATGTAAAAAAAAAAAAAAACCAAAACACTGGGGTAAGTAAGAATTTTATTTTTCAATCAAATTCTTCAAATATTTAAGAAAGTGTATTACATATGGTAAGCATTACTATAATAATTAGAGGGAAAATAATATGGACTTAGAAATAACTAAATCAGGAACACTGATGATAAAGAGATGAGAAGAATGAATGTTTAGAACTGCTAGTATTTTCTATTTTTACAATTACTGGTTGGTATTCATTCGCAGTCATTAATCAAGAACAAGTTTTATATAAACAAAACTAAAATTTACCTAACAGATAAAGTAAAATCTGAGAAAAATTATAGCATACTATCAGCTTGGAAGCACACAAGATAAAAGAAAATAAAAACATATGAACTATATGGGAAAATTAATATAGAATAAGACAACAATATTTATTACATATATTTCTGTCATATACATAAATGTAAATGGAAAGCATATTTAGATGAGGCAATGTTTCAATATACATCAAATTGTTTATGTTTTTTAACCCACCTATCAATTTATCTTATAATTAAACTCAGATTGTGTAACACATTATATGTATATGCACAGTCCTTACAGTAATATTTGTAATAGATATAGTGCTAGCAAGAGAAATAAGCTTATATGTTCATTAGTAGGAGATTGGATAAATAAACACTTAAAAATAGAGTAAGTTTTATTTTTGAAAACAACAAAAACTGGTTTTATTTAGTTTTTGTGCAAGAAAACAGTCCAGAATTATGTGCAAGACCTGGTGGATGATGGTAACTTTGTTTTGTTTTAATATAACACATTTATTGAGATAAAAATTTATATACCTTATATACCATACAGTTAAACCTTTGAAAGTTTGCAATTCAGTGGGTTTTATTACATTTAGAGATTTGTGCAATCATGAGCACTTTCTAATTTTAGAATATTTTCACCACTCCCCAAAGAAATTCCATGCCCCTTAATAATTACTCCCTAAACCTTATCCTCCCAGTCCCTGGCAAACACTAATCCATATTCTGTCACTATGGATTTGCCTATTCTCGAAATAGAGCATGAGTAGAATAATACAATAAGTGGTTCTTTATCACTGAGTTTTTTATTTGGCTCTTAAAACTTCTTAATAATTTCAATGTTCCTCCATGTAGCTTTATCTGTACATTGGAGGAGAGACACTGCAGGCTAACAGCAGGATTTTTCTTTTCATTTGGAAATTCCTGTTTTTTGTTTTTTTATTTTGTTTTGTTTTGTTTTAAATATATGCGTGATTTATTTAAAAGAATTGTATGAGTAGGGGTATATATATATATCGATATACTCATATACACACAGAAAGATACAGATATATAAATTTATATTATAATTTACAAAATACTAAGAAAAAAACTATGGAACTACATATTATATTTCTGGATGTCAGGGAAACATACAAAGCAAAAGCAATATTAACTGTTATACCAAAACAGATAAACTATGAAAAACTGTTTCATTCTAACTGTTTCAATGATTTCATGATTGAAAATCAATTACTATATTTCATCAATGAAGTTAATAATTGTGCAATATATTTACCTGTAATCAAAATGTGCATAAGGTAAAAGGTGAAAATGAAACATATTCCCAATAAAAAGAGATATAAAAGAGTATAGTTGTTATTCAGTGTTATTCTGTTAGTAAAATTAGAAATATGAAATAAATATAATGTTTGAAATTTTAAAGGAAGAAGCAATATTGTCATTTTCTTACATGATTATTAGTGCATACCTGGACTAGGGAGCTCAACCTGACTAGGAAAAGTAAGGTGGGATATGCTCATAGGCAAACACAGGCTATTGCATCCTGCTACACTGGGAGAGAAAGCAACAAGAATAGAACGAGGTCAGGGACAGACCCCTAAGCAGCAGGAATCAACCCAACTGCAAAGAGTCAAACCTGCCCAAGGGAAAGTGACTGGATAGCTATCTGAAGAGCTAACTGTCTCAACAAAAACGTTTAGCTCAGTGGAGGAGTTTCTGCCTTGAATATAGAGGTCCCTAGTTTTATTTCTGGCTCCTCTTAGACAACAGAGAGAGAGAGAGTTGTAAGAGTGTGTAAGAACAACCTGCCCTTCAAGAAATACAAATGGGAATTCTGCAAGTGGAAAGGAAAAAAACAACAGAGAGAGAGAGAGTTGTAAGAGAGTGTAAGAATAACAACAACAACAAAAAGAAATAAAAATAACATATAACATACATAAACCCGAAGAAAATATGGCTAATGTAGGTAATTCCTTGAGAGTAATAACACTGAATATTAATGGATTAAACTCACCAGTCAAGAGACACAAATTGGCAGAAAGGGTAAGGAAATATAACACATCTGTATGCTGCCTATACGAAACCCAACTTAGTCTGAGGGATTCAAGGAAGATGAAAGTGAATGGCTGAAAAAAAATATTATAAGCAAACAATAACCAAAAACGGGTAGGAGTAGCCATACTAATATCGGAAAAATAGACGTCAAGTGCAAAACCATTGTAAGAGACAAAGATGGACACTGTATCTTAGTAAAAGGGGTAATTTTTTAAGAAGAAAGAACAATCACAAGCATTTATGCACCTAAACAGGGAGCCTCAAAGTAATGAGGCAAACTTAGGATAAAATAATGGAGAAAAAGATGCTTCTACAATTATAGTGGGGGAGTTTAATACACCAATATCACCATTAGACAGAACATGTCAACAAAGAATCAATAAAGAATCAAAGACTTTAAATAATACAGTAGAGGATCTTGACATAGTAGACATACACAGAACACTACACTCAAATACAGCCGGATACACATTCTTCTCAAGGGCACATGGGTCATTAGTCAATATAGACCACATGCTAGGTTACAGAAAAAAAATATTGATGAACACTGAAAGTTTGAAATTACACAAAGCAATTTCTCTGACCACAATGGAATGAAGCTGGGAATCAATAAGGGCTGGAGAACCAGATTAGGCACAAAGATATGGAAGTTAAACTACACAATCTTAGACAAACAGTGGGTTAATGGAGAAATTTCAAAAGAAATCAGTAACAACCTAAAACAAATGAAATGACAACACAACATATCAAAACTTGTGGGATGCAGCAAAAGCTATATTGAGAGGGAAATTCATAGCCATAAATGCATATCTCAAAAAAGAATAAAGAGTTAAAAGTGAGGACCTTACTGCACACCTGGAGGAATTATAAATAGAACAACAATCTAACCCCAAGAAAGTAGAAAGATGGAATTTAAAAAATTATAACTGAATTAAATGAAATAAAAAATAAGAAAGGGATCAAGAGAATAAAACTAAAAGCTGGTTTTTAGAGAAGATCAATAACATCGACAAACTCTTAGCTAGATTAACAAAGAAAAAAAGAGAGAAGATCAATTCACAAAATAAGAATGAGGAAGGGGACATCATCACAGAAATAAAGAATATCATAAAAGGATACTTTGAAAAAGTATTTGCCAACAAGAAGGATAATTTAGAGGAAATGGACAAATTTCTAGAAACACACAAGCAGCCTACATTGACAAAATAAAAAATTGATGAACTCAACAGACCAATCACAAATAAAGAGATAGAACAGTCATCAAAAACCTCCCCACTAAGAAGAGTCCAGGACAAGATGGTTTCACAGGTGAATTCTATCAAACACTCAGGAAAGAACTAACACGGATCCTGCTTGAACTCTTCCAAAAAATAGAAGTAGAAGAAACATTGCCTAACTCATTCTATGATGCCAACATTACACTATTACCCAAGCCAAAGATGCCAGAAGAAAGGAAAATTTGAGACCATTCTCTCTAATGAACCTAGATGCTAAAATCCTCAACAAAATCCTTGCTAATGGTATTCAACACACATCAAACAAATTATACACCATGACCAAGTGTCTTTCATCCCAGATAAGTTTCAATATAAGAAAATAAATCGATGTATTACACTACATAAACCAATTGAAAGATAAAAATCACATAATCATCTCTATAGACATACACAAAGCATTTGACAAGATACAGTACCCTTTCCTGATAAAAATACTGCAAAACACAGGAATAGAAAGAAGCTTTCTGCATATGATAAAGGGTATATATGAAAAACCCACAACTAACATCATATACAATGGTGAAATCCTAAAAGCTTTCCCTCTAAGTTTGGGAAAAAGAAAAGGATGCCCACTATCATTGCTCCTATTTAACACTGTGTTAGAAGTACTTGCTTGAGAACTTTGGAAAGAAAAAGATATAAAATCATCCTAATTGAAAATGAAGAAGTAAAAATTTCACTCTTTGCAGATGGCATTATTCTATACATAGAAAGCTCTGAGAAATCTACAACAAATTTCTAGAACTTACAAATGAGTTCGGTAAAGTCACAAGATATAAGATCACTGTGCAAAAATCAGCATTTCTGTACATCAATAATGAGCAAGCTGAGGAAGAAATCAAGAAAAATATACGATTTACAAAAATAACTAAAAAAATCAAATACCTAGGAAAATTTTTAACTAAAGCTGTAAATGACTTATACACAGAAAATTACACAACACTGTTAAAGAAAATCAAAGAAGAATTAAATAAATGGAAGAATGTTCCCTGTTCATGGATAGGCAGACTAAACATTATTAAAATGTCTATCCTACTCAAACTGATCTAGAGTTTTAATGCAATTCCAATAAAAATCAACACATCATTTTTTAATGAATTGGAAAAACTATGAAATTTATTTGGAAGGGCAAGTGGCATCAAATAGCCAAATATATATTGAAAAAGAAAAATGAAATTAGAGGAATCTCTACTTAACTTTAAAATATAATACAAAGCTACAGTGGTCAAAAGTGCATGGTATTGGCACAAGGATAGACACACTGACCAATTGAACCAGATTGAGAGTTTTTATACAGATCCTCCCATATAATGTCCTCTGATATTTGACAAGGCCATGAAGCCCACTCAACTGGGAAAGAATGGCCTCTTCAAAATGGTGCTTCAAGAACTGGACATCTATATCCAAAAGAATGAAAGAGGAACATCATCTCAAACCTTATACAAAAATCAGCTCAAGATGGATGAAAGATCTACACTGAAGAGCCAAGACAATAAAGCCTTTGGAAGATAATGTAGGGAAGCATCTACAGGACCTTGTGATGGGGAATGGTTTCATGAACTTCATACACAAAGCACCAGCAGTGAAAGAAAAAAATGGATGAGTGGGATCCCCTCAAAATTAAAACATTTTGCACCTCAAAGGAGTTTGTAAAGAAAGTGAAAAGACAGCCTACCCAATGGGAGAAAATATTTGGTAACCATATATCTGATTGGAGCTTCAAATCCAGCATATATAAAGAAATCTTATATCTCAAAAATAAAAGGACAAGCAACCCATTTTTTAAAAATGGGCAAAAGATTTGAACAGATACTTCTCCAAAGAAGAAATACAAATGTCTAAAAAGCACATGAAAAAACAATCAACATCTCTAGCTACTAGGGAAATGCAAATCAAAACTACAATGAGACACCAGGAGATCAAGATGGCATCAGTTTAGGAGGGCACTTGCTGACTAGCTCACTAAGGATGGCTGATTGGGGATGGATCCTGCCTGGGGGTCTGTGCTGTGGGCGCACGGAGAAGCTGGGGACATCTATTTGGAGGCAACTGGGTGGCATTGATTGCTCGGTAGAGATTCGTGAGTTTTAACCCTGCCTGTGGAGGTTAACACAGACAGCTGAGCACCACCCTTGGGGAAAGAGGCTGGTTTGAGCCATGACTCCCAATGCAGCCCAGTGAGAGGGAGCGATCCCTGAGAGCGGGACGATTCTGGTGGAGAGTCGAGAGGGCTTTCCTTTCTGTGGATTTTACTGCTTGGAACCCCTTGCAGGCTTGAGGAGCATAATAACTGGCTTGAAGAAGGGCCAGGCTGAGGGGAGTGGTGAATCTGCTGAGGAAGTTGACTTACCTAGCTGCCCAGGGATAGGCCCCATCCCCCGCCAGCAATCCAGTGAGAGGAAGCATTCTCCTAGAGTGGGAAGGTTCTGACAGAAGGTAGAGAGGGGTTTCCTTTCTGTCGATTTTGCTGTGTGGACCCCCTCAGAGCTTTGGGGAGCAGATAAGCCATCCTGAAGCAGTGCCAGGCTGAGGGGAGTGGCAAATCTACTGAGGAAGCCTGATCTACCCAACAGCCCATCGATACTCAGGCTTGGCTCCAGAGGGGGCAGAGTCAGCCATTTTTATCATTCTGCACTGACTAGTATCAGAGCTTCAGCTCCCCTGTGGAGGCCAGGAAGTGGGAAGTGCTTGATTAGTGTCCACAAGCCTAGTTAAGGTCCCCTCAGTGAAGGGGGTGGTCTAGAAGAGGACATATTTTGGGTCCCTTATTTCACCAAAAAAAGAAGACAGCCACTTTAAAAAATAAAAAATGAATTTTTCCTTTTAATTTAGTTTAATAGGTAAAATCTGCCTCAAAACCTGCAGATAGAACCTTGCAGGGCAATTGATTGATAAATACAAGCAGGTTGAGAGGTTCCACAAGGGCCCAAGAAGGAACACTCTTCTTCCTTAGATTTTTTTGACTATTTGCTTGTCTAGTTGTTTGGTTTTTCTCTGTTTATTTGTTGTCTCTTGCTTTTCTTTCCTCTTTCCTCCCCCTTTTTTTTCTTTGATTTTTTTTTTTTTTTTTTTTATTTTGGAAATTAGGTGCTGCTAACTGGTCTCTTCTTTGCTGTGCTTCTTCTTCAGTGATTTCCCAGTCTCTGTCTATATTGATTTTGTTTACCAAGCTATCTCTTTTACTTCCTTCATCTTTCTGCCCTCTGCTTTCTGTTGTGGTTCTTAAATACCACGTTTTTTCATTAGCCCACAACTTAAGGGCATCAATTTCTATTCTATCTATTCTGTTTTCTTCTTTTTTAAAATAATATTAATTTATTCCCTTTCAGCCTTTTCTTTACTCTTTCTCTCCCTCCCCATCATTCTAGACTTCTAAATCCTTATATATATATTCTTCTATTTGGTCTCCCAGTCCATTGTAGGTACTCCACTTTTTTTTCCTATTACTCTACACTGCCTACATGAGCTAAATATTCATTTCACTAAGTCTTATACAGCCCCTCTTCTAACTTCTATCAATATTACTATTATCCTTCTGCCTTTCTCACATCTTTCTATTCCTCTGGCCCTAATATTTTGCCTTCAAGGGAACATAGAAAGAAGCAAGGAAATAAAATGAGAAGAAAAAGTGTCAAAGAGAAAACTCAACACACACACACAGAACCACTAGCTAAAAAAACCTCTAAAGCAGAGAAAGAATATAATCAACCCAATAAACCCATTAAGATAAAATGGTGACTAGAGGGCAACAAAAAATTACAAACCACACTGAGAAACAGGAAGACATGGACCAGTCCAATGAACAAACTAAAAACCAGGAAGAGATGCAGAACATCAAACAACTAATCAAAGCTTTACAAACACATATCATTATTCAACTTAATGAAGTTAAGAGATTAAGGATATTAAGAAGACACTGGGAGAACATACTGAAGAAATTGTAAACATACAAAAAAAGATAATGGATATGATGGTGATCAATGGCACAATCCAAGAAATATAAAAGATGCTGGATTCACATAACAGCAGACTTGAAAAGGCAGAAGAAAGAATTAGTGATGTGGAAGACAATATATCTGAAATCAAACAGATAGTAGAACAGATAGACAAAGAGATAAAAAAAATCCAGCAAGGACTCAGGGATTTAACTGACAAAACAAAATGAACAAACACACATTATGGTCATCCCAGAAGGAGAAGAAAAGAGAAAGGGAACAGAAGGACTACCTAAGGAAATAATGGCTGAAAACTTTCCAACCCTATGGAGAGAGATGGATGTGCAGATCCAGGAAGCACAGCACACCCCAAACAGTATAAATCCCAACAAGCCAACTCCAAGACATATAGTTGTCAAAATGTCCAATGCTCAAGACTAAGAGAAAATAGTCAAGGCAGCAAAAGAAAGAAAACCGTCACATATAAGGGAAGCCCAATAAGATTAACTGCGGATTTCTCACCTGAAAACATGGAGGCAAGAAGACAGTGGTATGACATATTCAAAGAACTAAAAGAAAAAAACTTCCAGCCACAAATTCTCTATCCAGCAAAACTGGCATTCAATAATGATGGAGAGTTCAAAATATTCACAGATAAACAGAAATTAAGAGAGTATACCAATAAGAAACGTGTACTTCAAAAAATACTAAAGGAAGTTCTACAAGTAGAAAGGAAAAAACAAAGGAGAGAGAGTTGGAGGAGAATTTAAAAACAACTAAAAAGACAAAAAACAGAAACAAAACAATATATGACACATATTAACCCAAAGAAAATATGGCTGAAGTAAGAAATTTGTTGTGAGTAATAACCCTGAATGTTAATGAATTAAATTCACCACTCAAGAGACACAGATTGGCAGAATGGATAAGGAAATATGATACATCAATATGCTGTCTACAAGAAACCCACCTTCGACCCAGGGATTCAAGGAGGCTGAAAGTGAATGGCTGGAAGACAATTTTAAAAGCTAACAATAGCCAAAAAAGGGCAGGAGTTAGCTATTCTAATATCAGACAAAATAGACTTTAAATGCAAAACTAGTGTAAGAGACAAAGATGGACATTATATATTAGTAAAAGTGGTAATATCTCAAGAAGAGAGAACAACCATAAACATTTATTCAGCTAATCAGGGTGCCTCAAAATACATGAGACAAACTCTGGAAAAACTAAGTAGAGAAATAAATGCCTCCACAATTATAGTGGGGGACATTAATACACCATTATCATCATTAGACAGAACATCTAGACAGACAATCAATAAAGAAACAAAGACTCTGAACAATACATTAGAGGACCTGGACTTAATAGACATATACACCCAAATACAGCAGGATTTACATTCTTCTCAAGTGCACATGGATCATATCCGAGATAGACCACATGCTAGGCCACAGAACATCTCTTAATGAATTCAGAAAGATTGAGATTATACAAAGTAATTTCTCTGACCACAAAGAAGTGAAATTGGAAATCATTACAGGCCAGAGAATCAGATTAGGCACAAAGATATGGAAGTTAAAAAAAAACACTCTTAGAAAAATAGTGGGTCAAGGAGGAAATCTCAAAAGAAATCAGTAACTACCTTGAAACTAATGAAAATGACAATACAGCATATCAAAACCTATGGGATGCAGCGAAAGCTGTCCTGAGAGTGAAGTTCATAGACATAAATGCATATATTAAAAAAGTAGAAAGTGCCAAAATTGAAGACCTAACAGCACACTTAGAGGAATTGGAAAAACAACAACAAACTAAACCTAAAGGAAGTAGAAAGAATGAAATAACAAAGATTAGAGCAGATCTAAATGAAACAGAGAATAAAAAAGCACTAGAAAAAAATAAACAGAATCAAATGCTGGTTCTTCGAGAAGATCAATAAAATTGACAAACTCTTAGCCAGACTAACAAAGAAAAAGAGAAAACAGATGCAAATACACAAAATAAGGAATTAGCAAGGGGTTATCACTACTGACCCCGGAGAAATAAATAGTATCATAAGAGGATACTTTGAAAAATTATATGCCAACAAGAATAATAATTTAGAGGAAATGGACAAGTTTCTAGAAACTCACAAACAGCCTACACTGATGAAAGAAGAAATTGATGAACTCAACAGTACAATTACAGGTAAAGAGATAGACTCAGTCATCAAAAACCTCCCAACTAAAAGACCCCAGGACCAGATGACTTCACAGCTGAATTCTACCAAACACTACGGAAAGAGCTAACACCATTTCTGCTTAAGCTCTTCCAAAAAAATAGAAGTAGAAGGAATATTGCCTAACTCATTCTACGATGCCAACATTACCCTAATACCAAAACCAAACAAAGATACCACAAGAAAGGAAAATTACAGACCAATTTACATAATGAACATAGATGCTAAAATCCTCAACAAAATAATTGCTAATCGAATTCAACAACCTATCAAAAGGAATATACACCGTGACCAAGTGGGTTTATCCTGGGTGTGTGAGGATGCTTCAATATAAGAAAATCAATCAATGTAATACATCACATAAACAGATTGAAAGAAAAAAATCACATGATCATCTCTATAGATGCAGAAAAAGCATTCGACAAAATACAGTTCTCTTTCCTGATAAAAACACTGCAAAAGATAGTAATAGAAGGAAACTTTCTGAATATGATAAAGGGTATATATGAAAAACCCAAAGCTAACATCTTCAATGGTGAAATCCTAAAAGACTTCCCTCTGATATTGGGAACAAGACAAGGATGCCCACAATCACCACTCCTATTTAACATTGTCTTAGGAGTACTTGCTCGAGCACTGAGGCAAGAAAAATATATAAAAGGCATCCGAATTGGAAAAGAAGAAGTAAAAATTTCATTCTTTGCAGACGACATGATCCTATACATATAAAGCCCTGAGAAATCTCCAACAAAGCTTCTAGAACTTATAAAGGAGTTCAGTAATATCACAGGCTATAAGATCAATGCTCAAATATCAGTAGCATTTCTGTACACCAATAATGAGCAATCTGAGGAGGAAATCAAGAAAAAAATACCATTTACAATAGTAACTGAAAGAATCAAATACCTAGGAATAAATTTAACTAAAGACATAAAGATCTCATGTACAGAAAACTACACAACACTGTTAAAGGAAATCAAAGAAGACTTAAATAAATGGAAGAATATTCCCTGTTCATGAATAAGAAGACTAAATATCATAAAGATGTCTATTCTACCGAAATTAATCTACAGATTTAATGCAATCCCAATAAAAATCAACACTGTATTTTTAAGGAATTGGAAAAACTAACTACAAAATTTATTTGGAAAGGTAAGAGGCCCCGAATTTCCTAAGACATATTGAAAAAGAAAAATGAAGTTGGAAGTATCACATTACCTGACATTAAAACATACTACAAAGCTACAGAGCTCAAAACTGCATAGTATTGGCACAAGGATAGACCTACTGACCAATGGAACCGAATTGAGAGTTCTGATATAGATCCTCGCATATACAGTCATCTGATATTCGACAAGGCCACCAAGCCCAGTCAGTTGGGAGAGAATGGTCTCTTTAAGAAGTGGTGCTTGGAGAACTGGATATCCATATCCAAAAGAATAAGAGTGGAATACCATCTCACACCTTACAAAAAAATAAACTCAAGATGGATCAAAGATCTAAATATAAGAGCCAAAAGCATAAAGACCTTGGATGATAATGTAGTGAAGCATCTACAGGACCTTGTAATAGGATATGGTTTCTTGAATTTCATACCCAAAGCACGAGCAGCAAGAGAAAAAATAGATAAATGTGATCTCCTCAAAATTAAAAACTTCTGCACCTCAAAAGACGTTATTAAGAAAATAAAAAGGCAGCCAACTCAATGGGAGAAAATATTTGGCAACCATAAATCTGATAGGAGCCAAATAACCTGCATATATAAAGAAATCCTACACCTCAAAAATAAAAAGATAAAACAACCCATTTATAAAATGGGCAAGGGACCTGAAAAGACACTTCTCCAAGGAAGAAATACAAATGGCTAAAAAGCACATGAAAAAATGCTTGACATCACTAGCTATTAGGGCAATGCAAATCAAAACTACAATGAGATACCATCTTATACCCATCAGAATGTCAGGTATTAAAAAAACAGCAGACTATAAGTTTTGGAGAGGATGTGGAGGAATGGGAACCCTCATCCACTGCTGGTGGGATTGTGGAATGATCCAGCCACTGTGGAGGACAGTTTGGCGGTTCCTCAAAAAACTAACAATAGATCTTCCATATGATCCAGTGATTCCACTGTTGGGTATATACCCAGAAGAATTGAAAGCAAAGCCACGAACAGATATATACACACCAATGTTCACAGCAGCATTGTTCACAATTGCCAAAAGTTGGAATCAGCCCCGCTGCCCATCAACAGATGAATGGATAAACAAAATGTGGTACATACATACAATGGAATATTATTCAGCTGTAAGAATGAATAATGTTCCAACACACAGAATAGCATGGATAAATCTTGAAGACCTTATGTTGAGTGAAGCAAGCCAGGCATTGAAGGATGAACAATATATGACCTCACTGATTTGAATTGAGGAAAGTGAGCAGTCTCTGAGAACCATTGTCTGAAAGATAGGTTAACAAGGGAGAGAAGGAGAAGAGAAGGTTGTTAGCCATCACACATATGGACATAATCTATGGTAAAGTGATAGAGTATAGTTGCATATTGAAGGACAGGACATGTGGGTAGTGATATTACTGGGTGTGGTGGTGCAGGGTTGACAGGTGGGTAGATTAGTAAGGGGGGATTAGAATACCCAGGATACTTGGGGAATAGATGGGAGGGGTACTAGGTGACCTGGGATTTGTGGTTTTGATGTTGAAAGTGCAGGAGTGGGAATGTTCTTTTGGCAGTATGACAAGGTTTTGTCACTGGGTTAGGGTGTAGGTTGGGGGGGAATTCAGGATGGGGTGCATCTGCAGTAGGTTTCTGGGGAGTGTGTAAGTGTTCCTCCTGTCATAATGTGTTGTGCTGGGGAGTGGAGACCCACACGGTGAGTGGGAAGGACATTGACTGCCATATTTGGGAGGACCGATTCACCCACAAACATTCAGGTGGCTGTCTCTTAGGAGCAAGGGTGGATCCTGATAGTGGAGGACAATCAACATGTCAAGACTTCTTGTTTCATGTAACTATGAATCTTGTCATCCAATGAGTCAAGATAGATGGGTGTCATGTGCCCAAGAGGGATGGAGAGGAAGCAACCAAAAAGATGAAACAGCGGGTATTTAGTGGTCAGGGGAAATGCTTTTCATTACCTTACAGTGATGGACACAGGACATGGCAAATACCATCAAAAATTATTTAACTACCATCTAAATTGTAAACTATGCTGTATACCATTGACAATGTTTAGTAGCTAAGCTTCACTATCTGTATAACAGTTGTAACAATGGTACCATCCACATAAAAAAGGTTTTAATATGGGGTGAGGAAAGGGGAAGGAGGTTGGGTATATGAGAATCTCTAGTATTCTGTGTGTGACTTTGCTGTGACCTAAAACTTCTTTGAAATTAATTGAAAATTCAGGAGACACTGGGGAGTGAAAGGGGGCAGGTGCCACTGTACAGACTGGACACCTGATAATGCAGTGATAAAAGGACAAATGTTAAAAAGAGAGAAAAAAATTAAAAAAAAATTTTTTTGTTTTTTCCCATTTTTTGAATAATCCAATCCTTTAATTTTATTTTATTTCTAGTGTTTTGTATGTTTCCATGTATTTTATCTCTTATATTTAAACTTATCTTTATTATTTCATTTTCCTATTAATTTTATTTGGCTATTATGTGGGCTTCATCTTCAAGGAAGGTTTGGATCACAGAAGGGTTACAGAGGGGGCAGGAGAGGATAATTGGTGGGGGGTGTCTGGGATGGGGGTTTCATGGGTGGAAGTTCACCTGAATATACAGGAAAGATATATAAAATTGTTCAAAT
>JAKSZT010037112.1:0-16296 GCA_026826555.1 Tolypeutes matacus | reverse complement strand
GAACAGGATTGTTTTTTGAGTGGTATTTGTACATTAAGTCTGATTTTTGGGGGTGTAATTGAACAGAAAACTTAAGTATATACATTTATGTTAGGAATTATGATTCCCACCGTGAGAGAAATGAGAAAAATAAGGAATCCAGTAAGATCATGACGCTTGTGGTATTAAGATATTTTTGTAGGATAAATTGATTGCTGAAACATATTTTTTCTCTGACTTCTGAGAGAAAGTAGAATCAATGACATTTCAGCTACAATGAGCACATAGAACACCAAGTTTTAGTTTCTAAGCATTATTCTAAACATTATTCCCTACTAAAAGTCACCAGGGCTCCTTGGAGAAATTGACGGTTCCAGTGAAAGAATAAAGAAAATGTAAGTTAAACCTTAAATGTAAGTAAACATATTGTTGCAGAAATCAAGAAAGTTTTCAAAGACAAACAGGATATTTTGAAAGACATAGTAGCTGGCTTTTCTGGCACTACTATTGGCACCGAGTATCACCATAATAATAATTAATATGGATTATAACACAATGTTTAAAAATGAGTCTAGAGAAGCATATTAATACTCAAAAAAGAGGGATGGGAAATTTTTCTCTATAGAAGAATTCTACCTACTAAATGCAAAATAATGATAAAATTGGAAAATGACCCATTTAAACTGCCAATATAACAATTCATAATCAGCAAGTAGTATGAATAGATTCTTAAAATGTTGGGTACAAATTTGCTGGGAAACAAAATAATTCACCAGTATTTTTTGATTCCCTGCAGATTGCTTCTATTTTTTTATTTTTTATTTTTCACTTAAAAAAATTTTTTACTAAAGTATATCACTCATATATAAACAATAAATGTATAATAATAGATGTGAACTTATAAAACAAACATACATAACACCATACATGGCTCTCATACCTGGCCCTTCCATCATTACCTTGCATTGTTGTGAAACCTTTTTTGTTTTTGTTGTGGATAAAAATCAAAACTTTCACAATACAAACCAATATTTGTAGGATGATATATAAATATATATGCATATATGTGCATTTGTTTCCATAAATGTTATTTTTTTTAGTTATATATTTTTTAAAAGATGCTTATATTACATAAATGTTATGCAAAAATTACAGGGATTCCCATGTTCCCCACATCCCATACCTCCCATACCATCTCACATAAACATATTTCATTAGTGTGGCACATCACCTGCAATGGATATACACATCCTGGGGCTTTGTCACTAAGTATAGAACACAGTTCACATCATAGACCACACTCTCTCCCACACAGTTCTGCATTGTATATGCTGATGTAAAATATCTGTCACCGCAGCGTCACTCAGGACAAGTCCTGGAAAAGCCCCTGTATTACAACTTCCCTTCCCCTCCCCTCCCCAAAAGTGTCTAGTGGCCACTGTTTCCACCTCACTGTTAGAATTTCTTCCATTGCTTGAGTCACAATGTGTCTACAACAGAATTCCATTAAGTCCACTCTAGTCCATAGCTCTTCCCCCAATCCTGAGGGGACTGGAATGGTGATGTCCGCTCCACTTCCAAGTGAGAGTGGGCTTATATTCCATGGATATGGTGCATGGGATTATCCTGCCTTCAGCTTCAGGCTCTCTCCATTCCCCGGGATGGCTGTTGTCCAACATCATCTCCTCATCAGGTCACTTGGGTGAGTCCATTGAGCTGTAGAGAAGGAGTTGCAGCTCCACTGAGTTTCCAGGAACAGCTGGCACATGGGCAGGCCAGAGACTCCCATCTCTGGAAGTACACCTACACACTCCTGCCTCACATATAGATTTGAATAGAAGGGACTGATGGATCATGTGCAGGGAGGACTTATTTGCGTCCAACTCTGTCACTCTCAGAAGCACAGATTCCAAAGTAGAGCCCAATGATAAGGCACCAATCTCTGTGGCTATCCCCCTTAAAGAGGACCTGGGTGTCTCCAGAGCCCTCAGGGGCCCTGTGTGTAGGGTGATATACATTATGGTGTTTTATGAGATCCTCCTGAGGCGTGTGTAAGCATTACATATGGGATGATCTCCTAGCTCTCTTTGAAGTCTCTTAGCCACGTGAACTCATTTTTCTTTACCATTTCTCCTAATTATTCAAGGTTTTTTTCAAGTCGTGTTTCCAGTTGGCACTTGGTATTAATCCCTCATTGCCAGGGAGGCTCATCACCAGGAATCATGCCCCATGTTGGGGAGAAGGAAATGCATTCATATGATGAGTTTGGCTTAGAGAGAGGCCACATTTGAGCAACAAGGAGGCTCCCAGATGGCAACCCTTAGGCACCCCATAACAGTAGGACAAGTTTCAATTACAAAAGCAAAGAATCATAAGGCTAGACATCAATAACAAGAACCCAACAGTGGGCCATCTTCTTTTGCCAGGCACTGCCCCTCCAGTCAGGGGACTGTTGCTACTCCCTTGGAGAATGTGGCAGAGCTCTCCAGGCTGGGAATTCTGTATTCCCTCAATTATTGAGTGATGGTCTACTCACCATGACCATGCCCCATCCCTCAATCATTTGAAAAATTTTATATATCTTTCATGTATATTCAGATTTACTTACTCCCATGAATCTCCCACCCCAGACACCCACAACCAATGGTCCTCCGCAGCCCCATTGTAACCCTTCTGTTATCTAAACCTTCCTGGAAATTGAAGCCCATATTATAACCAAATAAAATTCATAGGAAAATGAAATAATAATGATACGCTTAAATGCAAGAGATAAAATACAAGGAAACTCAGAAAAAAAGAACTAAAAATAAAATATTATTAATGGATTGGGACATTTAAAAAAATGGGAATAAACAAAAAGAAATTTTTAATTATTTTTTATTTTTATTTTTTCCTCCTTTTATCACTGCATTATTGGATGTTCGGTGTGTACCATGACACCTTCCCCCTCTCATTCCCCAGTGTCTCCCAAATTTTCATTTAGTTTTCAAAGAAGATTTAGGTCACAGCAAATTCACACAATGAATACTAGAGATTCCCATGTACCCAACCTCCCTCCCCCTTCCCCACCCCATATTAAAACCCTTTTTTTGTCAATGGTAGCATTGTTATAACTGTTATACAGATAGTGAAACATAGCTAGTAAACATTGTCAATGGTTTACAGTATAGTTTACAATTTAGACAGTACATTTTAATAATATTTAAGGATATTTACCATGTCATGTGTCCACTACTGTAAGGTAATGAAAAGCATTTTCCATGACCACTAAATACCCCGTCTGATCTTTTCTGTTCCTTCCTCCCCATCCCCCTGGGGGCATAAGACACTCCCCTGTCTTGACTCATGGGATGACAAGATTCATAGTTACATGCCCTGGTTATTCTAACCTGTCCTTCCTAATCTACCCACCAGTTAACCGTGCACCACCAAACCCAGTAATATCACTACCCAGCTCTCCTATCCTTCAATATGCAACTATACTCTATCACTTTACCATAGATTATGTCCATATGGGTGATGGCTCAAAGCCTGCTCTTCCCTCTCTCTCCAATGTTGACCTATCTTTCAGACAGTGGTTCAAAGAGACTGGTCACTTTCCTTAATTCAAATCAGTGAGGTCATATACAGTTCATCCTTCAATGCCTGGCTTCCTTCTCTCAACATAAGGTCTTCAAGATTCATCCATGTTATTCCATGTGTTAGCACTTTATTCCTTCGAACAGCTGCGTAATATTCCATTGTATGTATGGCATTGTTTATAAGGGAAAGCCTAAGGACATATGTATTACTAGAAGGAAAGCTAAAAATGTAACTCAGGACATAGAATAAATGTAAAATGTGACTTTTGGTGATATTGCTCATTTAAGACTGTTTTTACAAAATATGAATATGTGGTTTTTTTCCTTAAATTTGTTAATGTGGTGTATTACATTAATTGATTTTCTTATGTTGAACCAGCCTTGCATACCAGGAATAAATCCCACTTGGTCATGATGTATGTTTTTTGATATGTTGTTGGATTCGATTTGCAAGTATTTTGTTGAGAATTTTTGCATCTATGTTCATGAGAGAGATTGGTCTGTAATTTTCTTTTCTTGTGGAATCTTTATCTGGCTTTGGTATTAGGGTGACGTTGGCTTCATAAAATGTGTTGGGTAATTTTCCCTCCTCTTCAATTTTTTGGAAGAGTTTAAACAGGATTGGTGTTAATTCTTTTAGAAATGCTTGGTAGAACTCACCTATGAAGCCATCTGGTCCTGGAATTTTCTTTGCTGGGAGATTTTTGATGACTGATTCAATCTCCTTAATTGTGATTGGTTTGTTAAGTTCTTGTATTTCTTGTTGTGTCAGTGTAGGTTGGTTATGGGTTTCTACAAATTTGTCCATTTCATCCAGGTTGTCTAGTTTGTTGGCATATAGTTTCTCATAATATCCTCTTATGATTCTTTTTATTTCTGTGAGGTCATTTGTAATTTCCCCCCTTTCATTTCTGATTGTATTTATTTGCATCTTCTCTCTTTTTTCTTTGTTAGTCTAGCGAGGGGTTTGTCAATTATATTGATCTTCTCAAAGACCAGCTTTTGGTTTTGTTGATTTTCTCTATTGCTTTTTTGTTCTCATTTTCATTTATTTCTGCTTTGATCTTTATTATTCCTTTCCTTCTTTTTGCTTTGGGATTGGTTTGCTGTTCTTTTTCTAGTTTGTCAAGTTGTTCAGTTAAATCTTAGAGTTTAGCTCTTTATTGTTTCTTAATATAGGCATTTAGGGCTATAAATTTCCCTCTCAAGACTGCCTTTGCTGTATCCCATAAGTTTTGATATGTTGTGTTCTCATTTTCATTTGTCTCAATATCTTTACTGATTTCTCTTGCAATTTCTTCTTTGACCCACTGAATATTTAGGAGTGTGTTGTTCAGTCTCCACACATTTGCAAATTTCTTTTTTTCCTGTCTGTTATTGATTTCTAGTTTCATTCCATTATGATCTGAGAAGGTGCTTTGTATAATTTCAATCTTTTTATATTTATTGAGAGCTGTATTGTGACCTAACATGTGGTCTATCCTGGAGAAAGATCCATGGGCACTTGAGAAAAATGTATAACCCGCTGAGTTTGGATGCAGTGTTCTGTATATGTCTGTTAGGTCTAACTTGTTTATCATATTGTTCAAGTTCTCTGTTTCCTTGTTGATCTTCTGTCTAGTTGTTCTATCTAATGATGTGAGAGGGGTGTTGAAGTCTCCAACGATTATTGTAGAAATGTCTATTTCTCCCTTCAGTTTTGCCAGAGTTTGTCTCATATATTTTGGGGCACCCTGGTTAGGTGCATAGATATTTATGACTGTTATATCTTCCTGGAGGATTGTCCCTTTTATTAATATATAATGGCCTTCTGCATCTCTTATAACTTTTTTGCATTTGAAGTCTGTTTTGTCCGATATTAGTATAGCTACCCCTGCTCTTTTCTGTTTACTATTCACGTGGAGTATCTTTTTCCAATCTTTTACTTTCAGCCAGCTTGTATCCTTGTGTCTGAGGTGAGTTTCTTGTAAGCAGCATATGGAAGGCTCATGTTTTTTTATCCATTCTGTCAGCCTGTATCTTTTGATTGTGGAATTTAATCCATTCACATTCAATGATATCACTGAAAATGCCCTATTTATTTCCTCCATTTTATTCTTTGGTTTTCATATGTCATCTTATTTTTGTCTTTCTTTTTACTCTTTTGGTTATCCTTTCTGATTTTCTTTCTTCTATACTCTCCTCCAAGCCCGTCTCTCCTGTCTTTTTCTTTCAGGTTCTAAGGCTTCCTTTAATATTTCCTGCAAAGGTGGATTTTTTTTGCAAACTCTCTTAGTTTCTGTTTGTTTGTGAATACTTTATATTCACCTTCATATTTGAAGGACAGTTTTGCTGGATAAAGAATTCTCGGCTGGCAGTATTTCTCTTTCAGTTTCCTAATTGTATCATACCACTGTCTTCTCGCCTCCATGGTTTCTGAAGAGAAATCTGCACAAAGTCTTACTGGACGTCCTTTGTACGTGATTGTTTGCTTCTCCCTTGCTGCTCTGAGAATTTTCTCTTTATCTTTTACATTTGACATTCTGAATAATATGTGTCTTGGTGTAGGTCTATTTGGATTTATTCTTATTGAGGTACGGTGTGCTTCTTGGACATGTAAGTTTGTTTCTTTCGTGAGAGTTGGGAAATTTTCAGCTATTATTTCCTCAAAGACTCTTTTTGCCCCTTTTCCTTTCTCTTCTCCTTCTGGAACTCCCATGACACGTATGTTCTTGCGTTTAGTGTTGTCATTCAACTCTCTGAGCCCCTGCTCAATTTTTTCCGTTCTTTTCTCTCTCTGTTCTTTTCTCTCTTCAATTTTAGCTGTTCTGCCTTCAGTATCACTTATTCTTTCTTCTATCATTTCGAGTCTGCTGTTGTATGCTTCAAATGTATTTTTTACTTCACCTATTGTGTCTTTCATTCCCATGAACTCCGTTACTTTTCTGTTCATGATTTCAAATTCTTCTTTACGTTCGCACAATGATGTCTTGATGTCATTGATCTCTTTAACTATATTCTCTTTAATCTCATTAATTTGATTTTGGAAATGTGTGCTCATCTCACTGATTAGTTCTCTCAAATTCTGCATCTCTTCTGAGACTTTGCTGTATTCCTTTTCTTGGGCCATGTCTTCTATTTTCTTAGTATGGCCCATAATTTTTTGCTGGTGCTTAGGCATGTGGTTAGTTTGTATTTTACTTAGATATTCTATCTCTTTCTCTTTTGTGGGGTTTTAGTGGCAGGAGGCTGTGCGTTACCACCGCTCTTTGATTTTTGGCTCAAACTTGATTGTTAGGATTGTTCTGCTGGTTGCTCAAAACTGGGCACTGGCCCGAGTAATTGGTTGTAGAGTCGTTTCCTAGGGCCTTGGGCAGGGAGGCTATAGAGGCCAGGAAAAGCCTCTCTTACTTATTAATTTTCTTATGTGCACTTCCTTGGTCTGCCAAGAGATGGCGCTTGTTGGCAGCTCTCAATTCAACGCCTGGTCGAAGCATATTTGTTGTGACACAGACCAGATCAATGTGATAGAGCTTCCTGGCTGGGGGCTAGGAGCCCTGTGATTCAATCTTTCTGCGACAGTTCTCCAGTCTTCTCTCATAGTGCCCCCCTTTTCCCAGCTAGGAAATGTTTCTGCACCCTTCTGAATCCTCAACAATCAGTCCCTGTTAGTAGAGGAGGAGATTGGGAGGTTTGTATTTCTTTAGCCCCTTGCAGGCTCCAAGGCAAACAATGGCGCAGCCCCACCCAGCCTGGAAGGGCTCTCGGGACAGGGCAGACCAAACCTGGGAGTCCAAAGCAGGGTCAACCCCAGGCTCTCTCTCCCCTCTCCCGTGGTGTCCTCAACAATTAGTCCAGGCTAGAAGAGAGGGAGGTTGCAAGGGTGGATTTCTCCAGTCTTTTCTAGGCTCCCAGGGCAAACTGCCATGTGGAAGGGTCCGCAAGGCTCTGCAGCCCAAATTTCAGGTCAGAACCTGAGTCAGCCTAAGGCTGTGTCCCTCTCTCTCCCTTTTCCGGGAATGGCAGGTCCCTGAAGCCCCCTTTTTCTGTGGTCACAGGCCCAGAAGCCCGAGAATTCTGAAGAGTGTGGGGGAGGGTGACGGCACCAGCAGAAGCTGCTACTTGCAACTCACATTTCTGTAGTCGCGATTTCCCTCTTCTGTCCCTCTCTCCTCTGGGTGGTGTGCAGCCTTCACCTGCTGTCCTAAACCCTAGAAGATCTTTTTCAGGGATGTTTCAGCTTGTCCTCTAGCTATTTTTCTGGAGAAGAGATTCCCGTGTCTTACTAGTCCGCCATATTCCCGGAAGTCTCAATAGATGCAGAAAAGGCATTCGACAAAATCCAACATCCTTTTTTGATAAAAAATACTTCAAAAGATAGGAATAAAAGCAAAATTCCTCAATATGATAAAAGGCATATATGAAAAACCCACAGCCAACATCATACTCAATGGGGAAAGGTTGAAAGCTTTCCCCCTAAGATCAGGAAAAAGTCAAGGATGCCCACTGTCACCATTGTTATTCAACATTATACTAGAAGTTCTAGCAAGGGCAATTAGACAAGACAAAAAAATTAAAGACATCCAAACAGGAAAAGAGGAAGTAAAACTCTCACTATTTGTGGATGACATGATCCTGTATTTAGAAAATCCTGAACTATCCACAACAAAGCTACTTGAACTAATAAATGAGTTCAGCAAAGTGGCAGGATATAAGATCAACATGCAAAAATCAGTAATGTTTTTGTACACTAGTACTGAACAATCTGAGGAGGAAATCAGGAGGAAAATTCCATTTTCAATAGCAACAAAAAGACTCAAATACCTAGGAGTTAATTTAACCAAGGAAGTACAGGACCTATATGCAGAAAACTACAAAACAATGCTAAAAGAAATTTAAAAAGACCTAAACAAATGGAAAGACATTCTGTGTTCATGGATTGGAAGAATAAATATTGTGAAGATGTCAATCTTGCCCAAACTGATTTATAGATTCAATGCAATACCAATCAAAATCCCAACAGCTTACTTTACAGAATTAGAGAAGGCAATTATCAAATTCATCTGGAAGGGTAAGTAAACCTGAATAGCCAAAAGCATTCTAAAAAAGAAGAGCAATGTGGGAGGAATTTCGCTGCCTGACCTTGAAACATATTACAAAGCTACAGTGGCCAAAACAGCATGGTACTGGCATAAAGATAGACATATTGATCAGTGGAATAGAATTGAGAATCCAGAAATAAACCCTCACCTATACAGTCAACTGGTTTTTGACAAACCTACCAAGCCCACGCTGATGGGAAAAAACAGTCTCTTCAACAAATGGTGTTGGGAGAACTGGATATCTATAATCAAAAGAATGAAAGAGGACCCCTATCTCACCCCCTATACAAGAATCAACTCAAAATGGATCAAAGATCTAAATATAAAAGCCAGGACCATAAAACTACTGGAAGAAAATGTAGGGAAGCATCTTCAAGACGTTGTAGTAGGTGGTGGTTTCTTGGACCTCACACCCAACAAAAGAAAAATTAGATAAATGGGACCTCCTCAAAATTAAACACTTTTGCACCTCACAGGAAATTGTCAGAAGGGTGAAAAGGCAGCCAACTCAATCAGAAAAAATATTTGTAAATCACATATCTGATAAGGGTTTAATATCCAGGATATATAAAGAGATGTTACAACTCATCAATAAAAAGACAAATGACCCAATTAAAAAATGGACCAAAGACTTGAATAGACATTTCTCCGAAGAAGAAATACAAATGGCAAAAAAACACATGAAGAAATGCCCAACATCACTCATGATTAGGGAAATGCAAATCAAAACTACAATGAGATATCATTTCACACCTATCAGAATGGCCACTATGAAAAAGACAGAGAACTACAAGTGTTAGAGAGGATTTGGAGAGTTAGGAACACTTCTTCACTGTTGGTGGGAATGCAGGATGGTACAACCACTATGGAGGACTGTTTGGCAGTTCCTAAAGAATTTGAATATAGACTTGCCATGTGACCCTGCAATACCACTACTGGGTATATACCCAGAAGAACTGACAGCAGTGACATGAACAGACATCTGCACACCGATGTTCATAGCCACATTATTCACCATTGCCAAAAGTTGGAAACAACCCAGGTGTCCATCAACAGATGAATGGATAAACAAACTGTGGTCTATTCACACGATGGAATATTATGCAGCTGTAAGAAGAAATGAAGTCATAAAGCATATGGCAACATGGATGAATCTGGAGGATATTATGTTGAGTGAAGCAAGCCAGACACTAAAGGACAAATACTGTATGAATGCATTACTATGAACCAAATATATTGTGTAAAATATTGTTTGATTCACAAAAAAAAACAAAAACAAAAAACAAAACAACAACAACAACAAAAAAAAAAAATGCAGGGGAGCGGATGTAGCTCGGTGGTTGAGCACCTGCTTTGCATCTATGTGGTCCCGGCTGATACTACTTAAGAAAGAAAGAAAGAAAGAAAGAAAAAAAAAAAAAAAAGGAAAAAGAAACAGGTGAAACTAATTTTAGTTATATTGGTTAACCCAGTATATCCAAAATAATGCCACTTTAACATGTAAACAATATAAAAGTTAATAGAGAAAAAAAATATGAATATGGATAAACTAAAGAGAATACCAGTTCTGTTAAAAAATTATCATTGAGTTGTAAGAGATTTTTATATATTATATCTGTAAGTTCAATGCCAGTGTATTTTAGATTGAACTGTACTCTAGATATGACCTGCAATATATTCTACCATTTGATAAGGTGCTTTGTCACATTCTTGGTAATGCCATTGGATCATGAAAGCTTTATTTTAATTTGGCTCATAATTTCTAATTTTGCTTTTGTTTCTACTCCTTATGGTGTTATATCTAAGAATCCCATTCTTAATATATGGTCATAAGATATTGCTTTTACAGTATTTGTATCAGTTTTATAATTATATCCCTTATCTATAGGATTATAATCAATTTTTAGCTAATTTTGGGGCTTGATGTGATAACAGAGACCAAATTCTTTTGCTTCGCTTTAGATATCCAGTTGTTTCAGCACCATTTGTTGAAAAGACTATTATTTTACCAACTGATTTGTCTTGGGCCCCTTGTGGAGAATAATTGTGCATAAATGTATGCGATTATTTCTGAACTATCAATTCTCTTTAATGCTAATATAAAGGGAAATTTATTCTCAAGTGCATTATTTTAACTTATTTTTTATTTGCTATTTATGCATTTTTAAGTGTTATAGTTTAGGACATTACACATGCAATGTGTTCTACCATCACAAACATATGTTACCAAAGTTTTTACCTCATTCTAAATAGACCTCAGTCCCCATTAAGCATTAATTTCCATCACCCCCGTCTTCCAATGCCTGGTAACCTCAGATCCACTTTCTGTCTATACGAATGATCTTATTCTATATATTTCATATAAATGGAATAAGACAATAATTTTGCTTTTTGTCTGGATTATTTTGCTTAGTATCACATTTTCAAGATCCATTCATGTTGATAATTTATCAAATTTCATTCCTTTTAATGAGGAATAATATTCTATTGTTTATATGTTGATTTACAAGTTATTTTTAACTTTTGGCTATTGCAAATAATGCTTCTATAAAGTTTGATGTACAACTATGTGATTTCTGTTTTCAGATTTTAGGATACTATCTAGGAGTGGAAGTCCCAGGTCATTTGGAATTCTTTGTTTAGCTTGTTGAGAAAATGTTGAACTGTTTTCTTCAGTAGTTATACCACCTTGCCTTACAACCAACAATATAAAGTATTCCAATTTCTCATCAGCCTCATCAAAACTTGTTAGTTTGCATTTTTTAAATAATAGTGATCTGAGTCATTGTAAAGGGGTATCTCACTGAGATTTTGATTTTCAGTTCTTAAATGGCTAATTATATTGAACATATTTTCATGTGTTTATTGTCCATTTGTATATGTTCTTTGGAGAAATGTCTGCTAAAGTCCTTTGCCCATATACTAATTTGGTACTTTGTTTTCTTGTTGTAGAATTTTATGAATTTTTTTTTTTTTTTACAAATATTTCCAAAATGATATATAAATATATATGCATATATGTGTATTTGCTTACAAAAATGTTGTTTGTATATATATATATATATACACATATATTTTAAGAGGTGCTTAGATTATCCAAAATATTACACGGAACCCACTGGGATTCCCATGTTGCCCACCTCCCACACATCCCATCACATCCCACACAAACATCTCCCACAGTGTGGCCCACCACCCTCAATGAAGTTACACTTCCTGGAGCCTTGCCACCAGCCATAGACCACAGTTCACACTGTAGACCACACTCTCTCCCACTCAGTTCTGAGTGGTGTGTGCTGATTTAAAATGGCCTACATCCTTTGCCACAACAGTACTCAGGACAACCTCCAACTCCCAAAGAAGCCTCTGTATTTCAACTGCTCATCCCCTCCCTACCCCAAAAGTGTCAAGTGGCCACTGGCTCCACCTCATTGTTATAATTTCTTGCATTGCTAGAATCACCATATGTGAACAAGAGAATACCATCAAGTCCACTCTAGTCCATAGTTCTTCCCCCAATCCTGAGGGGACTGGGATGGTGATGTCCACTCCAACTCCAAGTGAGAAAGGGCTTATATCCCATGAATATGGTGGGTGGGATGATCCTGCCTGCAGATGCAGGCCCTCTCCATTCCCTGGGAAGGCCATTTCCCATTGTTGTCTCCTCACCAAGTGACTTGGATGAGTCCATTGAGCTGTAGGGTAGGAGTTGCAGCTCCACCTAGATTTCATGCACACCTGGCACATAGGTAGGCGGGAGGCTCCAGTCTCTGGAAGTATACCTAAAAACTCCAGCATCGCATATAGGTTTGAATAGAAGGGACTGGTGAACCATGTTTAGGGAGGACTTATTTGAGTCTAATTCTGTCACTCTCAGGAGCACAGATTCCAAAATAGAACCCACTGATAAGGCATCAGTCTCTGGGGCTATCCCCCCTTATATAGTACCAGGGTGTCTCTGGAGCTCTCAGGAACCCCACTGAGTGGGGTGTAAGGCACTTAGATGTTCTATGAGCTCCTACTGAGGTGTGTGTAAGAGTTACCTCTGGGATGACCTCCCGACTCTCTTTGAAGTCTCTTAGCCACTTGAACTCATTTGTCTTTACATTTCCCCCTTTTAATCAAGGTCTTTTTCCAGTTGTGTTGCCAGTTGGCACTTGGGAAAAGTTTTCAATTAGCAATAATCAAAAACTTTGTTTTCTTGTTGTAGAATTTTATGAATTTTTTAAACATTCTTTTATTTAAAAAATTGTAAGCTTCCAAAACATTAATGCATAATGTGCAGAAATCTTGTATATCACCCCTCCACCTTCACCTTGCATTGTTGTGGAAAATTTGTTACAGATTGTGAAAGAACATCATCAAAATATTACTTCTAACTATGGTCCACAGATTATATTTTGTGTATTTTTCAACTTTATTATTATTACACCATGTATTATTATTGTACATTTGTTATAGTTCAGGAGAGAATGCTTTCATATTTGTACTGTTAGGCACAGTATATCACCGACCACATGGTTCACTGTGTTACACATTTCCATGCCTTCTACAATCCATCAAAAATGCATACTCAATGGCTGTTTCATCACAGACTTGTGCTATCATACTTTCAGACAATGTTTACATTACTTCAAAAAGATATATATGTGTGATGTTCCTTTTATTAACCTTCTTATTTAACAATTCTGATTAGTTTCATTTGTTCCCATGAATTTGTGTTTCCATTATTGGTATTTTTTATTCTAATACAATTTTGTTCTAACTCCTAATGTTGTCAAACATATTTCAATTCTATATGTTATGAACTAATTTTCTACTTCACTAGGAATAAAGGATCTACAAATTGCATCAACAGCAAGACTTTTGATCATAAGTTTAATAAGAATTAGTAAATGACCATATCATATACAGGTATGTAGGTGTTTGAAGAGAATGCTGTTGGCAGGAGTACAAATTTACCATCATTTTGGTAAGGCTTATTGGTGGTATTTAAAAATATATAAAATCTACTTTATCAATTGCTATCAAATAATTTATTTAAGAAACATATTTTCATATGTGAACAAAAATGGAGTACAATAATAGTATACAAAATATTTTTGAAACTTAAGAAAATTGTTGTTCTAGAGAATTGTCTAATAGCTACTCTCTTTCATATAGAAGTTACATTGAAAGAAGAGGTTGAAATTCAAGCATACTTGTTTTGCACATACTTGTCAAGTCTCACATGATTCAATCACATTAATAATATTTTAGATTAATGATACCTATTAAGTCTCACATGAAGGCCAATACACATCCAACCCAGACAACAGATGTGAAAATGTATATGCAAAGCAATATCTGGAGATAAGTGTCTACTGGATCACCCACTATATGTGTTTTTGTTCCTCTGGTTGTCACACAGCTCACACAGATCTTCAGTGACAGATTCAACGTCATACAGTTTTCTTAACTAGTCTACTGACTATCTTTTAGGTCCCTTTGTGATTTTCCACCAACAGTGATATAAGCCCTAACTGATTTTCAAAATGTGTTTTTAAAAAGGTCAAAGATAAAGAAGAAGGCATAATGACTGGGAAGGAAACACCTATTTTTCTTAGCATGGGAGTTGAACATAAAGACAGGCCTTTAGAATTTATAATAGTTTGCTTCTTGATACAATTGGCAAAAAATGTGCAAACCAGGAAAATTTAAAGCATGTCCTCAAAAAGGGGAACTGCTTGTTTTCTGACATCATTTTATGCTGCCACCAAGTTTCCTATTTAACACTGGGCACTTGGGTAGAGAAAAAAACATAAATGGAATCCAAAAATCAATCCAGCTGTTGTCATTAGGAATATTCTCCTCTGCGTCAGTGTTTCCACACCTGTCTCTTACTGTCATCTGTACTTGAGGTACAAATCATTGTCACTGCTGCAAGACTTGTTGCCCACAGAACCTGGATGATCATGGCATTGTGCATGATTGTTTTGTCAGCTCACAACTTCTCTAATAAAAATATGTAAATATTATTTTAAAAAGCAAACACCTGGTTTCCTCCAGTGTTTTACTGTTAACTGTGCCTGTCTCTCTCCTGCACAGCAACCTACAGCATCAAGATTCTCAATGTATTAAGCCATCATGACATTTTGCTCTTCTTCTACATGGAAGAGCAAAATGTTAATTTGGCTGGAACAACAACAATGAATCACTCCAAGGCCCAATGCTCTGGAGATTTTAAAATGAAATTAAACAGGAGAGAAATAAAGGACACACAGCATCATTTTCTTTGGATCAAGACAATCTCCAATATGCAGAAGTTCATGTAAACACCATTGGAAGATGATGTAATAGCAGGTCTCCCCTCTTCCCTGAAACATTGTTTTCTTGAAATCAGCTTGTTTTTGTACACAGCCATTAAGTGTTACATTGTGTAAACAGCACTGCCAATTTTAAAACACAAACCCAGGTAGGAAACTTGCTGAAAGGGTCAGGGGACACCTCTCTGGGGGCACTTGGGGGTGTATCTGGAAACTGCAAACTGCTGTGCTGTTCAGTGCCTAGATCTTTTGCAAAGTCAATGCAAAGTAAGTGTAGGAGCTAATCAAGACCAAAATACAGCTTTAAGTAAACTCTGCTTTCTGATCAAGGGGAAGCACAAATGAATCACATGTATACAGGAATTCCCTGAAACACTAGCCTCAGAATTGATGTTCTTCATAATTGAAAACTTCAGCTTCAAATAATTATGCTAGCTTTTTCCTGAATAAGGCTTTCTCCCCATAACTCTCATTATAGCCTCCTTTGCCTGCTTGTTTCTAAGACTATAGATTATAGGGTTCAAGAAAGGAGCAACTATAGACTAGAACACAGAAGTGAGCATGTCCTCAATTGTGGGTGAGCTGGAGGTTGGCTTCATATACACAGCAGTATCCTGAGCTGAGAAAGATGTTCACCATGAGGAAATGAGGGACACAGGGGAAAAAGGCCTTTCCTCACTCACCCTTAGTTGGAAAATTGAGCGCAGTAGAAAATATGTGAATATAAGACATGGTGATGAAGGCAATGAAGCCATCAGCAATCACCACTGAAGAGATGAAAATTAAAATTTCATTGTTTAAGGTGTCAGAGCAGGAGAGCTTCAACAAAGAGGGGGTTTCACTGAAGAACTGATGGATGATGTTGGACTGACAGATGGGCAGCCAAAATGTGTTGCCTGTGTAGAATCCAGAGTAGGCCAGGACACTGAGTACGGAAGCCAGAGTCATCTGGAAACAGGACCGAGGGTTCATGATCACAGGGTAATGGAGGGGCTGGCAGATGACCATAGAGCAGTCATGGGCCATGATGGTGAGGAACAGCAGCTCTACTGTGGCAAATGCAATCATGAGAAAGATCTGAGCTGCACATCCAGTCATGGAGATTGCTGTGTCGTCAAGCGAGAAGATGACACAAGCCTTGGCAACTGTGACAGAATTGTAGCACATGTCTAAAACAGACAGATTCCCAAGGAAAAAATACATTGGGGTATGAAGTTTCCAAGTGAAGGTGATCACCATGACATGGAGAAGATTCCCCACCAGGGTTGCCAAGTACATCAAAAGGAACATCATGGCTTGTAAGACTCTGAGCTCCCACACATCAGAAAATCTCATAAGCAGGAATTCAGT
>JAKSZT010037111.1:0-11036 GCA_026826555.1 Tolypeutes matacus | reverse complement strand
TCTGTAAATGTTCAGAGCTTCAGTATCCATGGAGACTCTCAGCAGCTGAATGTGTTCATAGCCACCAGCGAACATGCCTACGCAACCTACCTTTGGACAGGTGAGACCACAGGGCAATCTGCCTTTGCACAGGTCATTGCAGATCGCCAGAAGATTCTATTTGACCGGAGTTCAGCTCTCAGGAGCACCAGTGTCCCTGAGGTGAAGGATTATGCAGCAATTGTGGACCAGAACCTGCAGCGTTTTAAACCGGTGTTCCAGCTGCTGGAGAAGCAGATCCTATCCAGAGTCCGGAACACGGCCAGCTTTCGGAAGACTGCTGAGCGCCTGCTGAGATTTTCAGATAAGAGACAGACTGAGGAGGCCATCGACCGGATTTTTGCCATATCACAGCAACAGCAGCAGCAGCAAAGCAAGTCGAAGAAGAGCCGGAGGGCAGGCAAACGGTATAAATTTGTGGATGCTGTCCCTGATATTTTTGCACAGATTGAAGTCAATGAGAAAAAGATTCGACAGAAAGCTCAGATTTTGGCACAGAAAGAACTGCCCATAGATGAAGATGAAGAAATGAAAGACCTTTTCGATTTTGCAGATATAACATATGAGAAACACAAAAACAGTGGCTTGATGAAAGGCCAGTTTGGACAGGCACAGATGGTGGTAACTACTCGCAGCAGAGCCCCGTCCCTGTCTGCTTCGTACACCAGACTGTTCCTGATTCTGAACATTGCGATTTTCTTTGTCATGTTGGCAATGCAATTGACTTATTTCCAGAGGGCCCAGAGCCTACATGGCCAAAGATGTCTTTATGCAGTCCTTCTAATAGATAGCTGTATTTTATTGTGGTTGTACTCTTCATGTTCCCAGTCACAGTGTTAGCACTGATGCTCCAAGTGGCTTATCTTTGTGATCACAAGTCTATGTGGGAAAAAAAAAATTTCGTTGCCCTAGTTTGGTATTGGATTTTTTCCCTCCGATTCATTTTAACAAATTAAGGGGAAGATATCTTCAGACAAGGAAGCAGGGACATAAGGAAGTCAGATTTGGAGCAGGCAAGGAATTTATCAAAGAATTAAGAGTAACTTGGTTGTCCCATGGTGTTTCTGGAAGTGTTTTGCTTTGCTAATGTAGCAGTCCATTTAATACTACTCTTAGAAGAAACAAAAAATCTGGTGTTAATGATATGTTTTTCTTAAGAGAAAAAAAGATTTACATGGAATTGGGTTTGATTAATATTAATTTAATGCTACTTAGCAATATCCAGTTACTATTTCATAGAAAAGACTCAAGCACACAGTCTGAGAAATACAATTATTTTTAGTGGCATGGTCATATTGAAAAATAAGTGTTGTGAAAACCTGGTTATGGTGGAATCAGCTTCCTTGGAGAAGTAGTGCTGTAGTTAAAGTGAATAGCAGAATCAGCTTCTTGGCTTGCTCTTCAGATAACCACAGTAAAAATGATGGCAGGAGAGCATTAAAAACTTAAAATGTATTTCTAATAAAAAACATTTATCTAGGAATGACTATGTCCTTGATGACAGTGGTCTTGGCACACCTATAGTTGATTGCTTTTATCCATTCATTGGTTGTTCAATAAGTAAAACAACTAAAGATAACTTAAAATTTGTACTCCCTTTACATGGAAAACTGTTGTAGACCCACTGACTAAACTATTTACAATAAAATATTTTGTATCCTGAAGGTGGATTTCAATACCAAAGAAGATGAGGAAGCTAAAATTTGGATATGATTTTTATGTTATTCAATTTTTTAAAAAACTTTCTTCAAATTAATTTTGCTAAATAAACTGATCCTAATTGTGCCTTTTCTAGGGTGTCTTTCTACTTTGTTACGTTGCATTCATTATGTATATAAGTTTTTCTCAACCCTTTGAAGAGATGTTTATTTGGATATGCACTAATCAAATTTATAAAGTAGTGTTGGAATCAAAACAAGTCATTTCTCTACTTATTTTACTTTTTTGTTGTTTAAACATTTAAAACAAAAGCAGACTTCTGATACTTAAGTAACACGAAACTTAAAAACATAAAATGTCCGTAGTTATTTTCAACCAAGCCCTCAGGAGATAACAGCATATTCCAGTTTATTCGTCAGTGTTAGAAACTGATATACTTGAACTAACGAGTAAATAATCTTACATTGAGCCTTTTGAGTCTTTTACATGTTTCTCCCTTCAAAAGAGAAAATATGTTCAGCTCAAATTTTAAAATAAGGATATAGTCACAAATTTGTACGTCTAAAAAGTAATAATGGTGATCTCTTCTCGTCATTTTGTTCATGGAAATACCATATGTAACAAAAACCACTAACACAAAGAAACAGTTATGGGCACTTTTTGCAGTTGTAATTTCTAACATTCTTACATAAAGAAAATCTAAGTTTGACTCTTAACTCTGCTTCACTCATACTTGGAATCTAGAAAATGACTTCTGAGGAAGTTTTTTTTTTTTTTTTCCTTTCATTTAAAAAAATCTCTAGGGAGGATGTCATTACACACTGTTTAAAAGAATAATGTTTTCAAAAGAATAATGCTTCCGTTTGTCCTGCATGGATGCTCTTACTGGGATTTAAACTTGCTTTATGTGACAGGTTCTCCGTTTACTTAACCTCATCCGACATTCCTTTCTTCTACTCTTTTGCATTCAAAAGTCTGAATTGTCTGAAATGATCAAAGGAAATTTGAAAAAAGAGAGAGAGAAAATTATTCATTGAGGCTACCAGGCAAACTTGATCTCAGATCCAAAACTCAGACATACTTTCTAACAGAGATGAAGAGTGAAGTAAAGTGCCAAACCCAGCAATCTTTGTTTTCGTTAGGTCAGGGCAAAGCAATACATTAGGCAGCATAGCATGATTCATTCTTAACACATTTGCTCATTTTTAAAGTGATTAAAATATATGGTAAATCATGTATCTTTTAAAAAATGAATTACAATTATATGTGTAGGGGTTTTTTTCCCCTCTTCTCGTGTACTCAGTATTTGTTTCTCTTAACAAGAAATTTCTGCAGGCAGTGGCTTATGTGTTTCAGATAAAAACTGCTGGAACACATCACAGCTCTTCATAATGAGACATGTTTCTATCAGGGATAGTGTGTATGTGAGCAAAACTAAGGAACTCTTTGTATTGTCAAGATGCCAGGTAATGTTAAATCTCCCTCGAAATGGAGTGATCAATGATAGAATCTGTTTCAGTGCTGCCCACTCTGAAAGGAGTGTTTCAAGTTCATTGGATAATATGTGAACTGTTGTTCAGGGGATTGGCAGGACTTTTGGTCCTCACCTTAAAGAAAATTTGAAAACCGTTTGCATACAGAGCTTATCTGGAGTTAGAAGTAGTGGAAGAGGCAAATTTGCTTGTTTGTGATTAAACAGCTTAGAAACAGCCATGTTGTTTTTCATCTACTGAGGAAGCATTCTTTTGAGATCATTGCTGTAACTGTTAATAGAGTGAAGTCAAAGATCCTATTCTGGGACTGTTCGAATAACTAAAATGTATTATATCACCTAGAATGTTGAATGAATTCTTCCACAAAGGTTTGAGTTATAATTTTTTAAAAGTACCAAATGTTCTACAGTTACTAGAAAAGTTTTTAACAGAATATTGTGAACGCTTGATATATTTTTAAAAGAAACATTTACATCTGCCTTATTCTGTTTTTCAAAAATTCTTGAAGTCCACAAGCCACCCACAAAGGAATCTGAAATTTCTCCCAATGTTAAGAGAAAGCAAGTAACAAAATGTTGTATTTGTAGTATTTAACTTGAAGTTCAGTGCTGAAAAAGGAAATTGAAGAGATCTAATTGAGCCCCCTAAACCTGCAGATAAGGAAACAGAGGCTCAAGAGGTGAAGGGGGCTAGATCCTCTCCCTGCAGGCTTATCCCTATGCCTCTTTCCTTTCTGTTCACAAAGCCTATTGGTTTGATTCTCTCCTCTTTAGGTCTGTGTTGAGAAGAGGATAGTTTCTGCAGTTTATTTAACTTCCTGGCAAAGATGACATGTTTTTTTCAGCTAAATATTTGCTTTGTGCTATATCATGTCATTGAAATACACATTTTCAAGAAAGGACTGAGAGAAATCATGCATTTATTCTACTGCATGGTCTAAATATTTAATTTTTGGTCATCTGTTTTAATAGGTTCAAACTCTGTGAGATGTAGTCACAGGAATAAAAATGGATGAAGTTGTATTATGTCTTTTATTATTTTTCTTGGGTATACAGTCCCCCCCCCCTTTTTTTTTAAATTAATTTTTATAAACCTATGCGATTGGAAAAGTAAAATAGTCAGTAGATTTATATTTTTAAACTATCCCTTGCCCCTGCCCTCTCCCTTCCCGCTCTTGAGTTATGCTTCCCACAGAAACCAGTTTCTGTTATTTTAGCTGTTGCATCTGTTTTTTTGCTTGTTTGTTTGTTTATTTGTGTTAAGGTCTAAAACTTCCTACCACTGCAAAAGAAGATGTAGCTCACATCATCCATTCCCCTCTCATTAAAACTCTTTCCCCCCAGCCCACCCCCAACCTCTTAACAGCTATCACAATTTTTGGTTAGGTCAATATTCAGTATTTCTATTTTATGACTCTGAATATGACTCATAGGTTAGCCGTGTGGAGCACTATCATATTTCCTTTCTTATACAACTTTGGTTTTCTCAGCTAATAATTATTTCATTTTTTCATTTTCTTAGTTTTCAAGCAATCTTTTCATTTTATCCCTAATCTTTCCAACCAAAGTGTGACTCTCCCTGTCTCTGTTTAGTCACATCTGCCAGTTCCTTTTTTTTTTTTTTTCCATTGAAGCCAGCCCTGGCAGAGCCCTCCTTTCCTCTGCACATTTTTTTCGTCAGATCTCCTTTCTAGATCATTCTGAGGATTCTCTACACCTCTTTTCTGTGTAAATCTTCTGTCTCCCAATCCCCATGTTTTCCTTTTTCATGGTTAATGCCTCATATTGGTGGATTGTATGCCCCTGAAGATTCCTGAGAAAGGATGTGTAAGGAGTAATTATGTTGCCGCCTTCCTTGTCTGGAAAAACTATTCTATCCTTCACTTAATTCATCACTTAGTCGACACTTCTAGGTTGGAAATAATTTTTCCTCAGGATTATGAAGGCCTGGCTCCATGGTCTTCTGGTTTCTGGTATTGCTGTTGAAACGTCTGTTACAGGGTCTTCTCTTGGACAGAGCAGTTTACCCAGAGAAACCCTCCATTCTCCTTCCTGGTTGGTTCAGGGGATGCTGGGACAAAGGATTACTTAATAGGCCTAACTGCTTGTGTTCCCAAAGTCAAGTGGGAAAAGTGGGTTGGAGGTCTCACTACTTGATAGACACTCACGTATCCTCTCACTAAGGACAGCACCTCCACCCTCAGCTATGTGGTATCTTTACGTCCAGAATCCCTCTGCTCAGTCTCTCCCACCTCATCTTATGCTGGCTTCCAGTTGCATTTTGCCCACCAGTGGCTCTGGTTTTTCAGCTTTATGTGCTTCCCACTTTTAGAGGTACCTTCTGCTCATTCGTGAGCCTCCCTGCCATTCTGCTGAGTAAACTGGATTGTTTCTGGTAACTCCTATTCCACCTTCTTGATGGCTTGGATTTTGGCCTCCTGCTAGTTACCATTCATCTGTCTACTTCCAGCTTCTACAGTCTTGTTCTTTTCACCATTCATTCATTCCACAGATATTTTTCAAGCACCCAGTGTTCTGGTATTTAGAATACTATCTGAGTGAAGAAAATAAAGATCCCTGCCTTCTTGGCCCTTAGATTTTAAGGTTGGAGCTGACATATTAGCATAGTTTATACCAAAAGGATATCATCTAGAAATTAACAGGTGCCATAAGGAAAGAAGAGCAGGAGACTTGGAAGGCTACAATTGTAAATGGGTGGTCAGCATAGGCTTTATTGATGTCTCCATCCCCATTCTCTTTGTTGTTTTAAAACTCCCTCTACTGACAATTTGGTGAGGTTTTAGGAAGGCGCCGAAATAAAGTCGTATGTTGAATCCAAGATGTTTAGTTGGAAGTGTCACGTCACTTTTCATTTGAGTTGGCAAGTAAGAATGACAACACACGTTTACTGAGCACCTTCCATGTACCAGGTACTCTGTTAGGAACTAGAGATGTGGAAGAGAACAACAACAAAAGCATACCATGGAGTTTACATTCTAGTGTGGCTGGGTGGAGGGTCCATAAGTAACAACAACGTCAAGTAGTGATAAGTACTCCAAAGAGCAGAGCAAGGGAAAGGAGTATTTGGTGATGGTGAGCTGGTACTCTCCTATAAAAAGTGGTTTGAGATGTGATGACACTTGCACACGGAGAGAGTCATAGGAGCACCCAGGAGAAGAGAATTCCAAGGAGAGAGGGCAGCGATTACAAAGACCTGAGATGAGTATGGTGTGTTTCTGAAATAGGACAGTATGGCTAGAGTACAGGGTGCAAGGGGGAGAATGGTGGGAAGTGAGATCACACCATACATGCCCTCTTAGGTCAGAACAAAGACTTGGATTTTGTGGTAAAAGGTCAGCTGGAAGAATGAAGTTGCAGTTAACTGAGGTGGGGCAGACTGCAGCAGGAAATCGGGGGTAGGGAGCCCAGGAACTTGTTTGGGCCATGTTAAATTTAAGATGCTTTCTAAACATCTTAATGTTTCTAAACATCTTCATGTACAGTCCTGGATTCCAGGGGAAAGCTCTGGCTGAAGACACAATTGGTGGTGCCTTCTTAAAGGTTAAATGGAAAATTCACTAAGAGGAGAAAGAAATTCTGGGTAAACGGAATAGACAAGAAATACAAGTATGAAGAAGCAAGTGTGATTCAGAGATTCAACTGAGATTGGTATGATTGGCCCACAGGGTTTATAATGGGGAGTGGGTGAAGATGAGACTCCAAAGGAAAGCAGGAAGGATTTTGTCCAGACTTTGTATGGCATACTAAGGAGTTTTATCCTGCAGCAAGGTCCTCAACCTCTTTTATGCCTCAGCATAAAACTAAAACACTACATGCCCGTTACTGAGCCAGCGTGCCAGTGATTCACCTGGTGGGAAGTATTTGTGGAGGGCACAGAGGACATGGATTGGGGGAGGTGATGATGTCACACATGACTTTGATTGTGAAGTTTTGAGACATTGCTGAGGTGTTTGGATATGTCCCCGTCTCCCTCACGTACACTTCAGGGAGCTATTAAAGGCTTTTCTCTTTAAGTAATCAGATGTGCATTTTAGAAAGACAACTTTAGCTTAATAAAGAGGATGGATCCGATTAGGAGACCATTTCCATAGTCTAGGTAGGAAATGGTCAGCTCCTTGACTAAGTTTAAAGAGGGAATATTTAAAGCACAGCTCAAAGGCGTGACCAATCCAATCAATATTTTCTGATTGCAGCGATCAGAAAAATGAATCAAGCAAGGATCCCTAATGTGCCTCCAAGTCCCATTCCTGTAGAAGAGCACAGTTCTCTGCAATGACTCTGCCACAGTCACCCCATCTGTTCCCTAATAAGCCTAGGAACTGGTCCAAATCTTCCTGCCATTTCCAGCCTGCCTGGTTCAGGCACTTCATCTAGATTAGCATACTGGAGCCTAGGGTTTGTAAGATGGCGAGTGGTGGAAATGAGGCTGGAAAGGTAGATGGGGGGTAGGAGTGTCACTTTTCTTTCCCCCATCTATTTAAAATAGTGCCAATTGTATAAGCCTTTTTGATTAACCCAGGCGGTTGGGTTCTCTTCTGAATCAGAAAAATTAAACTGCTGCTCCTGCTTGTCTCTGGAAATTTGGGGAAACTGGGAAGTCTTTGTCATGGAACTTTCATTTTATTTCAGTGGTGAGCCCCAATGTAAACAGTAAAGTTTGGGATGGGCCCTTGAGGCTTTGGTTAAAGGGAGAATTTCTTAAAGCAAGAGCTTCTAAAAACATTCCAGTCAGCCCAGCACATTCCAAATTAAACAATGAGAAGTGTTTTTAGAATATATTTAGGAATTATTTTCTTAACAAGAAAATTTTCAATGGTTTCAGCCCTTTTCTTTTTTCTTTCAAAGAAATGGTAACAGGATATTGAGAAGGTGTCTTTTTTGTGACATCTTGCCTGGTTCCCCTACTTTTCACTTCTCAGCTTTTGTTGTTTACCATTTTTAAATTTTGTCCAGTATCAGAATCCTCCACTATAGTAAGAGAGTCCCTTTTATAAATTGCTTTGCTGAGCAGATAATCTTGATTTCTTGACTCCTTCACTCCATTCTCTAAGGAATTTGTTTTACATCCATGCCATTTATTAGGCATTCTGGAAAGAATTCTTGAAACGAATATTTAAAGTTCTGTATTCTTGAGGCAAAAAGAAATGAAGAGAGGAATTATTTTGAAAGATGAATTTACAGAATTTTTATCAGTTGAAATATCAGTTGTAATAATTTTTAAAGGATTGTTATTACTGGATGCTGCTTTTGGGTATCACACTTAAAGAGATAATAGAAATATCTATTCTGTCTTTGCACTAGGCTGCACTCCTTGAGGGTAGGGATATTGTCTTGCTCGTATATACATGATTCTTGTTATGCACTTGGAATTCAAAAAACTCTTGATGAATGAATGAATGAATGAATGGAGTACAGTAGATTGTGGTCCCAGAAGACCTTAATATAGCACTTTATCTCTTATGGTGAGCTAACATCACTAACCTCCCACATAGCT
This sequence comes from Tolypeutes matacus, assembly GCA_026826555.1. Taxonomy (NCBI): domain Eukaryota; kingdom Metazoa; phylum Chordata; class Mammalia; order Cingulata; family Chlamyphoridae; genus Tolypeutes; species Tolypeutes matacus. Next base: position 2,331 of record JAKSZT010037111.1, on the reverse strand, counting down.
GTGAACCTCGGACCTGAGAAAGGGTCCATTCAGATCATGGAGCTGTTTCAACACTGTCATCTCTGAGCTATGAGGAGGCCCTAAAATTCAATGTCCAGGACGGGTCCATATGTAGAACAAATGCTAAAAGGTGCACAGACAGCTGCTATATGGTCATTATATGTGGAATGGCCCCAAGTGGGATAGAAGCCCAAAGCGCGACTTAAAATAACACATCCTCTGCGTGGGATGTTGTAAACCACCAGGAATCAACAGACTGTTGCTAAGCTTCCACAACTGCCTTTGAGAATGCCTTTCAAGTTCATGACATTGTGAAATCCAGAAAGCAAGGCCATGCAGGACAGCAGACTTCCTCGAAAACAGGACAATGAGGTGTGGAGATGCAAGTGTGGGTGGGGGGCGGCAGGGCAGGCTGATTATTCAGCTGCCCCTTCAGCCACACCTTTACACGAGGAGGCTTGCTCCATGGCACCTTGGAGCTCACCGATTTCCTAAAAAAGACTGGCCAGGGGGTGGATCTCATATAAGTTTGAGTTTGTGTGTTGTCTAGTGGATGTTTTAAACGCTTTATAAATGATGAGAAGACCTTTGTGAACTCACTGCCAAGGAGATGCCATTTTTTATTTTTAAAATTTAATTAGATACTAGAGGAAGAAGTAGAGAATGAAAAAGTATCTGGTAATTTCATAAAATAAGTTTAGGTTTATTTAATCCTTTGTGGAAAAAAAAAAAGGTACATGCTGTATTAGTCATGGTCCTCTAGGGAAACAGAGTCAACAGGAGATATCTGTCAGTAATATGAGTTTTTATAAGAGTCTCTCACGTGACCATGGGATGCACAAGTCCAGGTTCTGCAGGCAGGCTGCAAACCAGGGGCTTCAATGAAATTCCAGTGAAGATCCTTGATGAGTTTCCGGGAGATGTTTGCTGTCCAAAGATGAGCTGGGAAATTCTCTCTGAATGCTGAAATCACTTCCCCTTTTAAGGCATTCAACTGATTGGATAAAGCGTCACCCATTGCTGACGGCACTCTCCTTTATTGATGCAGAGGTAATCAGCCATCCATGCAGTAACAGTGATAATAAAAGCCATCTTACTGAGACCCAGCAGAGTTCTAAACACTTCGCACACATCATCTCGTTTAATCTACACACCAATTCTGTCAGGAAGATACTTGCTATAGCCCCAGTTTACAAATTAGGAAGCTAAAGCTCAGAGAGGTTAAAATATATGAGCAAAAAAAAAAAAAAAGATATATGAGCAGAGACACACAGCCAACAATTATTATGGGCTATTGCATAAAGCTCAAAATAAAGCTATGTTTTATTTTCTTCTTTTTTTCCTTTATCTTTAAAGACGTTTTAGATTACATACAAGTTACATAAAAAATATAGGGGATTCCCATATACTCCACGTCCTCCCCCTTCACACTTTCCCCCATTGAAAACATCTTTCATTAGTGTGATACATTTGTTACAATTGATGAACACATATTGAAGCACTGTTACTAACCATGGTCTATAGTTTACATTGTGGTTTACACTTTGCACCACACAATTTTATAGGTTTTGACAAAATGTATAATGGCCTGTATCCTTCATTGCAATATCAAGCAATGTTTTATTACTTGACTTAATTATTTGACATGTTCAAAATGGCACAGCTTAAAACCATAATGTAAACTATAGTCCATAGGTAGTAGCAATGCTTCAATATTTGTTCATCAATTGTAACAAATGTACTACACTAATGACAGATGTTATTAATAGGGGAAAATATGAGAAGTGGAGAGGGTGGGGTATATAGGAATTCCCTATGATTTTTATGTAACTTTTCTGTAATCTAAAACTTTTAAAAATAAAGTTAATAAAATCATTTAAAATATTGAGTGCCAAATATGAGCATAGTTATATCAAAGCTATTAATAAATCGCACTGCAATTTTTTACCTTTAATCTTGTGAAACTGAAAGAGCAAACAAAAAAATCTTGTCGCCATCGATTTCCTTATTAAAATATTATTAAAATTAAATGCCTTAGTCTATTAAAGATAGACTAAAGGATATCTCACACTCTAGAAATTACTACAACTGTTTGCCACAGTTGAAGATCCTGCAGCATGGCTTTTTCTTTTATAACCACAGAGTATAAGGTATACATACCATCAGGGCAAAATCAGACTTCTGCTTCTTGCTTCTCCTCTCATCTTGCTCTCAAACTAGAATCACTTTAATTCTTTCAAAACAAAGAAATTCATATGTTTAAAAACAAATCATTTACTAGTCTCTTCAGATACATCTCTTAATTTAGGATTGTTCCTGAACTTTGCCTTC
>JAKSZT010037108.1:0-29558 GCA_026826555.1 Tolypeutes matacus | reverse complement strand
TGTATATTTATTAATATGTATCAATAAAATTAATTTGTTATAAAAAGATAAATGAAATATAATGCAGTTGAGCAGCTGCATTTATATAAAATGAAGTTTCTCTTTATAATCATCTTACAGTCACCTTTTACTATGTAGCTTTCTGTTGTCGACGGGCAGGATGAGGGGGGAGCGCTGGGAGGTAGTCGGTGTTCCCGGGGGCCTTGACGGCAAGGTGGGTATATGGTGGGAAGAACCACAGCGGAGACGAGGTAAGCATGCAGGTTTTTTATTGAGGAAGTGCACAGCCTTTTATAAGTAGGGTGAGGGGTGGAGTAGGGAGTAGGGCATGAAAAAAGGAGGAATTACGTGTTAGGCTAGGATTGGGCACAGTTGGTGCTAGGGAGGGTTTGTTATCTGTGGAAGGCGGGAAGGTTTCACAGGCGCGGGAACAGGGTGAGCTACTTCCTCAAAGAAGGCTAGATATAGGATCAGGCTTGTTCTTTGTTGTCGGTCGGCCATTTTAGCTTCACCTCTTTCTGGCTGCCTCCAACATCTCCTCCCTTTTGTTTTTAAAAAGGGGGCGGCTGACGATGTTGTTTTATGACCAAGGGGGTTGCCACAGGCAACACAGCTTTGGCGAGGGGGAACCTGTGCCTGTCTTAGGTTAGAACTATGCCCAGTAAGGACCTGCAGGACGTCTTACCCAGCTTGTGGTCAGTTTTACCCGTCATGGGGTTACATGGCAGCATATGGCCATGTCCCTGTCTTAGGTTGACTGATGGGCTAGTTCAGTTGCCCGTCATTGGCTATCCAGTCCATCACCTCTGTGAGCGTTTTATGCTTGGTGTGTCAATCCCTTATTTTGATTAGCCGCTTGAGGAGGGTTGGAGGCCGCTGATATTGAGGCGGGCAGAAGTGGTTTGGGTGATTTGCGTTAAGGGCAAGCAAAGGTTTTGAAATGTGGGTGAGTGGAGGAGTTGGAATTATATGAGGGCAAAGGAAGTTGGTTGAGAGAATTAGTGGGGGGTGGTTTGGGAAGAACGGGTGTTGCGAGGCTCTCTGGTGGGTACAAATGGCTAAAAAGCACATGAAAAAATGCTCAACATCGCTTGCTATCAGGGAAATGCAAATCAAAACTACAGTGAGATACCATCTTACACCCATCAGAATGGCAGCTGTTAAAAAAACAGGAGACACTAAATGTTGGAGAGGATGTGGAGGAATAGGAACCCTCATCCACTGCTGGTGGAACTGTGGTATGGTCCAGCCACTGTGGAGGACAGTTTGGCGGTTCCTCAGAAAACTAACAATAGATCTTCCATATGATCCAGCAATTCCACTGCTGGGTATATACCCAGAAGAACTGAAAGCAAAGGCACGAACAGATATATGCACACCATTGTTCATAGAGGCATTGTTCACCATTGCCAAAAGTTGGAATCAGCCCCAGTGCCCATCAACAGATGAATGAATAACCAAAATATGGTACATACATACAATGGAATATTACTCAGCTGTAAGAAGGAATAAAGTGCTAACACATGGAATAACGTGGATGAATCTTGAAGACCTTATGTTGAGTGAAGCAAGCCAGGCACTGAAGGATGAACAGTATATGAACTCACTGATCTGAACTGAGGAAAGTGAGCCGTCTCTGAGAACCATTGTCTGAAAGATAGGTTAACAAGGGAGAGAAAGAGAAGTGTAGGCTGTGAGCCATCACCGAAATGGACATAATCTATGGTAAAGGGATAGAGTATAGTTGCATATTGAAGGATAGGACAGATGGGTAGTGCTATTACTGGGTTTAGTGGTGCAGCATTGACAGGTGGGTAGATTAGGAAGGGCAGGTTCAAATACCCAGGGCATGTAACTATGAATCTTGACATTCCATGAGTCAAGACAGGGGAGTGTCATATGCCCCAGGGGTGTGGGGAGGAAGGAACAGTTAAGATCTAATGGGGTATTTAGTGGTCATGGGATAGGTTTTTCATTACCTTACAGTAAAGGACACAGGACATGGTAAATATCATCAAAACTTATTAAACTGTATCATCTAAATTGTAAACTATACTGTAAATCATTGACAATGTTTAGTTGCTCTATTTTGCTATCTGTATAACAGTTATAACAATGATAACATCCAAAAAAAAGGGGGTGGTGGTTAATATGGAGTGGGGAAGGGGGGGGTGGTTTGGTATCTGGGAGTCTCTGGTACTCCGTGTGTGACTTTGCTGTGACCTAAAACGTCTTTGAAAATTAAATGAAAATTTGAGATTCAATGGGGATTGAGACGGGGAAGGTGTCATGGCACAGCGGACATCTGATAACACAGTGATAAAAGGAAAAAAAGAATATATATACATATATATTTTAAAGGCATTTCTTTTGCTTTTTTCCCCATTTTTTGAATGTCCCAATCTGCTAATTATATTTTGTTTTCTTCTGTTTTTTGCTTGATTGTTTGATTTTTTTTTCCTGAGTTTCCTTATGTTTGTCTCTTGCATAAGCTTATCATTGTTGTTTCTTTTTCCTATTAAGTGTATTTCATTATTTTATGGACTACATGTTCATGGAAGATTTAGATCACAGAAGGGTTACAATGGGCACTGCAAGGGATTATTGGTGGGGGGTGTCTGGGAGGGGGGATTCATGGGAGTAAGTTCATCTGAATATACATGAAAGATATACAAAATTGTTCAAATGAACAAAGGATGGGAAATGTCACGGTGGGTGGACAATCACACAATAAATGAGGGAATTTGAATTCCTAGCCTGGAGAGCTCTGCCACATTCTCCAAGGGAGCAGCAACAGTCCTATGAGTGCAGGGACAGTGTCCGTCAAAAGAGGATGACCCACTGATGAGTTCTTTTTATTGATGACTACCCTTATGAGTCTTTGCTCTTGTAACTTAGCCTACTGTTATGGGGTGCCTAAGGGTTGCCACCTGAGAGCCTCCTCGTTGCTCAAATGTGGCCTCTCTCTAAGCCAAACTCAGCATATGAATGCATTACCTTCCCCCCAACGTGGGACATGACTCCTGGGGATGAGCCTCCCTGGCAATGAGGGATTAATACCAAGTGCCAACTGGCAACACAACTGGAAAAAGACCTTGAATAAAAGGGGGGAAAAGGTAAAGACAAATGAGTTCAAGTGGCTAAGAGACTTCAAAGAGAGTCGGGAGGTCATCTCAGAGGTAACGCTTACGCACACCTCAGTAGGAACTCATAGAACATCAAAGTGCATATCACCCCACAGAAAGGGGCTCTGGAGAGCTTTGGAGACACCCAGGTCCTATATAAGGGGGGATAGCCCCAGAGACTGACGCCTCATCAGTGGGCTCTATTTTGAAATCTGTGCTCTTGAGAGTGACAGAATTGGACTCAATAAGTCCTCCCTGCACATGGTTCATCTTTCCCTTCTATTCAAACCTATATGTGATGCTGGAGTTTTTAGGTATACTTCCAGAGACTGGAGCCTCCCACCTACCCATGTGCCAGGTTTGCGTGGAATCTTGGTGGAGCTGCAACTCCTACCCTACAGCTCAATGGACTCATCCAAGTCAACTGGCGAGGAGACAACGATGGGCAACGGCCATCCCAGGGAATGGAGAGGGCCTGCATCTGCAGGTAGGATCATCCCACCCACCATATCCATGGGATATAAGCCCTCTCTCACTTGGAGGTAGAGTGGACATCACCATCCCAGTCCCCTCAGGATTGAGGGAAGAACTATGGACTAGAGTGGACTTGATGGTATTCTGTTGTACACATATGGTGATTCTAGCAATGGAAGAAATTATAACAGTGAGGTGGAGCCAGTGGCCACTGGACACTTTCGGGCCAGGGAGGGGATGTGCTGTTGAAATACAGGGGCTTTTTCGGGATTTGGAGGTTGTCCTGAGTGCCGTTGTGGCAACGGATGTAGGCCATCTTAAATCAGCACACACCATTCAGAACTATGTGGGAGAGAGTGTGGTCTATGATGTGAACTGTGGTCTATGGTTGATGGCAAGGCCCCAGGATGTGTAAGTCCATCAAGGATGATGGGCCACACTGTGGGAGATGCTTGTGTGGGATGTGGAGGGAGGTGTGGGAGGTGGGGAACATGGGAATCCCAGTAGGTTCTGTGTAATATTTTAGGTAATCTAAGCACCTCTTAAAAATATATATATAACATTTTTGTAAGCAAACACACATATATGCATATATATTTATATACATTTTACAAATATTGGTATGTATTGTGAAAATTTTGATTTTTACCCACAATAAAAAATAAATTAATTAGGAGCCCCATTATTTGAGGAAGCATCCACTTTGGCAGTCTATGAGATCCTGCTGAGATGTGCATAAGCGTTACCTCTGGGATGACCTCCTGACTCACTTTGAAGTCTCTTAGCCATATAAACTAATTTCTATTTACCTTTTCTTCCTTTTATTCAAAGTCTTTTTCCAGTTGCATTGCTAGTTGGTGCTTGGCAGTAATCCCTCGGTGCCAGGGAGGCTCATCCGGGAGTCAGGTCCCATGCTGGGGCAATGGTAATGCATTTATATGCTGAGTTTGGCCTAGAGAGAGGTTACATTTGAGCAACAAGAAGGCTCTCAGGAAGCAACCCTTAGGCACCCCACAACACTAAGCTAAGTTTCAATTTCAAGAGTAAAGGATCATAAGCATAGTCATCAGTATCAAGGGCCCATCAATGGATCATCCTCCTTCGCAAGTCTCTGCACTTGTGGGACTGTGGCTGCTCCATTAGAGAATTTGGCAGAGCTCTCCAGGATGGGAATTCAATATTCTCTTGGTTATTGTGTGAATCTCTACCCACTGTGACAATGCCCTGTGAACATAATAACATATTTATATATATTATATGTATGTCCAGGTGATCTTTCTCCTATGTATCTCCCATCACTGACACCCGACACCAATGATCCTCCCCCAACAGAGAAGTACTCTTAAAAAATATTTGACCACAGTTCACACTGTAGACCACACTCTCTCCCACTCAGTTCTGAGTGGTGTGTGCTGATTTAAAATGGCCTACATCCATTGCCACAACAGTACTCAGGACAACCTCCAACTCCCAAAGAAGCCCCTGTATTTCAACTGCTCATCCCCTCCCTACCCAAAAACTGTCAAGTGGCCACTGGCTCCACCTCATTGTTATAATTTCTTGCAGGTTGGTGGCAAGGCTCCAGGATGTGTAAGTTCATTGAGGTTGGTGGGCCACACTGTGGGAGATGTTTGTGTGGGATGTGGTGGGAGGTGTGGGAGGTGGGCAACATGGGAATCCCAGTGGGTTCCGTGTAATATTTTAGGTAATCTAAGCACCTCTTAAAATATATGTGTGTGTATATATATATATATATAAATAACATTTTTGTAAGCAAATACACATATATGCATATATATTTATATATCATTTTGCAAATGTTTGTATGTATTGTGAGAATTTTGATTTTTACCCATAATAAAAAAAAAAAAAGAAAAAAAAATATTTGAGACCATGGACAGCACTGTGTGGGAAATCACAAACATCGACAAGGAATATAGAATATTGAGAACGCAGCACTGAAACATTCAGAAGGGTCATGTGAATGTGACGCTTAAGAAACCCCTTAACCAGTTTATTTTGCCTATATTTTCCTTTTTATGTACATAAAAAGGATATATGCTAAAAATCCAAATCCTAAAAATTAGAAGAGCTATTTCAATAAGTGATAAGGCGTTTTGTCAGTTTAGCTAAAAGTGTTTTATTTTTTCCTGGTGGTACCTTGAATAATATACCATATCAACAATCAAATGATGTCTTAGATAATCCCAAAGTGGGATTATATCAGGAAAATAAGGTTTAATTAACATTTGGAAATCTATAAGAATAATTCACCACATTAACAGAATAAAGATGAAAAATTATATGAATTTAAGAAGTGCAGTAAAATCTTTTAATAATATTCAACAAATATTCATGCTAAAAACTCTTAGCAAAGTAGGAATAGTAGGGAATTTCCTTAACCTATGAAAAGACATCTACAAATGAATAAATAAAAATAAAAGATACCTACCAAAGATATACAGGAAAAATTATATACAATGGTAAAACCCTTCTTTTTTTCCTTTTCTTTCTTTCTCTCTCTCTCTCTCTCCCTCTCTCTCTCTCTCATTTTTGCCAGCAGTTGCACAAGGATGTCTGAGGTTACTACATCTAGTCAACAATGCTCTGCAGGTCCTAGCCTCATAGTAAGACAAAAACAAAAAAACAAAGGAATGAAAAACATAATGATTGATAAAGGGAAAAAAGGACTGCTAGTATTCCAAGATGATGATCATCTACCCAAAGGATCTACAGGAAAAGTCTGATGGTTCCTCCAAAAGTTAAACATAGAATTACCATATGATACAGCAATTCCACTCCAAAGTATACAACCAAGAGTGAAAACAAGCATTCAGACAAATCCTTGTATGGACTCTAATATGAAAGGCAAAATTTGGAACTTATATAAAAATATATAAAAGAATATCTTTAGCATAACATCTTTCCTAAAGCAGAGAAATATTTCTTAAACAAGAGCTAAAATGCATACCATAAAGAAAAACAACTGATAAGATAAAAATAAAAACTTCTGTTCCTCAAAAAACCCCACAAAAAGAATGAAATGATGAGCCAAACTGGGAAAAGGTATCTGCAGCACATAAGGAACAAGGATTAGCATCAGTCTTTATAAAGAATTACCAAATCAAAAAGAAAAAGCAAACTAATAATAAACAAACAAACACAGGCAAAATACCTTAACAAGAATTTCACAGGAGAAACATGAATGACCAATAATCTATGAAAAGGTGATCAGCCTTATGAGTAATCAGGGGAATATAAACTCAAATTACAATGAGATATAATTTCATACCCACCAGATCAGTCTTATAAAAAGAGTTGGCGAGGCTGCTGCAGAGCAATAGCAGTCTATTTACACTGCGGTTGGAAGTGTAACTGGTAAAATCACTCTGGAAAACAATTTGGTATCATCTAGTAAATTCTTGAATATGTCCCAAAGGATATATATGTGGGATTTTGATTTGAATTTTATAAAATATCCAAATCAGTTTGGGAAGAATTGGCATCTTTTCTGAGTCTTCTTAAGCTTGAACAAATAGGTCCATCTCTTTAGCTCTTCTGTAATATCTTTCAATCAATAACCTTCTTTTGTTAGACTTATTCCTAGGTACTTTATATTTTCTAATTACTATCATAAAAGTTTTTTTTTTCTTTTTTTAATCCAGTTTTTGGCTGGAGTAGAGTTGTGAATTTCTACCCCCCCAAAAAAGAAAGATCTTAAGTGAATAGTAACTTTGCACCTTGAGGAACTAGAAAAAGAAGAGCAAACTAAACCCAAATTTAGTACAAGAAAGGAAATAAAAAAGATTAGAGTGGAGATAAATGAAATAGACAATAGAAAAACAATAGAGACAATCAAACCAAAAGTTGTTCTCTAAAAAGATGAATAAAATTGACAAACCTTTAGCTAGACTGGCAAAGAAAAGAGAGAAAACACTAACTCAAATCAGAAATGAAAGTGAGATGTGAATATTCTCGCTGTCCTGATTTTGTGATAATCAGGGTAAGCTAAACATTCTCTATATTAGAAACCATGCAAGTGTTCCCAGACCTAGTTTTTCTCCCTAGGTCTGGTTTTTAGAATGCTGATGATAAACTAAGTCTGATTTATTATATGACCATCCTGTATGGGAAATGACAGTAACTCTAGGTAACTTCAGTCAACCAAAGAAAATTATAGAAGGCACATGAGCTGCCAGGCCCCAAGCGTGGCTGAGACCCCCAGGCCCCTCGCACAGGTGCACCGTCAGGCCCCACCAAGTCACGTAGCAAGATAATGACGTAACAGGAGAGTGACACAAGGGAGAGCCAAGATGAGACACACAGAAAAACCAGGAACTAAGGTGGCACAGGTGGTAGGACGCCTCTCTCTCACATTGGAGTTTCCGAGGATCAAATCCTGGTGAAGACAGGAAGAGAAGGGTGAGAAGAGAGGGTAGGAAACAGAAATAAAGAATTGCCCAGTGAATGGACACAAAAACAGCAAAAATGGGGGGGAGATGGGATAAAAATGGATAAAAGTAAATAAATAAATAAATCTTTTTAAAAAGTATAGGGGAGTAAGATATGGACTACAGTTAGTAGTAATACTTTGACGATGCTTTTTCATAATTTGTTAACAAATGTTTCACAACAATACAAAGTATTTGTGGTGGGGTGATGTATGGGAGCCCTGGATGATGTTATGTATGTTTGTTTTGTAAGTTCACAATGTTTACTAAACACTTATTGTTTATGTATATTCATGTACGAATGATATACTTCAATATATTGTTTTTAAAATGAAAATAAAAAAGAATGTACATTTGGGTTCAGTTCTTTATAGTAGGTAAATTTAAAAGAGCCTAATTTTGTACAGGTTATACACACAGCCATTTATGTAAAGTCCTTCTGAGACTACACATTTTTTTTTGTTTGTTTTCAAAAAAAATTGGAATTTGTTTTCCCTTCTTGGGAGGAAACACTGGTATTTAACAGAGTTTTTAGAGACTGTCATCTCATATATGTAAAATGGAAATGAGGCTATAAGACACCATATAGGGAATGAGTAGTTGTGTATTTTATTTTATATGCCAATCTACCTTATTTTGAAAAGATTATAAAGTTTTTAATCAGGACTTGTGAAAACCCATAGTTAACTGTAAGGTATATAATAGGAGTTGCTCAGTGGATTGGTTATATTTTGTGGAATAAATAGGTCTGCATTTGTTACTGTGCTAATAAGCAATATAAAAATAATTTTAAAAAAGAAATGAAAGTGAAGACACTATGGAAATAAAAATATTTGTGTAAGAGAATACTATGAACCATTGTATGCCAATAAATTAGATAACCTAAATGAATTGGACAAATTCCTAAAAACACACAAATTCTCTAAACTGACCTAAGAAGAAATAGAAAATTTCAACAGACTTATAACAAGTAAGGAGATCGAATCAGTCATCAAATACCATCCTGGAAAAGTCCAGGACCAGATGGCTTCAATGCTGAATTCTACCAAGCTTTCAAAAAAGAATTAACATTGAAAAAAGTTGCTAAGAATATTCATGTACAAAAAAAGCAAAAACAAACAAACAAAAATACCACCAATCTTTCTTAGTCTTTCAAAAAAATTGAAGAGAGAACACTTTCTAACCCATTCAATGAGGCCAACATTACCCTGCTACCAAAGTCTCAAAGTCAGACAAACACATCACAAGAAAAGAATATTAATTATACTCTTGGTTTTCTGAGTGTTTTATCATGAAATGGCATTAGATTTTGTCAAATTCATATAAGTTCAAGAATTTTTAAAACAATTTTAATAAGGGCAATACATTGGAGTGATACTAACAACATCCACCCACAGGAGGGTCAGAATTATATAACACAAGGTTCAAATAGTCAAGGTCTAGCATCCAGTAAACCCTGGGAAACTGGTAGCTCTTTTGAGTGGCAGCAGCCTCCAGCGGGCACTGGGAAAGTCAAAGCAGAGCTCTGGAAGAAGGGTAGGGCTAGAGGTCTGGGGAAGAGAAGGATGAGAGTGATGGAGGGGGTCTGGGAGGGGAGTCCTGGGAAGGCCTCCCTGGGGTGTGGGAGAGGGAAGTGAAGCCAGAGAAGCTGCAGTCAGGAAAGTCCAGAGGGTGAGCCCAGAGATCCAAGGAGGAAGGTAGTGGAGAAAGGAGGGAGAAGCAGACAACCATGGCCTACATCTCTAAGCCATTAATGAGGACGATGGCTGGGAAAATCTGCCCACCACTGCATGTGAGCATCAAGCAATACCTGACCTGAGAAGTAGCAGCTGCCACTGCTGTCATACTATCATTAATACATCACCCTGAAAGAGTCCCTGAGAGGCAGAAATGGGGCTGAAGACCTGTCACTCATCATATTTAATAATTAGGATAAAAAGCAGATATTCATTAGCAAGGAACTAGGCCATGCTTTTGCAAAAAGACAGATTTTGTTTTATTTGTCTTTTTACTCAAGTATATGTATATTTTTTATATCCATGTATTTTACCTGGAAAGGGGGGAGGGTGTGTGCACTAATAAAGCAATAACTAGCCCTCCACAAAACTTAATAATTTTTTCCCCAAGATGTGCTAATAGCCCAAATGTGGGCAGCACACATGAACATAAAGGTCTACACAAACAACCAGCTATCATTCACTGTTTTGGGCATTAGCCACCTTTCCTTACATACACACATATACCAAAATAACTCTGCTGAAAATAATAGAGTTCAGCTCATGGTGTGAGGGATAATGTGAGAGGAAGTTTTCTGCAATCTCTGCAACATTGACTTCTCAAGCACTAACCACTGAAAGACATATTCAGGGACTTTGATGAGGGTTTCTTTTTAGCCGAATGCAATGAAGAAATAAGAGGGGTGGAATGTGTGAGTATGGTTAGAGACTTGGTTTCCAACAAAAACACATTTATCTCAATTTCAGCAAGTCAAGGAAACCAAGCAGTCAAAGAGGGTTGAGGCCTTTGGCACCCCCACCCCTGTATAAATGGAAGCTCCTGTCTACAGAGGCCAGAGCTCAGCCCCAAGATGCCCTCCCAGGGGCCCCCACCCTCATCCTGAGGGCCCTGTGGTTGTTTTGGGGGAGGAAAGAAGCAGGGAAATGGTTTCTGTGCCTTGAGGGCCAATAGGCATTGGTTTAAGTGGGTCTTCCTAGGAAGGAAATGAAATCACCTCCTAGGGTCAGGAAGGCTCTCAGTGGGCCAGAAAAGACAAAGAGAACAGACCAGAATGGGAGTAGGGGGAGCACAGGACAGGATTTCAACAGTCAGTGGCCTTTGGATTCACATAGACTGTGTGCCCTGTCCCCCTCCCCCACCAAGCTGGCTGATCTCTCGTCCTTAGGAAAGAAACCCACAACAGAGGATGGGCTCTTTAAAAGGCATGACATTAATAAACCACAGCTGTCATGTCCTAATAAGTGTTATTCAAAGGCCCCAGACCTTCAGATGCTCCTGGAAATCTCTTAGCTGCAACTGCCTTGGTGCAACCTTGACTTTAAAAGTCACGTGACATAAGAGGGCCTCTGACTGAGGCATTTTAGTAAGTTTATTTTTACGCAGCAAAACCCAGCCATTTTCTGCAATTCTTGGAGCTATTTGGATCTTCCGAGGGCTGAGCTGCAAATACAAATGTCATCAGAGAGCCAGAGCCAGCTGCTGTCAGGGACCCTGCAAAGGCCACCCAGCTGGCCACAAGACTAGGGTTTCAAAGGTCAGGAAGACATCTCTCTGCCCACTGCCCTCCCCTCCCCATTCCATCCCAGGCCATGGGCTGGCCATCCAGTTGTCACTCCTTCTTACCTGACCTCACAGGGTCCACTTACCCAAGGTACCCAATGAATACAGTCAGAACACTACATTAAGTAGACATCTAGAAATGGGAATGAATAAGAACCACCCAGAGTAGAGAGAGTTTTCATTCTAGTCTATCATATACCAAGGAATCACAGCCAAACAGAAGAGGGGTATATGAAATGTCCAGCCAGAGAGACTCACCTGGGACCCAGACCTCCCAGGAGAGTGGGACCCCCTGGAAAGACATTCTGAGAGGGGTGTTGACCAGAAGCAGCTGTCCTGAGGATGGGTAGCCAGTTTGCACTACCCCACATCCTGATAAACACAATCTGTGGAAAAATTCCTCCCAGCACTTCTGCCTTCAGCCACAGAACCAATCAAGGATATTTGCTGACATCTAAAAGGAAATGGTTCCTCCATTTGACACTCATGGAGCACCTACTGTGTGCCAAACACATGCAAACACTAGGGACTGAAAGAGCAGCAAGAGAGGCTAGAGTCTTGGAGAGCAGAAAGGAAAGCCAGCCGCAGTAAGGGACAACCTTCACAGCCAGGAGGGCTTTTAGGGGTTGCCTCACCTTTTCCAATCCCTCCCGATGAAGGGAGAAAGGCTGGGGGCCACAATGGCAGTTAGCTGCAGCAATCCATGTGCTGAGGCCTGTCCAGTCCCTGCACCTACCATCCCCAATGCTACCTGCTCCCCAGGTACTGAGATCTCCAGACCCTGCCACATCTGGGGGACATCATGTCCATGTTCCCCTATGGAGATGTCTACATCTTGAATTAGAAAAGACCATAATGGCTGATGTTCCACAGGAGTGTTTGAAAGTTTTAGAAGTTCTACGTTAACATGAGAATATCCTCTCTTTAGGAACTTTATTTCCTTCCACTTTTAAGTACACCCTCAAAACAGATTCCTTTCTCTGGGGAGTCAGACCACACACATACCCCTCATATGAATCCTAGCATGGCCACTTACTGGCCAGGTGACCTTGGGCAAATTACTTCATCTCAGTGCCTCAGTTTCCTCACTGGTAAAATGGGGATAATAACAGACAATTCACTGACAATTTATTAGGAGGATTACATAAGGCAATGCTTGGGAAGAACTTAGAATAATACCTGAACACAGCAAAGTGCTCCATAAGGTTAGTTTACCAAAAATGGATTCAAGCCTCATCTACCCAAAGCCACAAGGGGAAAAGCCACCCTCCTTCACCCTTACCACCACCTCAAGTTTGGCTTTTGCCCTCTTCTTGTCCCTGTCCCCTTCTGAAATAGCACCTGGGCCTGGCTCCCTTCAGTGTGTTGTGACACAGGGACACCTTGCCTTCTAGTCTCTCCCTTCTCCTTCTTATAGCACCAGGCCCTGCCCACTGGCATCTCTGCTTCCTGGTCTCTCCTCTTTGGGGGTCTGCAGTTCACCACCTGGTTGTCCTTCTCCCTCTCTGCTTTGAGCCTTCTGCCTCTGTCCTTAGCACCTCACTTCTTCAAGCTTCTACCTTCTCTGCTCTCCTCACTCAGTAACTGTTGTGTCCAGCAGAGCTCTGACCTTTCTAGACTTCTCAGCTTGCATTTCTTCTCTGCTTTGGGGCTAGTTCTAACTCTCTGGTATCTCCAATGGGAGGACTGTACTGAAAGAGTTTGAAATCACTCTGTCTGGATAACATGTTTACTCCCTCTTGAGAGTCATCGGTTCCTTCATTGGTGTTACCACTGGCCTTGTCCCCCAAACCCAAGCTTCTGAGTCACCCTTGACTTTCCTGCTTGCTTGCTAGCTTTCTGTTCTATCAGCTCTCTCTGCTTTATTACCAGGGCAAATTGTTGAGCACCTAACTTTTCAAAATTGAAACACCAAACTGACTTCCTAAATGAAGATCGTAAATTAGACAATTCTTGCAAATGCTTCAGTTTTGTGGGTGAACAGAAAGGGGAAGGGGTCAAAACAAATGGCCTTCTCAGTGTCTACCACAAGCTCAACTACAGGAAGGGAAGAGAAAGAAGAGCACATGTCTACTAGCCTGGTAGGCCCAGAAGCTGGCTCTTATGTACAGACTCTTGTTTAATCCTTACAAAGAAGGGCAATTCCTATTGTACAGATGAGGGAGGTCCAAAGTAAAGAATGAGGAAGGTAACAGAACTGGGACCCAAACCAGCCACATCTGAATTTTTTTCTTTCCACTATTACTTGAAGATGAAATGACAGCAGCCAGTGGTTTGGTGGAACCTAAGGTCTTCAGCATCAGGGAATTTAGAAACACACAGAGAGAAAAATTTTTAAAGCAGACAATTTGAAAGAATGCAGTTAATAAATCTCCACTTTATGCATAATATTTGGAATAATCATTTTAAAAGAAACACATATAGATGGTGGAAGCAACCCAAGTGTCCATCAAGAAAGAGAGAAACAAAATGTGGTATAGCCATGCAATGGAATAGTTCTGATACATACTACATGTATGAACCTCGAATACATCCTGTCGAGTGAAATAAGCCAGACACAAAATGATGAATATTGTATGATTTCCCTTTTATGAAATACCTAGAATAAGTAAATTCATTGTTTTAATCTGCTAGGTTGCCAAAATGCAATATAATAGAAATGGGTTGACTTTTACAATGGGGATTTAGCTTACAAGCTTACAGTTCTGAGGTCATGAAAATATTCAAATCAAGACATCATCAGGCCATGCTTTCTCCCTGAACACCAATGCCAGCGATCCTTGGCTCT
Organism: Tolypeutes matacus; assembly: GCA_026826555.1. Classification (NCBI taxonomy): domain Eukaryota; kingdom Metazoa; phylum Chordata; class Mammalia; order Cingulata; family Chlamyphoridae; genus Tolypeutes; species Tolypeutes matacus. The sequence goes on along the minus strand of JAKSZT010037108.1, from coordinate 15,423 downwards.
TTTGCCACATGGCAAGGCACATGCTTTCAGCTTCTGGCTTCCATGGCTTTCTCTCTCTCTCTCTCTCTCTCTCTCTCTCTCTCTCTCTCTCCCCTCCCCCCTCCCTCTCCCCCCCCACTCCCTCCTTCTCCCTCTCTCTCTTTCTCTCTGTGTGTCTAAATCCTGTTTATAAAGGACTCCAGTAGGAGAATTAAGACGCACCCTGGGCCACACCTTAATTGAAGTAACCTAATCAAAAGGCCCTTAACTTAAGTAACCTAATTGAAAGGTCCTACTCACAATAGAGATTTTCACCCACAGGAATGGACCAGCTTTAAGAACATGATTCTCTGGAGTACATGCAGTCTCAAACTATATGTCTCAAACTACTACATTCATAGACACAGAAAGGAAAGCACAGATTACCAGGGCCTGGGAGTAGGGAGCAAAGGAAGGGGATTGGGAGGTTATTGCTTAATGGGTACAGAGTTTCTATTTGGGATGATGAGATAGTTTTAGTAATGGATGATGGTCATAGTAGCACAATATTGTGAATGTAATTAATATCACTGAATTCTACACCTAAAATTGGTTAAAATGGGAAAATTTTGTTATATATGTTAGCATACACACATACAAATCCACATAGAAACTTATGAAGTCTAGATGGGGTGCAATGTACCTAGGGCACATCAAGAAGGGCTCAGAAGAATGGAATAACCGGGGAGTTATTCCAAGGGCCCCATTGGTTAGCAGCCCCTTCCTAACCTAACATACCAACCTGGAGCAGCCTCACTCAGATACAGAGCCACAGGAAGCCAGGACATTCCAGACCAACTGCCACGTGGCAGCTCTGCAAAGAATTAGCTTCTCCTTCAACTGAACAATGCTGGATGAGCAATTGATGCTCAACTGGAGAAGAGGCCTGCTGGACTGGGGCTTGATAGTTTAATGGATGAGGTCTGCAAGCCCCCAACTGTCTCCCTGACTAAAGATATGAACAACTCTCTGAGGAGACTGGGCTCTGCATCCCTGCTCCAGTCTTTTCTCACTCTAATTGTGCCCATTCTGGAAGATATGGGAGTGAGACCTTGCAGGTTTAATATGCAGTGTAATAACCACTAGTGATGTTGAGCACATTTTATACTCTTGCTTATGTTGAACTCACGTATGATTTATGGCTTATAAAAGAGGAAATGTGGTAAACTATTTGTCTCTTTCAGAGAACTTTACATTCTTCTGAGAATCCCAGCCTGCACTCAGAGAGATTGCAAAGCCCCCAAGAGAGACACACAGCCTTGTTCTCAGAGATATTTCATGTCCCTGCCTCAGAGTCTCTACATGACTTACAGGAGAATCATGGCTCTCCACTGAAGAGGGGAATTACACCCCCATATTCAGTGAACCCCCAAATCCCTCAGAGGATCCCACAAATTAATACATACCAAGGTCAGCCAGATCTCAATCATAGCCCTCCTTGTTAATGTAAATTAACCTATCCCAATCTCACCAGAGAGAAAGGTTTTACCACAATTTGTTACCACAAAACTTTGCACCCTTTTAGCTGAAATAATAGCAGCAGTGACATAGTGAATGAGAGCAATGCAAAATAGGATGGAACACATCAAGGGCCCACCATGTAAAATGTGACAAAAAAGATTCCATTCACTAATCTCATCACAGCCATTGAGATTCAATTGATCCATCCAATTCTTTGTTGTATCTTATTCAATCCACCTTCTGTGTGCACAGAAAAAAAAGTTACAAATAGGCAAAGGTAAGAATTATAATGAACTGTGGTGTAGTGAGCTGGAAATTGGATATATTGGTGTGAAGTCATCATGTTTAATACTTAAATAGATGTAGGATTGACTAAGGAGGATGAAAGGATGGGAAGGCTGCGAGGCCCTGCAATCTGAAATGGTCTTAGTCTTCCACCTCCAGGCCATTGCGCAATCAGAGTGCTGCTTCCTTTTCTGGTCTAGATCCTCAGCAGTACCTCAAGAACCTAGCTGGGGGTGGTGGTGGCAGCATCAGAGGGGCCTTGTCTATATGGCAGTGTGGGAATCTTGTGTTTATGGGCCTGGAACTGTCAGATGTGGGTAAGCCATTCCCCAATTTTGTTTTTGCCCTGAGGTCTCTTCTGAAGCCTTTTTACCCTCTATATTGCTCTGGGCTACCACACAGACTGAACAGATATAGCAGACCATGGCCTTCCTCGCTCGCCTTCTTTGTGGACCTCTGGGGCAGCTGGGAGGGAGATGGGACTGGACCCCTCTCCCTCTTCACTGGTGGGAAACCTGGAGAGGAGCCCTATGAGCTTGTCATGGCATTTCATTTGGTGCATGAGCTCAGAGGAGAGGTCTGGGAGCTCTGGATGGAGCAACTCTCTGAGCTCTTGGAATAGAGGGTTCTCTTCAGAGGCTCAGGCCTTGGCATGAAGGAGGACAGGCCTCCACTCACCACCAGGCGACTAAGTGTAGACTGCTACACCCAGTGTCATGAGGGCCCTTCTCTGATTGCCCATGTGTGGGCTGGTGGGAGGGACAAATCTTTGTCAGGTAATTGCCAATGAGGAGCAGGTGCATAGGGTGGGTCAATGTAGTACAAAACCAGGATCCAGGACAATTGGGCCAAAGATAAATTGGGAGGAAAGGGTATGTATAAATACCTGCAGGATACAGGCATATCAAAGACTGTAGCTTTGCTCCCCAAACCCTTTGGGCTTCTATATTTTCTGATGCTGGAAGAAGGTGTTTGGCACAAGGAAGAGAGGGTCTTACTTGGAGACACAGCCTCCCTTCCTCTCCTCAGGCCACAGTGCTGTAGGAATCCACATGGGACTGGGGACCCCTGTGCTGGCAGTGCAGAAATGAGTAGAGCATGGGCTTAAGCTTCCCAGCTCCTCCCCAAGGTGGCAGCCTAGGGGTCAGCACCTTTGAGTCCACTTGCCCTATCCCCATGCAGTTTGGGGGAAGCAACTCAGATCTAAAGAGAAGCCACCCATATCCTACTTTGGTTGAGCTGATTGGTGGTGGTGGTGGGGCAGGCTGGAAGATAACCCAGAAATCCTACTCCTAGGTTTTTAGCCAAAAGAAATGAATGTTTTGTTCACACAAAACACTGTATGCCAGTGTTTTAGCTGCTTGTTCATATCTTCTAGGTAAAGGGTGACTCAAGTTATCCAGTTCTTGCCTTTTTTGGAAATTTTTTAAAAATTTAATTTAATTTATTTATTTCTCTTCTCTCATTGTTTATGATTTGCTCTCCCTTTCTGCTCTCTGTGTCTGTTCATTGTTGCTCATCTTCTTTTTAGAAGGCACCAGGAACCAAACCTGGGACCTTCCATGTAGGAGGGAGGCACCCAATGGCTTGAACTACCTCTGTTCCCACTTGTGTCTCTCATTATGTTTTCTTGTTGTATCTCTTTGTTGCATCATCTCACTGCATCATCTTGTTGCATCAGCTCACCATGCCATCCCATTGCACCAGCTCACTGTCTTGCTCATCTTCTTTAGGAGGTACCAGGAACCAAACCCAGGAACTCCCAAAGGGTAGGCAGGTGCCCAACTGCTTGAGCCACATCTGCTTCCCTAATGGTTGCTCAGGTGATAAGATATGTATACCAAGTTTTTCAGACTCATTAGTTAATATTTTACCGATGCAAATAAAATGTAGATGCCTTAGAGCCAATATAGATTATTTAACTTTGCACTCTTGGTGATACTTGTCATCTGCATTCCCTCTACATGCAGTCTGCCCACCTACCTGGACTATGGAATAACTCCTTCAAAACTTTTATAATTTTATAAATTTGCAAAATCCATTGATATACATGTCTTTCACTATTGAATGTGATATTGGCTGTTGGTTTTTCATAACTGAAATCACTGTCTGAATTAGTCAGTTCAGGAAACAGAATCAACAGGAGATATCTGTCAATAATATGAGATTTCATAAGAGTCTTTCATGCAACCATGGGGATGCACAAGTCCAGGTTCTGCAGGCAGGCTGCAAACCAGGGGCTCCAATGAAAGTCCAATGAAAGGTCCTTGATGAGTTTCTAGGAGAAGTTGGCTGTCCAAAGACAAGCTGGGAAATTCCCTCTGAATGTTGAAATCACTTCCCCTTTTAAGGCATTCAACTATTGGATAAAAGTGTCACCCATTGCTGATGCAATCTCTCTGATTGATGCAGATTTAACCAGTCATCCATGCAGTAAACTCACTGGTGACCGAAGTCCATAAATGTGCTTGCTTGACCAAATACCTGAACACAATTACCTGGCTGAGTTGACATATTAGCCTAATCATCACACTCTCCTTTACCATGTTGAGGAAGTTTTCTTCTATCTCTAGTTTTCTAACTATTTTTCCAGAAGTGGTACTTAATTTTGACACATGCCTTTTCTGCATTAATTGAGATAATCTTGTGGGGTCTTTTTCCTTTCTTCTGGTAATGTGGTACATTATATTAATTGGTTTCTTATCTGGCTTTGGTATGAAGGTGATGGGCTGATCTGATCTTTTTGGTAATTTTTTTTTTCTTCCACAAATATGCAAAGTTTTCATATTCTTTTCTCTGGCTCTGCATATCCTGGTGCAATCAAGCCCTTCTGGCCACCGTTTAAAAGGAAATTGCAACACAAGTCCATAGCCTAATTCTATTGATTGTCATCAGTCCATAAATTAGTTTAGACCAAGGGGTTTATCAGTGAGCTCTGTTTAGGCCCTGAGACATGAAGAATCTGCACAGTCACACATGGGACTGAGGCAGAATGAACTAGAAGCCCAGTTCTTACCCAGTATTCATCTGCCACACCACACTGTCACCCATGAATTCAGACAGCCTTTCCTGGAAGATTCTGGGATGAGTCACCTGTACAGAGTGGGAGGTCAGAGGCATGAAGGGGCCATGTGTGATGTAGCTCTTGTCTTTTGTTAAAGAAAGATGCCACAAGAAGGTGCTTCAGATGCAGCCATGATCCTGGTTCAATGACTTCTACCAATGACCAAGCCCATTGAGCAGCAAAACAGCCCCAGGGCACAGGCAACCTGGAAGTGCATTCCTGAAAGCCTGGAATGTGAGCCCCTTTGTAGGAATCCAACATTATTATGTTTCTGAGACACATAATCCTTAGTAGGATTCATCACATAATGTGGCTAATATATTTTTTATGTGGACATAAATTTTTAAAAATCAGTAAAGAAAATTAAAAATTACTCTTTCTTAGAGGATGTTCCTAAAATGGTGTTTTTAAATGTAGGATGAGCAATATTTAAAGACAATACTTGGGGACCAGTGATATATGCTAATGTTTGTGCTGATAATAGCAAAGCTATTCACTGATAAATTTGTAGGCCCAATTAGATGTGACTCTGCATACACATATCTGGGAATATAAGGAACTAGAAATAAAACCCCTTAATAACTAAGAATATATTCCCATTGCTAACACCTAGTCCTTCTGAAAAAAGTTAAATCTAAAATGAATAATTTTAAGAAAAAATATTTATAAATAAAGACATGTAAAAACATTCAGAAATGAAATAATTTTCAAATATATAACTAAAAATAACTTTAAATGTAAATAATTCTAAAATAATGATTTAAAAGGAATAACTGTAGATTTTTTTCCTTTCCAGATATGTCTTAAAATGAGGAGAAATTATCAAATGGAGAATCAAAATAAAGAAAGACAGGTACAATGAAATTATAGAGAAGGCTCCTATGACAATGGGAAAAAACCACAATCATGAAATCTCAGGAGGCAAGCTGCTCTTTTTTTTGAGCATTTCATGGAAATGACTGGAGATATCCTGTGAGGTTGGAAAAGCTTTTTTGAATCACACTACTTTCTACAAATTCAAGAAAACATACTTCATATAAAAATTAGCAACAGAAATGTATTGATGTCAAATCCCATGCAAAGATACTATAGGAAAAATAAGGAATCTTACAATTTATTTTTTAAGTATTTTATTTTTATTTTTAAAAATTTATTCTCCCTGCACCCAAGATGTCTCCCTCATTGTCTGCTTGTCTTTTTTGGAGGCACCAGGAACTGAACCCGGGATGTCTCATGTGGGAGACGATTGCCCAACCTCTTGAGCCACTTCCACTCCCCCCAAAATTAATTTAAATACACATAGTATATTTAGACAAATTAAATAGAACTATTATAATAATTGCTTTAAAAAATGACCCAACTAAAAATATTGTCTGTGGAAACTTATTTGAAATATAGTGGTATAAGCAGATTAAAATTAAAAGGATTAAAATAAAATACACTGTGCAAATATGAAAAAGAATACTTTCATGGCAAATTAATATCAGGCAAAATAAATGTTGGAGAAAAGACAACTAACATAAACAAAGTAAGATATATAATTATGAAAAAGTTAATTCAGAAGGCATAACAATCTTAACATATATATATATATGAAAAGCTTCAGAATAGTTAAAGCAAAAACTGGTAGATCTCAAATGCATAAAATACAAATCTACCATGACTCTTGGGGATTTTAACACTTTTCTCTTAATAATCAATAGACTCAGTGCACTAAAACCCAGTAACCATATAGAAGAACCAAACTGCACCATTAACATTAATGGACCATTTCATACAAAAACCACATAATAAAAAATATTTTTAAGTGAAAATGGAACATTTGTGACTGCTGACCACAGGGTTTTTAATTGCTGTTGTAAAGGTTACTTTAGCTTAGCTCCATTTCTTTACATGGTATTGTAGTTGTTTATACTTTTTTGTAATGGTTACTTTAGCTTATTTCCATTTTCTTACTTATATTGTAGTTGTTAACTTTTGTTAACTGAGTGATTTCCTATAAAAATCTTCATCTCTTTAGTCTCTGGGAGAGAGATTTGAGCTGGGGATTTCTGACTTGAATCAGGTCAGACTTGCATTAAAGCGCTTTCTTTTCTCAAAATCCCATGGCCATGGCATTGAAGTCTTTGTGCATCAGGCATGAGCCCTTGTTCAGTAACACATTCATTAAAATAAACTTTCAGTTAATAATGAAACAGACCATCACTAATGTAAAAAATGAAATCATACAAAAAATTTTCCCATATGATAATAGATTAAAATGAGATATGAATAAGAAAATAATTAGAAAAAAATCTCCAAAAACTGGGAAATGAAACAACAGACTCCTATATAATTCATGGTTCAAAGAAGAGATATCAAGGGTAATTAGAAAATATTTAATTGTCCAGGGAAGTCCCAAAGAACTGGAGGTTAGGAGTTGCCACATATTTGCTGGGTTTCAGAGCTCCACTGGCATAGGAACAATCCAAAGCCTTCAAGTTTCTGAGAAAAATACCTAACAGATAAATTAAAATTATAGGCTCAAATAAAAGAAGCAGAAGGATCATGATTAGGAGACTTATGAATAGGCATAACTATGTTATATTGGGTACATAGCATTTTATTTGACTCAACTATTTTTTAAAATTTTTAAATAATTTCATTTTTAAAGAAGTTTTAGATTACATAAATGTTACATCAAAATGAAAAGGATTCCCATATACCTCACCCCTTTCCCTTCCCACACTTTCCCCCATTAACATTTTTCCTTATTGTGGTACATTTGTTACAATTGATGAACAAATTGAAGCATTGCAACTAACCATGGTCTATATTTTAGATTATAGTTTACACTTTGCACAACACAATTTTATAAGCTTTGACAAAAATGTGTAATCTGTATCCATCATTGCAATGTCAGGCAAGACAATTCCAATATCCCAAAAATGCCCAATGTTACACTTATTCTTCCCTCTCCTTCCCCTCAGAAACTCTGATGGCTACTGCCTTTATATCAATGATACAAATTCTTCCATGGCTAGAATAATAGTAAATATACTTTAGTCCATAGTTACATTCTTCTCTACATATGGTAATTCTGCCCTTTTAGTTGAACCTATAATTAACACTATACTTGTCAAATATATGTCCTAGTGACTTAAATCTTTAGTCTGTTCATATGCCGGTTGAGTCCTGAATCTCAGCAGAGTTACATCTACTCTCCAGTTCATTGGACTCACCCAGGACAACTAACAAAAGGATGGTGATGAGAAATGCCCATCCCAAAAAACAGAGAGTATTTACAACTGCAAGCAATACAGTTCCACTCATCTTACCCCTGGGATCTAAGTTCCCTCCCAATTGGAAACAGCGTGGGCATCACCATTGCAAAATTCACAAGATTGAGGAATGAATCAATGGTTTTTAATTTCAGACACTAGTGAAACAGTGGGCAGCACTCAGGGAGGAGCAGGAAGAAGAGGCTGCTACATGGCAGTAAACACCAGTGGTTTCCAGCCTTCCTGTGGTGTTAATAATGTCCCCTCTACCATCCTCAGGACAGGCAGCACTGGGACTGCAGCTCTGGCTCCAGGCACAGGTTGTCAGTGTCAGGGTGGGACATAATGACCAAGTCCTCAAAATTCCAGGCCTGTGAGGTCTGATTGCTAACCACAGGTTTTATTAGCTACTTCAGATTGCTGGGCGTCTTCTCTGAGGGTGGCTGTTGTTTCAGCCCTGCTCATGTAAAGCTAGCAAAGGAATCTTAAAGACTGTAAACTTCCTCAAAACTGTGATAAAATGTTAAAGGGCTACATTTACTGGGCAAGTGCTAAATCAAGAAAGCACAGCTTCAAAAGCAATAGAGGAAGCTTATGGTGCTTTTGTTCCTCAACCCCTCCCATTGTGAGGTGTGTCAGCTTTTCTTCCATGGTGGGTCCCTGACCCTGTTCCAGAGGGAGCAGAGTGGCCTCTGTACACATGCTATGGCATGTTTAGTTTGCTAAAAGGTGCCGGGAGCAATATACCAGAAATGGGGTGGTTTTTACAATGGAAATTCATTAGCTTAAAAACTTAGAGTTGCGGGGCTGTGAAAATGTCCAAATCAAGACATCATCAGAGATGCTATTTCACCAAAGGTGGCCTGCTGGTGAGCCTGGACCCCTGCCATTGGCAATGCCCAATGACAGCTTTGTTGTTCTCTGACTTCCCCTCCAGGCTCACTTTCCCCTTGAGCTCAGCTGTGGGCAATCAGGCCCATGGCAGGGGCAGCTAGTCTCTCTTCTCTCCTCCCAGCCTCATTGCTTCAGCTTCTTGCTCTCCATGGGCCTTTGCCCTCAGCCTCTCGGGGCCTGTTTCCATGCCTCTGTGCTCTGCTGATTCCAGGCTCCTGCAGCCATGACTTCTCTTTCTGTCTCTGCAGCTTTTTTTCCTGTGTCTGCAGAATTTTATTCCTCCCTTTATAAAGGATGCCAGTAAAAGGATGAAGATTCACCCTGAGCCCCATAATCTAATCAAAAGCCCTTAATGAAGAGATCTAATCAAAGGATCACCTACCTGAATCTGATAAAAGGTCCTATCAACAGTGGTTTACAGGCACAGGAATGGGTTCCATTTAAGAACAGGATTTTCTGGGGTGCACAAACCACTCACACCAGAACAGCGTGCATGTTTATCAGTGTCAGTATATAAGGTGGAAGTCTGAGGGACCGAGCTGGGGAACTTATCTCAGGCTCATGCTCCTATCATTTGTCCTGAAAGCAGATAAACTGCATGTAGACAGCTGGGACAGTGGGGGAAAAAAACAAATTGCCCTGGGCAAAGCACTAAGTATACCAAGTTACACAAGGGAACACCCAGAAGGAGGTGAAAGTCTATTTTAAAGGTAGTAGAGAGGAAGTTCATTCAAATGCCTGTAAATTGTCAATATTGGAAATCCAAAGCTGATAGCAATGAACAAGAGATATCAGAACTAAATTATCAGTGTTCAAAATTAAGGATTCAGATATTTAAAGAAAAATAAAGGAATTAAGTTATGAACAAACATAAACATAAAAAGGATAAGTTAGATGAAATGGAGCAATTACTCCAAAACTATAAACTACCCAAATGCACTCAATATTAAATAAGTAAAATGAAGAGGACCTGTACATTTCTGTAAAGAATTTGAATTTGTAGTTATTATCCCTCAGGAAATGAGTTTTCCTGGCCCAGATAGATTCATTGGCAGACGCTACAAAATATGTAAAGACTTAAAGAAATGACACCAGTGCTCTTCAATCTTTTGCACAAAATCATTTCATGAGGTCAGCATTCCCCAATTACAAACAATAGCAATTTTTTTTTTTTTTAGAAATAGGAACAATAGCAATTTAAATAATTAAATGAAAACAAAACAACAGCCACAATAACAGTAAAACCAGGGATTAGAGCTCCAAAATTCTCTTCTTGGGCAGAAAAATCCTGAAGGAGCAGGTCCATGTGTAAAGAGAGGAATGGCTAAAAATAATTAAGGAAATTTTGCTAATCATTAAATTTTTAAAATATTTAAATATATAGCTTTTTATTTTGACAGTCTGGAATAATAACTGTTTTAGGAACTTAGCTTCTTTAGCTGGGAATAATATAATACAGTCCTATGAGAGGTGTTTTGTTTTATTTTGTGTTTGGTGGATTGACTGATTGACTCATGTACAGCCTTAATTGCTAGGTAGTACACAAAGAATTAAACTCTTTTCTGGATATCCAGGTTCCTTTCATCTCATTGTTCTGCCATTTCCTGGGTTTTTGCTTTTGAATGTATGTTTTATGATGGAACAAAACTGCAAAGTATGGCTCTTGCCTGGATAAAGTGAAAAAGAATATAGAGCAGAGCAGATGTAGTTCCCTGGTTGAAAACCTGCTTCTCATGTACAAGGTCCAGGGTTCAATCCTGGGCACCTCCTTAAAAAAAATGTAGAGGTCAATCACATCCCTTATATGATTATGACCCAGATCATATATCACAGCCACTAAAAAAATCATTAGCCTGAAAATGAGTGATTGAAATTGTATCCTCCAGCCTGGAAGCTACGTATGCTGATTACATTTGGATGGTTGGTTACCACCCCCTCCAAACAGAAAAGGAGAATAAATATTGACAGATAATCAGTAATTTGCAAAAACAACAAATGAAAGTTCAGCGCTTGAGAAGATTTTAAGTAAGCCTGATATGTTCAAATACTTCAGTGTAAGGATCAATACAAATACTTTATGGATACCTAAGTTTTGTAATAGCATACTATTTCATAAGTGACATTAATGAAAATAAGAACTAATAATATATGCCTTCCTAAGAGTTGTGGCAAATCAAAACAATGTTTCAGGCCTTGCTAGAAGGAGGAGGTAGGAGTGGGGATATCCAATTAATGTGAATTTTTAAAATATAAAGTGGAATTTTTGGAGCTGATTTCAGGAAAAATTCTTACAAGGTGCTTTACTCTGTTTGCCCTCTTCTGCCTTCCATCTTTCAGGTGTCCAGACCCTGATATAATAACTGGCACTGCTGTGCTCTTTCCTATTCTTGGGATTTGAAAACAATCAGGAGGAAACATGTAGGCATTTGTTCATGTTTTATAATAAAGCAAGCATTGCTATTTCCATGGCCTAAAGCATAAAATTAATATGCAAAGAAATAGATGTTGAAACCTATTTCATAAGAGTGCAAAATACTTGTTAAGAGCTAAAAGAGATGAAAAATCTTCTAAATTAGCATAGAGAAAAACAAATAAAGGCAAGCATAAACACACAAAGCACATATATAGAAACTACTATGGTTAAATGTGAATAGAACATTGCCCCAAACATCACAGTGTATGGTTAGAGTTTCTGCTCTTTCTGCAGTAACAAGGAAATTGACTATAGATGAGGATTTGGGGGAAGAGTGTGTGACATAGTTTTCCCTGTGTCAATGTTTTTATGTTTATATTTATTTTAAATTGCAGTTTTACTGAGATATATTCACATTCCATACAATCCTTCTAAATTGTAGTCAGTGGCTTTCAGTGTAATCACAGAGTTGTGAATTCATCACCACAATAAATTTTAGAACACTTCACTACTGCTGAATTACTCCTTTAAAACTCCTTATTGTTGACACAGCATTGATGTAGACCTTGTGACAATTGAAAGAATATTAAACCTTACTGTCAACTAGAGTCCATAGTTTGCATTAGGTGCATTTTTCCTTATATACCACCCTTTTAATAACACCTTGTAATAGTGACATATGATTGTTGTAGGTCAAGAAAAAACAGACTTATATTTGTACTATTAACCACAGCCATCATCAACAAGAGTTCACTGTGTTATAAAGTTCCTTCTTACAGCTAAATAATATTAACTAGTGATGTTGAGCATTTTTTTCATGTGCTTTTTATAGCCCATTTGTATATTCTCTGTTGAAAAAAGGATATTCAAGGCTTTTCCCCTTTTTAAATTGGGTTGTCTTTATATTATTGAATAATAGGATTTCTTTATATATTCTGGATATTAAATCCTTATCAGATATGTAGTTTACAAATCATTTCTCACATTGACTAGGCTGCTTTTAACTTTTTAGACAAAGCCCTTTGAAGCACAAAATTTTTCAATTTTGAGGAGTTCTCATTTATTATTTTTTGCTTGTGCTTTGTGTGTAAAGTCTAAGAAGTCATTGCCTACCAAAAGATCCTGTTATAAATAATATATAAAATAATGCTAACTTATTATTTTATCTATACATATAGAGGTTTAATTTTATAAATAATAAATATATATTCAAACAAATGTTTCATAAAGGATACATATCCTTTTATCAAATATAATTATTACTATACATCTCTGCAGAGGTATATTGATAATTACTAATGTTCTTTAAAAATAAGCATTTTTCTCAATGCACCATTTAAACTTGACACTTTATCCTTAAACAATTTAGAACATACCTGATAAGACCAGGCTATCTCCAACAAAATCACAGTATTATTCTCAAGGCCAATGTTAATATGAACCTTAATCTAACAACCTTACAAATGCTATATGTATAAATATATCAAATATTACATATTATACAATATCATATATCTGTCTAAATGTTATAAAATATGATAAATAATAAATGTAATGTTATATTAGTCATTCACAGCTCTATAAATTATAATTCTTCTAACCAAAGAAACATTAAGTCATATTAAAGACTAAAAAGTATGTTTCTCTGTAAACTAATATTTGCTGATTTACATAATATATATTTAAAGTAAAATAAAAGGCAAATAGCAAATAATGTGTATAGCAGGCTTCTTTTCATGTAAGAAAGAAAGGAATATAAGAAAAAATGGATATACATATATACAGATACATACACATATACACACTCATAATATTTTTTATTAGAGAAGTTGTGAGCCTACAAAATTGTCATGCATAACATACAGGATTCCCATACATCACCCCATCACCAATACCTTGTATTGCTATGGAACATTTGTTACAAATGATGAAGAACGTAATCAAAATATTACTGCTAACTCTAGTCCACAGCTTACATTTAATGTATTTTTCCATAAGTCACTCTATTATTAACACCATGTTAACAGTATTGTACATTTTTATAGTTCCTGAGAGAATATTGTCATATTTTTACTGTTAACTACAATCCATCATCCAGCACAGGGTTCACTGTATTATACAGTCCCAAGCCTTGTACAATCCATCCAAAGTGCACACTCAGTGGCTCTCAGTTTGATCACAGAGTTGTGCTGTTATAACCTCACTCAATTTTTGCATGTTTTCATAACTCCAAAAGATAAAAATCCCATACCCTCATTTTTTTAATACTTTAGTTTAAAAAGAAACATTAGATTACATAAATGTTACATAAAAAATATAGGGGATTCCCATATGCCCCAATCCCTACCCCTCCCACACTTTCCAACATTAACAACATCCTTCATTAGTGTTGTACATTTGTTGCAATTGATGAACATATATTGGAGCATTGCCACTAAGTGTGGACCTACTTTGTACTAAAAAAATTCCAGACCAATATCTCTAATGAATATAGATGCAATGATAAGCTGAATAAGAAAAATCAAATGATTCTATTAATTGATGCAGAAAAGGCATTTCACAAAATACAGCACCATTTCTTGATAAATTGTACTCAATGGTGAAAGACAAAGCTTTCCCACTGAGATCCGAGACATGACAAGAATGCCTACTGTCACCACTGTTATTCAATACTGTGGTATAAAAAGACAAACCATCCAGTTGTCCAAAGAAGAAATACAAATGGCAAAGAAACACATGAATAAATGTTCAACACCACTAGCGATTAGGGAAATGCATATCAAAACTACAATGAGATATCATTTCACACCTATTCGAATGACTGCTATAAAAAGTCAGAAAACTGTAAATGTTGGAGATGATGTGGAGAGACAGAAATGCTTATTCACTGTTGGTGGCAATGTAGAATGGTACAGCCACTGTGGAGGACTGTTTGACAACTCCTAAGGAAGTTGAATATAGACTTAACGTGACCTGGCAATACCTGATGCTCATAGTGGCTTAATTCATGATTGCCAAAATGTGGAAACAATCTATGTGTCCATCAACTAATGAATGGATGAACAAGCTGTGGTGTATATACACGATGGAATATTATGCAGCAGTAAGAAAAGATGAAGTCATGAAGCATATGACAATATGGATGAACCTGGAGGACATTATTTTGAGTGAAGCAAGCCAGACACAAGAGGACAAATAGTGCACGAATGCGCTAATGAGAACAAAATATACTGTGCAAAGTTTTGGAGTTAACAATTATAATATAGGTCACCAGAAAATAGAATGAGGGTAGAGAAAATAAAAGCTGAGGGTTAATCTGTGCAGAATTGGTAAAAAGGTTGTACGTCTTTAGAAACGAATAGAAATTGTGAAAGCACATCACAGAGTTTGTAACTAGCTGAGCTATTATATGAGTATGACAGTGGTTGAAAGGGTAAGTCCAAGGACATGTATATTACTGGAAGGAAAGCTAAACAAATGTACCATGTGACTGAATAACAGTGAAACCTTATGTAAAATACAGCTTTGGGTGATAATGCATATTTTAAACTGTTAACAAAATATAAATAATTAGAAAGCTGTAAACAGAATAGCATCTATGTATGTATGGCAAGGGAAGCATAGAGAGATTAAGAGGTGTTTTTGTTTTTTTTTTCCTTTGGGTTTTTATTATTATTATTATTATTGAATAATGAAAATGCTTTAT
The DNA here is from genome assembly GCA_026826555.1 of Tolypeutes matacus. NCBI lineage: Eukaryota > Metazoa > Chordata > Mammalia > Cingulata > Chlamyphoridae > Tolypeutes > Tolypeutes matacus. The sequence continues at coordinate 322 of JAKSZT010037108.1, read as the reverse complement.
AATATGATTGAAATGATGAATGCACAACTACGGGATTATCCTGAATACCACTGATTGTAAACTTTGGATGGATTTATGCTTTATTATTATGTATCAATAAAATTGATTTGTTATAAAAAGAAACTAATCTTAACAGGTAATCTAATCAAAATATATCTCAGCTGAATTTAAGGGAATCACCTCTTCTAGCTTCTGTCAATTATATGCAAACCTTGGTGTTCCTTGGCTTATGGCAGCATGACTCCATCTCTGTATCCATCACATAGCATCTTCTCTCTCTGCCTGTGCCCAATTCTTTCCTTCTTAAAAGGACATCAGTCAC
>JAKSZT010037098.1:22340-38762 GCA_026826555.1 Tolypeutes matacus | reverse complement strand
TATTTGGCAACCATATATCTGATAAGAGCCTAATATCCTGCATATATTAAAAAAGCCTATGGCTTGAAAATAAAAAGACAAACAATCCATTCAAAAAATGGTCAGTTGACCTGAAGAGACACTTTTCCAAGGAATAAATACCAAGGGATAAATAGCACATGAAAAAATGCTTGACATCGCTTTTTATCAGGGAAATGCAAATCAAAACTACAATGAGATAACATTTACACCCATCAGAACGGCAGCTATAAAAAAAACAGCAGACTCTAAGGTTGGAGAGGATGTGGAGGCATAGGAACCCTCATCCACTGCTGGCGGGATGGCGGAATGGTCCTGACACTGCGGAGGACAGTTTGGTGGTTCTTCAGAAAACTAAGAATAGATCTTCCCTATGATTCAGCAATTCCACTGCTGGGTAAATACCCAGAAGAAGTGAAAGCAAAGACACGAACAGATATATGCACACCAATGTTCACAGTGGCATTGTTCACCATTGCCAAAAGCTGGAATCAGCCACGGTGCCCATCAACAGATGAATGGATAAGTAAAACGTGGTACATACATACAAGGGAATATTACTCAGCTGTAAGAAGGAATAAAGTGCTAACACACGGAATAAAGTGGATGAATCTTGAAGACCTTATGTTGAGTGAAGCAAGCAGGCATTGAAGGATGAATAGTATATGACCTCACTGATTTGAAATGAGGAAAGTGAGCAGTCTGTGAGAACCATTGTCTGAAAGATAGGGTAACAAGGGAGAGAAAGAGAAGAGTAGGTTGTGAACCATCACCCATATGGACATAATCTATGGAAAAGGGATAGTGTATAGTTGCATGTTGAAAGATAGGACAGATGGGTAGTGATATTACTGAGTTTGATCGTGCAGGGTTGGGAGGTGTTTAGATTAGGAAGGGCAGGTTGGAATACCCAGGGTATGTATCTATGAATCTTTTCATTACATGAGTCATGAGAGGGGAGTGTCATATGTCCCAGGTGGATGGGGAGGAAGGAACAGTTAAGATCAAATTGGGTATTTAGTGGTCATGGGAAACGTTTTTCATTACCTTACAGTAATGGACACAGGACATTATAAATAAACAAAATTATTAAACTGTACCGTCTAAAATGTAAACTATATTGTAAACCACTGACAATGTTTAGTTGCTATATTTTACTATCTATATAACAGTTATAACAATGCTAATATCCATTTTTAAAACGCTTTAAATATGGGGTGTGGATGGGAGAGGGGATGGGTTGGGTATGTGGGAGTCTCTAGTATTCTGTGTGTGACTTTGCTGTGACCTAAAACTTCTTTGAAATCAAATGAAAATTTGGGAGACACTGGGGAATGAGAGGGGGAAGGTGTCACAGTATACTAGACACCCAATAATACAGTGATAAAGATGAAAAAGAATAATTTTTTAAAAAGAAAAATTTTTTGCCATTTCTGAATGACCCAATCTGCTAATTATATTTTATTTTTAGTTTATTTTTTTTCCTGTCTGTTTCCTTGTTTTTTCCCTTGTATTTAAGATTTTCATTATTAATTCTTTATCCTATTTATTGTATTTGATTATTATTTGGCTCCATGATCAAGGAAGATTTAGAACACAGAAGGGTTAAAATGGGTGCTGCAGAGGATCATTGGTGGGTGGTGTCTGGGATGGGGGATACATGGGAGTAAGTTCATGTGAATATACATGAAAGATATATGAAATTGTTCAAATGATCAAGGGATGGAGCCTGGTCATGGTGGGTAGACAATCACTCAATAAATGAGGTAATCTGAATTCCCAGCCTGGAAATCTCTGCCATATTCTCCACAGGGGCAGCATAAGTCCCCTGAGTGCATGAGCAGTGTCTCACAAAAGGGGATGGCCCACTGATGTGTTCCTGTTATTGATGAATAGCCTTATTTCTTTGCTCTTGTAATTGAAAATTAGCTTAATGTTATGGGGTGCCTAAGGGTTGCCACATGAGAGCCTCCTTGTTGCTCAAATGTGGCCTCTCTAAGCCAAAGTTAGGATTTGAATGCATTACCTTCCCCCCCTCAACGTGGGACAAGATTCCTCAGGATTAACCTCCATGGCAATGAGGGATTAATACCAAGAGACAAGTGACAACATGATTGGAAAAAGACATTGAGTAAAGGGGGAAAATGTAAAGAGAAATGAGTTACTGTGATTAAGAGACTTCAAAGAGTGTCGGGAGGTCATCCCAGAGGTAATGCTTATGCAAACTTCAGTAGGATCTCATAGAACACCAAAGTGGATATCACCCCACACAGAGGGTTTCCTGAGGGCTCTGAAGACGCCCAGGTCCTACATAAGTGGTGATAGTCACAGAGATTGATGTCTTATTAGTGGGCTCTACTTTGGAATCTGTGCTGCTGAGAGTGACAGAGTTGGACTCAAATAAGTCCTCCCTGCCCATGGTACATTAGTCACATCTATTCAAACCTATATGTGACCCTGGAGTTCTTAGGTGTACTTCCAGAGACTGGAGCCTCTGGCCTACCTATGTGCCAGGTGTACATGGAACCTCGGTGGAGCTACAATTCCTACCCTACAGCTCAATTGACTCATCCACGCCAACTGGCAAGGAGAAAACAATGGGCATCGGACATCCCAGGGAATGGAGAGGGCCTGCAGCTGCAGGCAGGATAATCCCATCCACTGCATCAATGGGATATAAGCCCTCTCTCACTTGGAGGTGGAGTGGACTTCACCGTCCCAGTCCCCTCAGAATTGGGGGAAGCGCTGTGGACTAGAGTGGACCTAATGGTATTCTGTTGTAGACATATTGTAATTCAAGCAATGGAAGAAATTATAAGAGTGAGGTCGAGCCGGTGGCCACTGGACACTTTTGGGGCAGTGAGACAAAGGGTAGTTGAAATACAAGGGGGTGGTTTGGGACTTGGGCTTTGTCCTGAGTGGAATTGCTGTGATGGATGTAGGCCACTTTACATCAGCATATACCATGCAGAACTGTGTGGTAGAGACTGTGGTCTATGATGTGAACTGTGGTCTATCCTTGGTGTCAAGGCCCCAGGATGTGTATATCCATTGGGGGGGTTTGCCACACTAATGAAGGATGTTTGTGTGGGATGTTGTTGGATGTGTGGGAGGTGGGAAACATGGGAAACCCTGTAATTTCTGTGTAATATTTACATAAACTATGCACCTTTAAAAAATATATATATATATGTAAAGAAATAATATTTAGGTAAGCTAATGCACATATATGCATATATATTTACATATAATTTCATAAATATTAGTATATATTGTGAAAATTTTGATTTTTACCCACAATAAAAAAGAGAAAAAAAGAAAGAAAATGGTGCAAAAATGGGCAGCATTATTTTTAAAATGGTAATTTTTTAAATGCTCACTGAGAATGTAATGCATTGAAGAACCAGAGAAAAGAACCAGCATAATTTGAAATGATTGGAAAGCCCATCTTTACATAAAATAATTGAAATCTTAAGTTCTAATGCATGTGTCAGTGGTAACAAATTGAACACACATGAGTGTGGGAGAAAGTGTGGGAGGAGCACATCTCAGAACAAACTGCAAGTGCACTTTTCCTAGAGGTGATAATCATCCTGAATTGCACAGCCACAGCCCCTTCCTTAAAAGATTGGCAACAAGTTGCACATACTGGAGGTGGAGATTCATTAGAGATTCACATTCATTACATTCACAGGGTTTCTCTCCAGTATGAATGTTGTAATGTTTATTGAGATACAGCCTCTGGCTGAAGGCTATTCCCCATTCCTTACATATATAGGGTTTCCCTCCACTATGAATTTTCTCCTCATCAGTGAGATTTGATTTGCTACTGAATGCTTTCCTACATTCCTTACATATACAGGGTTTTTCTCCAGTTTGTCTTCTCTGGTGTGTAATGAGGATTGATTTCTGAATGAAAGCTTTCCCACATCCATTATATTCTTTGGCTTTCTCTCCTGTATGTATTCTCAGATGGTTAATGAGGTTTTCCTCCAGGTTGAAGGCTTTTCCACATTTATTACATATATTGGGTGTTTCTCCAAAATGAATACTCTGATGCTTAAGGAAATACTTCTATTGCCTGAAGGATTTTCTGAATTCTTATATTCATTTTGTTTCTCTCCCCTTTGCGTTTTTACATGTTCTGGGAGATATGATATGTACCTAAAGATTTTCCCATGCCCTATATGTATAGGGTTTCTTTGCAGTAGGAAATCTCTTGTATATGAAATTTGACATTTGAATTAAAGCTTTCCCTCATATATATGAGTTCTCTTCAGTAAGAATATTCTAATGAATAAAGAGGGTTTCTCTCAGGTTGAAAACTTTCCCTCATGTATTACACTTCAATGATTGTTCCCCTGTTTGGCTTTTAAAATGAGGAGTAAAAAATGACTGTAAAGAGCAGACTATATTCAGGAAACTCATATGGTTTCTCTCTCTACTTTGAATTTTCTCATATTCCATGAGGTTTTTTTTTCAGAGGAAAGCATTCCCATGTACATTACAATGCTAACGAATGCATGAATATTTCATGCTCAATGAGACTTAATGCCTGGCTGAAGGATTTCCAATATTTCTTACATACACAGGGTTTTACTCCTGCAAATTTCTTTGATGGGACTATAGTTTTCCCAAATTCATGAAATCCAAAATGTTTTCTCTGAAAGAATAATTCTCAGGTATCTCATGAGGTTGAATTTCCAAGAAAACTTCACACTCATTACACTTAAGGAGAGCACATCCTTGTAGGGCAAACTGGCAAAACTCACTGCCTTCGTTCTTTTTTCCTTACATAGATTCCGTCATGCTTAGGTAAGCATGGTGAAAATTCCTTCAAAGTGAAGTTACATTCATAGAAGTGTTATTTTGAGGAAACAATGCTTGCCATCAGAGAACATATTTTCTAAACTTTCTTACATTCTTTGCCTACATCTTAAGACTGTACTGTAGTGGAAGTGGATATAGATTCACTCACAAGCCTTTTGTTATGTGCTTCTTTCTGCTTCTATAATGTCCTATGGTTCTTCATAGTTTGTGCGGTGCCAGCAAAAGCAGTGCTCAGAGGGAAATTTATAGCATTGAATGCATTCATTCAGAAACAGGAAAGATCCAATATCAACCATCGAAGCATCCAATTTTGAAAATGCAACAATATCTCCTGTTTTTTAATTCTATAATTCATGGCTCTTCTTGGCTCAAATGAGCATCACATCCAGTTTGGTTACTTCATAACTTGGAAATGAAGCAGTGATACAGCACTTGATTTATGATGGGGACAAAACAACACCCCATAAATCAACCGTGTTTCCTTCATTCTTCTGAAGCATAAGAAAGGTGCAGCTTCCAAAGGTGCATGAGTAAGATTGCTGCAGAACAAAGGCCAAATTGGCAACCCAGGAAATCCTGAAGACTTTGTTTGCACTGACAATTTTTGCTCAATTTTTTTTTCTATTTATTTGGATGAGATGCACTATTTAATATTTTTTAAAGTTTACTGAGGATATTATAACATTTTTGCTTCCCTTGCCAAATCTGCACTTATTATTTGTTATTGGTTTGCCAAATAATATATTTTTAAACATTTTATATCCTGTATTAGACAGCCAAAGGGGTGCTGATGCAAAATATCATAAGTATGTTGGTCTTTATAAAGGGTATTTATTTGGGGTAGAAGCTTACATTTACCAAGCTAGAAAGCATAATATTCTTCCTTCACCAAAATCTGTTACTCCAACTTGGAACAAGACAGCTGCCAATATTGGCCAGGATTCAGACTTCTTCAGTTCCCCTCTTCTCGTGGCTGAGTTTCTCTATGGGCTCATCTCCTCTGTTTCCTCTACAAGGTCAGCTGTAGACTATGAGGCTCTCTAAGCTTTGCCTCTCTCCACAAGGCCAGCTGTGAACTGTCAAGTGAATCGCTTGTCTCTTTACCCCGGGGCCTTCTGTTGTTGTCCATCAGAATTCCAACCTCAAAAACTACTCCAACTCTGTCCTTTGGCCTGTCTTTTTATGTCTGAGAACCCACCCACCAGGGGACGGTCCTCAAAGCCCTACCAACTCTGGCCCATTCAACTCCCTTTTCATAACTTAATCATTCCAAGATCAACAGACCAGTTTACAAGAATATTCAAATATCTATTTTTGGAATTCATAATGATATCAAACTGCTACATATCCATTTCCTCATCTTATGCTATATATTATTTTATGGTGTATTTTAAAACTTTATTGATGTCCTAGGCCACGGATATCATTATTACTTTATCCATTCAATGGTCATTCATATATATTAATTTAATTAACAGATATTGTTCTTCAGTCCATCCTGAATCTTGAACCTTCTGGGATTATTTTCTTTCTGCCTGAAGAATATTCTTTTATATTTCTTTAAAAGTGAGTTGCTGCCTACAAACTTTATTCGATTTGCTCATCTAAAAAAGTATTTATTTTAATTCTTCCTGAAGGATTGAAATGAATTAAATCTCACGCCTCTATGATTCCACTGCATTTGAGAGCTTCCCAAGGGTTGAATTTCTTCATTCTTTTGTAAATGTAGTCAGTTCTTTGGAGAAGAAATAGGGGCTTTCAGTTTTATAGCCTGCTTCCTACCCCCCACACACACCCCAGGCCAAATCTGTGCACTCTGGCTCTGTGGATGGGAATAATGGAACACCTCTCTGAGTTACACACCTGATTTTGGAGTTAAGATTTGGGGGAGAAAGCACAGTATATTGAGTTCTTCTTTGAACCATTCTTGGGAGCAGTGTAAAGGAAACAAGACCACACCCATTCTCCCCAGCAGGAACCCCAAGCTTATAAAATATGTGTGGTTGTTACAAACCCAGACACCCATCCAGGCCTAATGGGGGAATGGTGGGCCCAATGGGGGAATGGCACCACTCGTGCTGGGAAAAGGTCAATCACCCCCCTCTCCTGAGATGCTAACTGCAAATATCCGCTTCTGTAACTCTGCTTGCTTGCTTTTCTCAGGACCCTATATAGATATGTATATGTTTAAACCTACCAATCCTGTCTCTTGGCATGCACAGGAAAGTTTGGCGCCAATGGGAAGAAATCCTATTCAGGCTGCAGACTCCAGATTTTAGGCGTGACGCTTGTTAAGAGCACAGCCAAGCCATTAATAAAGTTTCCATTGAATTTTTCTCCTGGGATTTGTTATTTATATGCAGTGTTCCACTTCATTCTGGAGGCCCCAGCGAGATAGACCAGAGCCAGCCACCCTGAGGCCTTCAGGGAGAAAGCCTCTGAGGAACGTTCCTCAGCCCCAGTAGGTTCTCAGTCTGGGCCAGAACCTGCAGAGATTATTAATTCGACCTAAAGAACTGCCAATTCTGTTCTGTTTTGGTAAGTCCGGATCCTGGGGAGGCCGTTGTGCTGCCATATGTGCCTCTACTCCCACGGCTTGGCCACTGGGTGAGACGTCACTTGGGGCCTCAGAATGGGCTCAAGGTTCATGTGTCTGGGTGTGTAGCTGCATGTCTCTCCATAAAGTTTCTGCTCAGTTTCTGTTCTGTGCTCCATTTGATTGTTACTATTGGTCAATCCTCCTCTTGTCCTAACACACCCCTTGCCTGTTTTCTAAAGAACTTTCAGGAATTTAAGAAGGCAGCAGCAGGATATGGAGCCAAGTTCCACCCAGGGACCCTCCAAACCCTCTGAAATTTGGAGTGGCCCACCTTTGCTGTGGGCTGGCCATCTGAAGGAATGATGGACTTCCCAACAGTCTACAATGTCCAGAGGGTTATCTATGGCAAACCTGGTCACCCGGACCAGATTCCTTACATTGATGTGTGGATAGATCTTCTTACAGACACTTCCAAGAAACTAAAAATTCATCTTGTAGGACAAAGGCGCACGGCCCAGCCAGAGCCCCAAAATCCATTGAAAGCTCCTGTTAAGAACCCCAATCCTTTGGTCTTGCAAGATGCTCCTGATGAACCACCACCTTACCTACCCAACCCCCAAACTACCTCTCATCCCCCTCCATCTGTTCCCTCCCTTTCCACTACTCCAACTCCTCTCCCTCTAAACCTGTCATCAACAGACAGCCTATACCCTCCACTCCCCATACCCGCTGAAACCTCTATAACTAGCCACCCACGTATGTGAAATGGCACCCAGTATCAGCCTTGTGCAGATCCCTGCAACTTGCCTGACACAGTCCCCTTACTGCCCCTCCACCAAGCATGTCCAGGCCTGAGTGATGAAGGTATCCCATTCATGGTATATGACCCTTTTCGTCTATAGAATTGTATAACTAGAAAAATTAAAATTCTCCATTCTCAGAAAAAGCACATGGCTTAATTTCTCTCCTAGAAACTATCTTTTTCACCCTTAATCCCTCCTGGGACAACTGCCAGCAACTGTTACCAGTCCTATTCACTTTGGAGGAGAGAGATCATATCAGGAGGGAGGCTGTAAAAACCATCATGGGTCAAGACGGCCAACCCTCTACTGAACATACCCAAATAGAGACTGTGTTCCCCTCTACCAGAACAGACTGAAATTACAATCAGGATCAAGGTAAGGAGGATCTCAAATGGTTTTACCAGACTCTCCGACATGGCCTTCAGGCTGCTGCCAGAAAGCCAATGAATCTTTCTAAGGTGAGTGAAACCACCCAAGGCCCTAATGAGTCACCCTCTGCCTTTTTAGAGCATCTAATGGAGCCTTAAAGAAATTACACCCCTATAAACTCTGAGTCACCTGAAAATTGTAGGGCTATAAATATAGCATTTGTATCACAATCTGCTCCTGACATGCAAAAGATATTGTAAAGGCTAGAGGGGTTTGCATGGAAGCTATTACCTGAACTGATGGAGATGGCACAGAAAGTGTATAACAATAGAGAATATGGTGATACTCCAAAAACCAAGAAGGTGACAAAGGTCCTGCTAAGCACAATGGCGACAGAGTGCACTAGGGCCTCTTCCTCCTGTTTTCTCTGGGAACCAGAGAAAGCCAAAGCAAGGAAGACCAGGACTGCAAACGTACCAGTGCATTTACTGCAAAGAAAAGGTCACTGGAAAAATGAATGCCCCTGACAGCAGGCAGACCCCAGGCCTGCCCAGCAGTTGCTAGGCTGATGGGACCAGGGCTCACCATGCCCCTGGGAGCCCATGGTGGAACTAACAGTTGAGGGCAGCCCTGTTAACTTCGTGGTCAATACAGGGGCTACAACTCTGCCCTAAAATTGGACCCTGGTCCCTTTAAAGCTGAACATACTTGAGATAAGGGGCCACCGGGAAGACACAGTCTTATCCCTGGACCACCACCAAGACCATTAATTTTGGATCTGGGACTGTCACCACTCTTTCCTCCTTATGCCCAAATGTCCCTACCCCTGCTGGGATGAGACTTGCTACAAAAATTGAAAGCCACCATCTCCTTCTGGGATGGTGAGGCAAAACTAATGTTTGGCGCTCAGCCCCAGACCCTCCCAGCAACCTGCCCTATCTTGGTAGAATATCTCTTAACAGGCCTTGAGACACCTCCAGCGGCTAATCAGTTGGTACCAGAATTCCAGAACCTGGCTCTGGAAGTGTGGGTTGAGAAAAACCCCCTAGGCTGTCTCAGCATCTGGCCCCCATGGTGGTGAAAGTACTCAGCACATCGCTCCTCATCTGGGTGTGGCAATATGCAATCAGCCACAAAGCCAGGAGTGGAATTCAAAAACACATCAACCATCTACTCGATGCAGGTATTCTTGTTTCTTGCCAGTCCCCATGGAACACCCCCTTACTTCCTGTGCAAAAGCTGGGGAGCACAGATTATCGGCCAGTACAGGATCTTAGAGAAGCAAATAAGAGGGTTGAAAGAATACACTCTGCTGTCCCTAACTCATACACGCTTCTGAGCCAGGCCCCTCCAAAACATACTACCTACACTGTCCTACATTTAAAAGATGCATTCTTTACTATACCTTTGGCACTGGTTAGCCAGCCCATATTTTCCTCTGAAGACCCTCGGCCTGAGGGACGTGGGCAACTGACGTGGACCATGTTTCCCCAAGGATTCAAAAACTCCCCCATCTTGTTTGGAGAGGCTCTGGGGTGAGATTTTTTCCCCTTCAGAGAGCAGCATCCAGGTGTTACCCTACTTCAGTATGTAGATGACTTCCTTCTAGCTGCACCGGACTCAGACACTTGCAAGGCAGAAACTCTCAGCCCACTCAAAGCCTTAGCAGAAATGGGATAACATGTATCCACCAAAAAGGCTCAGCTCTGCTCCCACTCCATAACATAACTTGGATACATCTTAGAAAAAAGGTAGCGGTGACTTTCGCACAACAGGATACAAGCTGTTTTGGGCATCCCTAAGCCAAGCTTGAAATGACAGGTACATGAATTTCTTAGCATGGTGGGATGTTGCAGACTGTGGATCCCCAGATTTGTAGAAATTGCTAAGCCTCTTTATGCCACAATGGTGGGCATGGGAAGTGACTTGTGAACCAACAAGCAGCAGGAAGCTTTTACCAGCCTGAAGACAGCTCTGGTGAGTGCCCACACCTTTGGGTTACCTGACTTGTCCAAACCCTTTCATCTATTTGTTGATGAAAGTCAGGGGGTTGGCAATGGAGTCTTAACATAGTCCATTGGGCATTGGCACTGACCAGTTGCGTACCTCTCAAAAAAACTGGACTATGTAGTCGCCGGATGGCCCAACTGCCTAAGAGCTGTCGTGGCCACTGCCCTTTTAGTTAAGGAAGCCCCTAAGTTAACCTTTGGCCAAAATCTAGTGATAATGGCCCGACATTCAGTAGAATCCCTCCTCCACATTCCCACAGACTGCTGGATATCTAATGCTAGAATCACGCAATATCAAGTGTTAATGTTGAACCCACCCTGTGTGTTATTCTCAAAAACGGAGGCATTAAATCTGGCCACCCTGCTCCCTGACTCTAGTGCACCCCAGTGGTCCACGACTGCTTACCCTTGCTGGAAACCATGATGAGGCTAGGCCCAGACCTCACCAATGTGCCTTTGCTGGAGGCTTCCAATAATTTCTACATACATGGCAGCAATTTTCATAAGGACAGAATCTGATACACGGGAGCAACTGTAGTAGAGCCACCCAAAACTGTCTGGGCTCAATCTTTAAGCCATGGCACCTCCACCCAATGGGCTGAACTAATAGCCTTTACACAGGCTTTATGATGGGCAAAAGACCAAATGGCCAATATTTACACAGACAGTGGCTATGCCTTTTCTACAGCCCATGTACACAGTGTACTGTACCAAGAGTGAGGATTCCTAACATCTGGAGGAAAAGAGATTAAAAATGGAGCTGAAGCCCTAGCATTATTAGAAGCCACTTGGTTCCCTGACCGAGTAGTCATTGTTCACTGCAAGGGATACCAGAAGGGAACTCCCCACAGGCTGAAGGCAACACACTAGCAGAGAAAGTCATGCAAGCCACCACCTTCCTATTTCTCACCCCTGTCCAAATGCTCCCAACAGTCCCTAGCCAGGAACTCCCAATACTACACTACTCCTCAAAAGATGTCAAGCAGGGGGAAGGTCTAGTAGCTAAAATTTCCCCAGAAGGTGGGTTAGTCCTGCCCAATGGCAGGACATATCTACCTGAAGCAGTGGGAAGGCAATTAGTCAAAAGGCTGCATGACAATACACATATGGGTCGCACTAAAGTAATAGAACTGATAAAAAGATACTTTTATTTCCCAGGTTTGTCTAAAATCAGCAAAAGCATCACATCAAGATGCGAATTCTGTGCCAGAGTAAATCAAAGAGAGGGTGCCCAAGCTCCAGTGGGAACTAGGCTCCAAGGGATTGGACAAGGGGAGCACTGGGAGATAGACTTTACTGAAATAAACTTGGGAAAATATGGGTATAGGTATCTCCTGGTGCTGGGAGATACGTTTTTGGGATGGGTGGAATCCTACCCGACTAAAAATGAAACAACCACAGGAGTAGTTAAGAAGCTGATAGCAGAAATCATTCCAAGAATTGGGCTTCCTCTTAGAATAGGGTCAGATAATGGTCCAGCCTTCATAGCACAGGTGACTCTACAATTTACTAAAGCCCTGGGTATAAATTGGAAACTGAACTGTGTATTTCAGGCCCAAAGTTCAGGATAGGTTGAAAGGATGAACCTCACCTTGAAACAAACCCTAGTCAAATTCACTCTGGAGTCTGGCCAAAACTTGGTGAGTCTCTTACCATTTGCCCTCCTTAAGGCCAGATGTACCCCCTATGTGCTGGGCATTGTGCCCTTTGAAATAATATTTGTACATAAAGGCTTTTTCATATGACTTTCATGCATAGGGTTTCTTTTGCAGTAGGAAATTTCCTGTATCTGAGATTTGATATTTGAATTAAAGCTTTCCCACATATATATGATTTCTCTTCAGTAAGAATTTTCTGATAAATAAAGAGGTTTTCTGTCAGGTTGAAAACTTTCTCACATGTATTACATTTCTATGCTTGTTCCCCTGTATAGCTTTTAAAATGAGTAGTAAAACATGACTGTAAAGAGCAGATTACATTCAGGACACTCATATGGTTTCTCTCTAGTTTGAATTTTCTCATATTCCATGAGGATTTGTTTCGGGTGGAAGCATTCCCATGTTCATTATGATACTATCTAATGTGTGAATATTTCATGCTCCGTGAGATTTAATGCCTGGCTGAAGGATTTCCAATTTTCCTTACATTCACAGGGTATTACTCCTGCATGTTTCTTTGATGTGACTCTAGCTTTCCCAAATTCATGAAATCCCAAATGGTTTCTCTGAATGATTCATTCTTTGGTATCTCATGAGGTTGAATTTCCAAGAAAACTTCACACTCATTACACTTAAAGGGGAGGAGCACCATGTGGGTCAAACTGGCAAAACATATTGTCTTCATTCTTCTACCTTACATAGATTCCCTCATTCTTAGGTGAGCATGATGCAAATTCCTTCAAAGTTAAGATACATTCATATAAGTTTTATTTTGCAGAAACAATGCTGGCAGTGAGAGAACATATATTCCTAACTTCTTATATTCTCTGCCTTCATCTTAAGTCTGTACTCTTGTGGAAGTGCATATAGCTTCACTCACAGGCCTTTTGTTACAAATACATTTCTGTTTGTAAATTCATGCACTCTAGTTTCATCCATCCCACAACCTATCACATATGAGAAAAATTTTGGAGTACAACTTAAGAATATGAATAAATTTTCTAACTTCTTAAAATACTTGAGATTAGAAGTATATCATCTAATTATGAAAGGACCATTTCTGATTTAAAATACTAAGAAAAATTGGAGTGAAGTAGAAAGCAGGCAGTTGTAATTCAATGTGGAGGTAGACAGTGCCTGGAATGATCCAAAGATAGTTAGGTATCATTCCACATTCACTCCACGTGGAATGCAGGCAAGTTATTTTGGCTGAAGTAGGGCGTCCTTCACTAGTTCCTCTGCTTGGTAGGTGAGAGCGCTGCCTGTTTCTGAGTTCTGTATTTCCAGACAATCTTTCTTGGGAATTCAGACAATAACATTTTTGTGGTATGCTCATTCTGCTCTGCCTCTTCCTACTGATGTTTGCAGTATAGTGTCCTGGGAGACATTTACTAATGTTTTTCTGCCAGCAAGCATGCTTTTAAAATACTTAACCCTTTATGCTCTGCCTGTCAGCATCTTTTCCAACAATTCCCCCTTTTTTGTTTTTGGTAAAGGGTGACTGTTCCTGTGTTAGGTTGCCCTCCTCTGAAGGTCTTATCCATCAAAGGCACCAGCCAAGCTCCATGGAGAGGGTTTGAGAGTTAAGGGTTTTAAGCCAAATCAAGTTACTGGCATGGCTGGCCTTTTCAGCCTTATTAGTGCAGGAGAGCAGGGTTTTGCGAAAGCCTCCTAATACAGTTAAGAGTAGCAGAGCACCAATGATCATCACACTGAATTTAACAAGTACAGAGGTTGATTTCCACCAATGTAGGCGTGTTATTTTATTTAACTGATCTTTCACTGATTGCCAAAATTTGCTACCTGGTAGTGTAGTAAGTTGATACTGAGATATGCTCAAAATCTTCTTTTGCAAATCTGTAATTTCCAAAGATAAATTTGTGTGATAACCTATTAAGTGATTTTTAACTTTTTCTCATTCATAATGGGAATCATTACATGGGAGAGGAGTGATACAAAAAGCACTTTCATTCCAATCACACTTTGAACCTTGTTTTAAATTTAGATTATATACCTGATCTCCCACTTGTGTAACAGCCATCTCTAAGTCATTAAGCCTATTGTCAATCTGCTCTCAATATATGCCTGACTATGCCATAACTCACTAGCATTATGATGCCAATTTCTAACATATTGTCATGTTTGCATATTCTCATGTAGGGCACTTCCTGCCACAGTAGCAGCTGTAATAATACCTATAAGCCCTAATACAGCAGCTCTAATTAATCCAATTAAACCTTTGGTACATTTCATATCATGATTTAGAAAGTGCCAAAGGTTTTCGTTCTCAGAGGAAGATTGCCAGCAGTGATTCATGCAAATCAGGAGCCATATTCCATGATGCTGACGTCCTATTTGAACTACAGTAGAGCTGTCCTGTAAAAGAGACTTTGATACACAAGTGTAAAGGGCACAATTACTGCAGAAAAAACATGTTTGATTAATGATCGCTGTTCCCACTATAAAAACAATGGGATCTTGTACACATACTTTAAGAAATTAAGTGGAATTTCTTTTTAAACTGGTAGTATTAGTTTTATTGCCTTGTCATTCAAAAATTGGGCTAGTACCAAAAAATAATTTCCACAAATAATTTTTACTTTTGTTAAGTTAATGTCCCATATTTGTGGGTTAAATCTTCCCTGATGAGTCCAATTTAGTGACGTATTTATACTTATGACATCCCCAAGATTCTGAAAATAATGATAGCTTTCATTAGTTGTTTTAATTAAATTACAATTTTTCAACTTATGGTTGTGTTTACCTTAGGTTTAGGTATCCCTATAAGGGTCCTATTCTTTACAATTCTATAGGAATTATTAAAGAGCACAACGTCAGATGAAACATGGTATGTATGCAATTTATCACTTTGTACTATGATTTTGGGGCTCTATACATGGATCAATGGATCCTATGCATTTAGTTCTTTCAAGAAAAGGAAATTTTCAATAAATTTCCCTTCCTTATCAGGTTTTAGAGGAAGCAAGAATCAACAGGCCCAAGAAAATAAAAAGACTGATTAATATAAACAGGGTAGGATTTGTCCCCCCAAGTCAACAATTCTAGAAGAGCTGAATTAGTAATATAACCCCAATATGTATAATTATGTGAAAGTGCACTTCTTACTGCTGTGGTTCTCAAGGTAAGCATAGCAAAGAATAACTCTGTTAGAGTGACATTCTGCCTTTTAGAAGTTACCTTCTTTTCTGCTTTTTGTGTCTGCTTCATTGGTTTGTTTATGTCTAGGTTTCAGGCGTCTGGACAGGACCCGAAGCTGGTCTCCTTTATCTGTAATGATAAGAGCAAAACCTCGTCCATATATTCTAACTTAACTTCGGCCTTATCCCATTGATTATTACTTTGATGCTTTCAGTAATCTAGTGGTACAATATTTGTTTCTGTATTATTGCCTGATTTTTGCCAGAAATACTCTGATGCTGATGTATAATATTCTGACCTTTGTCTGAAAAAATTTATTGTAAATAATGCTTGATATAATTGTTCTCACACTTCACCATTTCCACCATTTTTGTTTTTGCAGCATTAATATATATTTAACTCTTAATTTTTAAGGATAAGTATACATACATTCACAGGCCTACTAAATCAGGGGATACACTGATATACTTGGCATATTTTTGGTTAGATTCCTGGATAGATACAAGATAAATGTTAATATATATTTAATTTAATAAGCTTATATTGACAATTAGGGGGAGAAACAAATAATATAACTAAATAAAAGATTAAGTCAATATTGAAAAAAGTTACACATTGAAAGATAAATAGAGCAGTTTTATATATATACATTTACCAATATTTAGCTTTTACCTGGGAAGTGTTGAAGTAGCAACTGTTACCAGAGTTTTGGTTGACTGCGTTTAGGATTAATGAATTTGATAGTACTATAGAGGCCAACTTGTGAGTATTTTGCTAATCCCGAGGAAGGGGCCAGACTCCTCAGGAAGGAAAACAACACTCCCTGGGCAGTAAATTTTAAGGTTTATGTATCAATCCCTGGGAGAGGGGCCAGCTCCCTGAGGGAGGAATAAAACACCTGTTGAAATGCACTTTATTTTTTTTTCCAATTTGTTACAAAACGTCCTTGATGTGCTTACTACTTTAATTTCCAATATTTTTACTGAAATGTGAAAAGTGTTAACTAGCAAGGCATTTTTTTTAAGATTTTTTTTTTT
>JAKSZT010037098.1:0-22240 GCA_026826555.1 Tolypeutes matacus | reverse complement strand
CACACCATGCGGCCTCCCATAAGGTAAACGGGAGCCCTACTGATTGAGTCACAGCTGCTTCCTGACATTGGTTTTTGATTAGCAAAGATTTCTGCATGATGCTTTACTTTTAGGATTGAACAATACTTTCTAAACCGTTTTTAATAAAGATATTTAGTTTCAGGACTGTTCAAACTTAAAACAAAATATTTTTATATATACTTAATAAAAGATCTATGTGTAACAAGCAAGTTATTAAATTGTATATATATATGCAATGTATTGTATTGAAGTTTTGATTAGTATTTAAGTATATTATACATAATTCATAACTACAGTAGATTATACAACAGACATCCAATGAATAAATTTTTATTTCTTAAGCATTTAAGATTCTTAGTTGCATGATTAGAATGAAGTCAAATTTTTTTTATTTTCTATAGTTTGAGGCATAGGTAAAAACAAATTAGTATTTCCTTTTTGGTCTGTGGGGTAATACATTAACTTGTAAATTTAATCCTTGCATTGGTTTTTGTTGTTAACATTATAATTAGATTTGATGCTGTTGTTTACAGAGTTGAATATAAACTTGATTTACTGTTGGCTATTTTACAGGAAGTGGAATGTGGGCTGGCTTGATTTGTTTAAGAAAATATTAAAGAAAGCTTAAGCAAGTTTTAAAACAAAGTGATAGTGACATAAGTGGATATTATTTTTTTTGCAACAAACTAGCAATATTTGGGACCACTGCATGCTGCAGTGGTATTATTTTATTTTACTAAAATTTACTGTTATGCACTACCCTGTCAGCCTTTAATGGCTGATTTCTTCCTGTAGTTAACTAAAAATTATGATTAATAACATTATATTTTATTTACAGTTTTATTGAAACATTATTATATTTTCAGGAATTTTATACACTTTTAAAGTATTCATATGAACTTTTTGTTCATACAACTTTAATTGTTATAAAAATAGAAAATTTCTTTTAATTATACAACAGTTTTAAATACTTCATTTAACTGATATCACATGAATTTAACTATTTTTAGTATTTTACTTGTTTTTTAGTTAAAAGACCAAGTTATTCATGACATTTTGAAATAAAAGCTATCTTTCAGGATTTGACATTGAGAAAGCAGGTTCAAACATTGTGTTCTTTTTAAAAGTGATAAGACATGTTTCTTCATGGACATAAGGTTAAAGTACAAGAAGCTATTTTGATAAAACAGACTTCCTTTATTGTATACTGATTTTGAGGAGAAAAAGTTTGTAAACTTTTACTAAAAGAGACTACTAACTTGGCAAACTTTGAGAAAGAATAAAATATTAACATTATATTATTACATTGTTTGACATTAAAGCTTTTAAATTTTTATAGATTGCATAAATTTTACTTAGCTTTGACGACAAAAATTCCTTTTTCACAAGCCTTTTGCAATTTTATATTTATTCAGGTTTTGTCCCACATTTTACTTTGTTTTAATAACTAGTTATTTTATCTTAGGATAAAATGACTTTCTTTTCTTTAATAATAAAAGCACATTCTATATACCTTCCATACTTAAGTTACCACAATGATTTTAGAAACTACTTCCAAGCAAATTTCTGAGAACATATAATTACCATCAACATTAAACAAACTTGTTAGAAAAATGATTTAATTTGAGTATAACTATTTTTATTATTTTAAACTAATATTCATTTTTATTTATTAATATAAGCACTTATTTAATTTTTGGCCATTTGAATAGAGCTCTCATAATAATTTTCATTTATCAATTTAATATTACCATCCAGAGGTATCAAAATATACACTGAAACTGAACAAACAGACAAATACAAAAAGAATTATGACACACTAACAGAAACATAAAGCTTACTAATTTGACCCATAATTTTCACTCCTTTGGTATGGCTGTCTTCAAGACCTCCGTCATTTCACATCTTTGATTTTATTATTTTAAGGTTTTTTCTGGAATATTTGTTAACTGTAATATATAAGCTTGTTCTTTGAAACAATTTTGTTCATAATCAGCAACCAGCCAGGACAACTTAAACAGCCTAAATACAGTTAAGTGCTAATTTAGCAGTTTATATAGATATTTAACATGTATATTTTGGATTACTACTCATTAGGAGTACACTTAGGCTCAAAGTTCAGATTACTGCGGTAGGCCTTTTAATTCCTGTTCTTAATTTTGGGTATACTCAGTGAAGGACTAATAAACTTAGATTCAGCTGAGGAAGGATTGCCAGCTGTACCGCTTTTGGTAACTGCCTTAAGTTCTGTTACAGGCTGGAGTGGACTGCTCTGTTGCTGACTAGGTGAATTTGAGCAAGGCTGGGAAATGTGCTCATATTGTTTGACTGAGGGCCTTGAGCAAGGCCCGCTTGGAAGTTTCCTGACTTATTAATGAGACTACCATTTTTCTGATATTTAGAATGGCATTCCTTGACACAATGTAACACTTTTTGGCATTTCAGACACATACGACTTGGTATTGACTTATTGTTGCTGCAAAATGGAGCTCTTACACTAGTTTTGGTTTGGCAATCTTTTTCTCATATCACCTGATTTCCCACATTCAAAGCAATTGAATTAGTAATCATGGGACTATCTCCCTTTAGAGCAGCTGCAAGAAGGTTCATGTTATACGTATTAGGCCCACTGTTTTGGCATAGTTTTATGTAATCCTGAAAAGTTCTTCCATTTGCCTTGATCAGACATAAAGCCTTTTTACAGTCACTGTTAGCATAATCAAAAGCCAACATCAGAATAAGCATTTCTTAAGATCAGATTGAGTTACTGTCTTGTTGACTACATCTGCCAGCATTGCTACACATTCAGCATAGGGTTCAGTATTTCCTTGAACAATTTTTGAAAATGATTTTACAGCCTGTCCAGGGGTGGAGATTCATCACAAGGGAGCTAGGTAGCAAAATCGCACTTCTAAAATGGCATATCATCATGGGAATCCCAGCCTATTGAATTGTGCCTAATATTTGTTCAGCACTAATAGGCACTGTTGAATCTTGATGTTGATTTTGTCATGCTACAATATTAGCTTCATCAGCCCACCAAGTTTTAATTGTAAAAATTCTGCTGAATTAAGAACAGCTTGAGCTCACAAATCCAAGTCCCAGAGTATTAATCTGTTTGCTTGTGCTATTCCTTGCACCAATTCTTGAGTATAAGGAGAATTTCATCATATTGAATGCATGCTTGTTTTAATTCTTTGATAGTGTTAGAATAAATAGGAGCATGCTCATATGGTACACCTCCTTGGGGATTGTTAGCATCTACTGGAATTTGAGTTACTGTAACTGGAAAAGTAAAAAAAAAAAAAATTGCATAGATTCTGAATTTCTCTCTCTACCTCCCTGTGCTATACTTTTCATAATTGAAGAGGATGGTGCTGGCAAAAAAACAGAAACCGTTGGAGCATCATCAAATGTAAAAAATGGATCAGTAGTTACATTTGGAGGTGCAGACACTGGTTCAAAAGACAATAAATCATCTTTGAAGCTGACAGCTTAAGGATCACTGGAATACTTTCATAAACTCCCCTTTCCTTTTTATTAGACATGAGTTAATCTGTTTTTGCCTGCTCATTAACTTTCCATATATTTTTATATTAATACATCATTAGCTTGTTCTGCTACAGTGTTAGCAATAGCATTATCCATTTTAATATCTTCATTTTCATTTGGCTGTAATGGTTCAAGAGCAACAGAAATAAGACTATACAAAGACCATACATAACAATGTTTTTGTACAAGAGAAAAGAGTTTTAGTAACTCTACGGTGGTCACAGATACCCCTATATTCTTTAACAGAGTCTTCAATACTTGGGAATGTTCCTGTCACCGAGTTGACTGATTACACATTACCCTGACAATCAAGATTATTTGACTCACCAACAGAATGCAAAGGCTGTCCGACCCAACAGTTCTTGCTTCCACAGCATTGATCCAAAGAAAAGCTTAGTGGTGCCCCATGTAGGTGGCCATCTGAGGTAGACGGTGCAGAGAATGATCAAAAGAAAGACTGGGATCAGTTGACCACACTCCATGTGGAATTCAGGAAGTTTATTTAGACTGAAGCTGCATTTTGTACTACAAAGCTGATAACAAAAGTGGGGCATACCTCACTAGTTCCTCAGCCTGGTACGTGAGAGCGCTGCCTGTTTCTGTGTTCCCAGACAATCTTTCTTGTGAATTCAGACAATAACATCCTAGTGGTGTGTTCATTCCAATCTGCCTCCACCCACCGATATCTGCAGTATGCATTGTCTTTGGAGACATTTACTAATGTTTCTCTGCCAGCAAGGAAGAATTATAAATGTTTAACCCTTTATGCTATGGCTCTCAGCATCTTTTCCAACATCCAAGGAAGAAATACAAAGGGCTAAAATACACATGAATATATGCTCGATATCACTTGCTATCAGGGAAATGCAAATCAAAACTACAATGAAACTGCATCGTACTTCCATCAGAATGGCAGCTATTAAAAAAACAGCAGATTGTAAGTGTCGGAGAGGATGTGGAGGAATAGGAACTCTTATCCACTGCTGGTGGGATTGTGGAATGACCCAGCCAATGTGGAAGACAGTTTGGTGGTTCCTCAGAAAACTAACAATAGATCTTCTGTATGATCCAGCAATTCCTCTGCTGGGTATATACCCAGAATAACTGAATGCAAGCACACGAACAGATATATGCACTCCAATATTCATAGCAGCATTGTTCACCATTGCCAATAGTTGGAATCAGCCTCATTGCCCATCTACAGATGAATGAATAAGCAAAAGTGGTACATACATACAATGGAATATTACTCAGATGTAAAAAGGAATAAAGTGCTAAAACACGGAAGAACGTGGATGAATCTTGAAGACCATTTGTTGAGTGAAGCAAGCCAGGCATTGAAAGCTGAACAGTATATGTCCTGAATGATTTGAACTGTGGAAAGTGAGCAGTCTCTGAGAACCACAGGTTAACAAGAGAGAAAAAGGGAAGAGTTGGCTGTGAGCCATCATCCATATGGACATAATCTATGATAAACTGATAGAGTATAGTTGCATAATGAAGGATAGGACAGATGGGTAGTGTGACATTACTGCTTTTGGTGATACAGGTTTCACAGGTGGGTAGATTAGGAAGTGCCAGTTGGAATACCCATGGCATGTAATTATGAATATTGTCATTCCATGAGTCAAGACAGGGGAGTGTCATATGTTCCAGGGGGATGGGGTGGAAGGAACATTTAAGATCAAATTGGGTATTTAGTGGTCATGGGAAACGTTTTTCATTATCTCACAGTAATGGATGGCGGACATGGTAAATATCATCAAAAATTATTAAACTGTACCATCTAAATTGTAAACTATAGTATAAACCACTGACAATGTTTAGTTGCTATGTTTTACTATCTGTAAGAGTTATAACAATGTTAACATATATTTTTTAAAAAGGATTAATATGGGGTGGAGAAGCAGGAGGGAGTTAAGGTATGTGAGAGGCTCTAGTATTCCGTGTGTGACTTTGCTGTGACTTAAGACATCTTTGAAAATTAAATGAAAATTTGGGAGACACTGGGGAATGAGAAGAGGAAGATGTTACTTTACACTAGACATATGATAGTACAGTGATAAAAGGAAAAAATACTTTTTTAAAAAGGAATTTGTTTTGTTTTTTTTCCCGAATTTTTGAATACCCCAATCTGCTAATTATATTTTATTTTTAGTTTAGTGTTTTTTCTTCTGAGATTCCTTGTACATATCCATTGCATTTAAGCTTATCACTATTATTACTTTGTCCTAGTAATTGTATTTTGGCTTCATGCCCAAGGAAGGTTTAGATCACAGAAGGGTTACAATGGGGGCTGCAGATGATCATTGGTGGGGGGTGTCTGGGAAGGGGGATTCATGGGAGTACGTTCATCACAATATACATGAAAGGTATATAAAATTGTTCAAATGATCAAGGGATGGGTCATGTTCACGGTGAGTAGAAAATCACTAACTAAATGAGGGAATCTGAATTCCCAGCCTGGAGAGCTCTGCCACATTCTCCTAGGGAGCAGCAAAAAGCCCCTCAGTGCAGGAACAGTGTCTGTCAAAAGAGTTTGGCCCATTGATTGTTTCTTCTTATTGATGACTAACCTCATGGGTCTTTGCTCTTGTAATTGAAACTTAGCCTACTATTATGGGGTGCCTAAGTGTTGCATCCTGAGAGGCCCTTTGTTGCACAAATATGACCTCTCTCTAAGCCAAACTCAGCATATGAATGCATTACCTTCCCCCCAACATGGGACATGACTCCCAAGGATGAGCCTCCTTGGCAACTAGTAATAAATACCAAGTGACAACTGGTAACAGGATTGGAAAAAGATCTTGAAAAAATGGGGAAAATGTAAAGAGAAATGGGTTCATGTGGCTAAGAGACTTCAAAGAGAGTCAGGAGGTCATCCCAGAGGTAACTGTTATGCACACCTCAGTAAGATCTCAAGAATACCAAAGTGGATATCACCCCACACAGAGGGGCTCCTGAGGTCTCTGGAGACACCCAGGTCCTACCTAAGTGGAGTAGCCCCAGAGATTGATGCCTTATAAGTGGGCTCTACTTTGGAATCTGTGCTTCTGAGAGTGACAGAGTTGGACTCAAATAAGCCCTCCCTGCACATGGTCCATCAGTACCCTCTATTCAAACCTATATATGATGCTGGAGATTTCAGGTGTATGCCCAGAGACTGGAGCCTCTGGCCTAGCTATGTGCCAGCTGTGCCTGGAATCTCGGTGGAGCTGCAACTTGTAGCCTACAGCTCAAAGGACAAATTCAAGTCACCTGGCAAGGAGACAATGATGGGCAATGGCCATCCCAAGGAATGGAGAGGGCATGAAGCTGCAGGCAGGATAATCCCATCCACTGTATCCATGGGATATAAGCCCTCTCTCATTTGGTGGTTGAGTGAAAATCACCATCCCAGTCCCCTCAGGATTGGGGTAAGAGCAATGGACTAGAGTGGACTTAAGGGTAATCTGTTATAGACATATCATGATTCAAGGAATGGAAGAAATTATAAGAGTGAGTTGGAGCCAGTGGCTGCTGGACACTTTTGGGGCAGGGAGGGAAAGTGCAGTTGAAATCCTGAGTGGCATTGCGGTGACAGATGTAGGCCATTATACATCAGCTTATACCATGCAGAACTGTGTGGGAGAGAGCATGGTCTACAATGTGAACTGTGATCTATGCTTGGTGACAAGGCCCCAGGATGTGTATATCCATTGCGGTTGATGTACCACACTGATGAAGGATGTTGGGTGGGATGAAGTGGGAGGTGATGAAGGTGGGGAACATGGGATTTGCTATAATTTCTGTGTAATATTTAGGTAATCTAAGCAACATATATACATATAAATATATGTAAAGAGATATATTAATATATATGCACACACACCATTTATGTAAGCAAATGCACATATGTGCATATATATTAATATATCTCTTTACAAATATTAATATGTATTGTGAAAATTTTGATTTTTACCAACAATTTAAAAAAGAAAGAAAATGCTGCAATAAAGGGCAGCATTATTTTTAAAATGGTAAGTTTTTAAATGCTTGCCCAGAATGTAATGGATTGAAGAACCAGTGAAAATGACCAGGATAATTTTAAATAAGTGGAAAGCCCATCTTTACATAAATTAAGAGAAATAGCGAGTTCTGATGCATAAATTAGTGGTAACGAATTGAACAAAGATGAGTGTGGAAGAAGATGTGGGAGGAGCAGATCAAAGAAAAAAACTGCAAGTGCACTTTTCCAAGAGAAGAAATACATCCTGGATTGCACAGTCACAACGTCTTCCTTAAAGGATTGGCAACAATTTGCACAGACTGGAGGTGGATATACTTTGTTGATTCACATTGATTATATTCACAGGGTTTCTCTGCAGTATGAAAGTTGTAATGTTTAATGAGATACTTTCTCTGGCTTAAGGCTATTCCAAATTCCTTACATACATAGGACTTTCCTACACTATAAATTTTCTCATGTCAGTGAGATTTGATTTGCTCCTGAAGGCTTTCCAACATTCCTTACATATATAGGGTTTCTCTCCACTTAGTCTTGTCTGTTGTGTAATGAGGCTTGATTTCTGAATGAAAGCTTTCCCACATCCATGACATTCATTGGGTTTCTCTTCAGAATATATTCTCAGATGGTGAATGAGGTTTTCTTTCTGGTTGAAGTCATTTCCACATTCACTGCATACGTAGTGTTTTTCTCCAGAATGAATGCTCTGATGTTTAATGAAATATTGCTTTTGCCTGAAAGCTTTTGTGCAAACTTTACATTTTTTTGTTTCTTTCCAATATGAGTTTTTTCATGTTCTGTGAGGTTTGATTTGTACCTAACGGCTTTTTCACGTGCCTTACATGCATAGGGTTTTTTGCAGTAGGAAATCTCTTGTATCTGAAATTTGACATTTGAATTAAAGCTTTCCCACATATATATGATTTCACTTCAGTAAGAATTTTCTGATGAATAAAGAGCTTCCCCGTCAGGTTGAAAACATTCCCACATGTATGACATTTCTATCATTGTTCCCTTGTATGGCTTTTAAAATGAGGAGTAAAAAATGACTGTAAAGAGCAGCCTACATTCAGGATACTCTTATGGTTCCTCTCTAGTTTGAATTTTCTCATATTCCATGAGGTTTTGTTTCAGATGAAAGCATTCCCATCTTCATTACAATACTATCTAATGTATGAATGTTTCATGCTCAATGAGATTTAATGCCTGGTGAAGGATTTCCAATATTCCTTAAATATACAGGGTTTTACTCCTGAATGTTTATTTGATGTGACTCTGGCCTTCTCAAATTCATGAAATACCAAATGGTTTCTCTGATGGATTAATTCTCAGTTATCTCATGAGGTTGAATTTCCAAGGAAACTTCACACTCATTACAGTTAAAGGGAGGACTTCCATGTGGGGAAAACTGGCAAAACTCATTATCTTAATCCTTTTTCCTTACATGGATTCCCTCATGCTTAGGTAAGCATGATGCAAATTCCTTCCAAGTGATGTTACATTCATAGAAGTGTAATTTTGAGGACATAATGCTTGTGGTCAGAGAAAAGTTTTTCCCAACTTTCTTACATTCTCTTCCTTCATATTAAGTCTGTACTGTTGTGGAAGTGGATATAGCTTCACTCACAAGCCTTTTGTTATGTGGTTCTTTCTGCTTCTTAAAGTCCTATGCTTCTTCATAGTTTGTGTGGTGCACCAAAAACAGTGCTTAGAGGGATATTTATAGCATTGAATGCATTCATTAGAAAAGAGGAAATACCCAATATCAATCAACTAAGTGTCCAATTTGGAAAATGCAACCATATCTCATTTTTATTTGTTCTATCATTCATGGCTCTTGCTTCAAATGAGCATCACATCCAGTTTGGCGACTTCATATCTAGGAAATTGGGAATTGATACAGTACTTTATTAATGATGGGGAATTGATACAGTACTTTATTAATGATGGGGATGTATCTCACAATACATACGAACATTTGCAAAATGATATATAAATATATATGCATATATGTGTATTTGCTTACAAAAATGTTGTTTATATATATAATGGGTTTTAAAACATTTTATATCCGGTATTAGTCAGACAAAGGGGTGCTGATGCACAATGCCAGAAATCTCTTGGACTTTATAAAGCCTATTTATTTGGAGTTGAAGCTTCCAGTTACCAGTCCATAAAGCATGTTTCTTCCTTAACCAAAGTCTGTTACACGGTCTTGGAGCAAAACAGCTGCTGACATTTGCCAGTGTTCAGGGTTATTGGGTTCCTCTCTTCCCAGGGCTGCCTTTCTCCCTGTGCTCAGCTCCACTGTTTCCTCCTCAAGTTCAGCTGTATACTATGAGACTCTCTAAGCTTTTCCTGTCTCCACAAGGCCAAATGTGAACTGTCAGGTGAATGGCTTGTGTCTTTTCCATTGAGCCTCCTGTCATTGCTAATCAGAACTCCAACATCAAAAACTACTCCAATTCTGTCCATTGCCATGTCTTTTTATGTTTGAGACCCCACCCACCAATGGGCGGGGCTCAAATGCCCTAACAACTGTGGCCCAGTCAATGTCCTAATCAGAATTTAATCATGCCCAGATTAACAGACATCATCCCATATACATTTTTGGAACTCATAACGACATCAAACTGCTACATATCCATTTAACCAACTCATGATATATATTATTTTATGGTGTATTGGAACGCTTTATTGATATCCTATGCCATAGATATCATTATTACTTTATCGATTCAATAGTCATTTCGGTACATGAATTTAATTAACAGATATTGTTCTTCAATCCATCCTGAATCTTGAACCTTCTGAGAATAATTTTTTCTGTCTGAAGATTATTCTTTTACATTTCTTTTAAACGGAGTTGCTGATAGCTAACTTTATTTTTTCTTATCTCTAAAAATATTTATTTCACTTCTTCCAGAAGGTTTGAGATGAATTAAATCTCAGGCCCTCTACAATCTTCACTTCTTTTGAGAGCACCCTTAGTGTTGAATTTCTCCATTCTGTTGTAAATGTAATCAGTTATTTAGAGAAAAAATTAGGGGCTTTCAGTTATACAGCCTGCTTCTGTCCCCCCCAAGCATAATCTGTGGGCTCTGGCTCTGGCAATCAGAATGATCACACATCCCTCTGAGTTACACACCTGATTCTGGAGCTAAGATTTGGTGGAGAAAGCACAGTATATTGAGTTCTTCTTGAGACATTTCTGAGACCAGTGCAATGGTGATCAGCACCCCATTTTGCTCAACGATTGCCACACCCAAAGTACAGCTACTGCTTCTTGAGTTCCCATTTCTCCCAGACTTAGGAGACCCATCCTGCTCCCTAAGCTCTGATTATGCCATCATTTGCATCTTGTGTGGATGCCAGAGAAGTATGTTCTTACTAACCTATTGCTGTTTGTGTAAGCCTTTTTTATTTAGGACATTTTGCTTAGATTCAGATAAGGGAACTTTCAATTAGGGCACTTTTTGTTAGAATGCTTTAGTTTAGTTAAGGACCTCTGATTAGTTTTCAGGCACCAGGATGGACCCCAATCATTGTGCTGAAGTCCTACATAAATGGAACAGAGAAAGAGTGCTGCCATGTTTACCCTGCCATGTTGGAGAGGGCTTCAGGATCTCCTACAGCTGTGGAGAGACACAGAATCCCTGGAAGTCTGAGGGAGCGGCCAGGGGCTGTTGTCATCGATCAGCCTGAAACTATAGATATAGAGGCCAAAGGAGAAGGGTTAGGTGTGAGCAATTGTGTCTGATGGCCCATTGCTGAGCACACGGAGAAAGTGAGTTGGGAAGAGAAGGCAGAGAGAGACAGGCAGGCAGAATATGTTGCCTTGGCAGGATTGTAGCAGCCACTGACCATTATTAATTTTTGATGATTCTTTGATTTGGACATTTTCACAGCCTAAGAACTGTAAGCTTTTACATTTCTTTAAAAGTGAGTTGGTGCTAGCACAGTTTATGAGTTTTTACTCATCTTTAAAAGTGTTTATTTCACTTCTTCTTGAAGGTTTGAGATGAATTTAATATCAGACCCCCAAAGATCCCCACTGCTTTTGAGAGCAACTTTATGGTTGAAATTCTCCATTCTGTCATAGGGTATTCAGTTCTTTGGGGAAGAAATTAGGAGCTTTCATTTGTACACCCTCCTTCCTGCCCCCCATCCACCAGGCAAAATCTGTGCACTCTGGCACTGGGAAAAGGAATAATGGCACACATCTCTGAGTTACACACGTGATTTTGGAGATAAGATTTGGTGGAGAAAGCACAGTATATTGAGTTCTTCGTGGGACCATACTAGGGACCAGTGCAATGGTGGTCAGCACACCATTTTGCTCAGTGATGGCCACACTCAAAGTACAGCCACTGCTTCATGAGTTACCATTTCTCCCAGACTTAGGAGAACCCTCCTTAACCCTGTGCACTGGGTTAATCCACTTGTTTGAGTCTTGAGTTAACATAAGAAATGTATGTTCTTAATATCCCATTGCTGTGTGTGTCAGCCTTTTGTATGTAGGACATTTTGGTTAATTTCAGATAAGGGACATTTTGATTAGGTCACTTTTTGTTAGATTGCTTTAGTTTAGTTAAGGTCCTCTGATTAGATTTCAGGCACCAGGATAGACCCCCGTAATTGTGCTGAAATATTAGATACATGGAACACACAGAGAAAAAGTCCAGCCATGTTTACCCTGCCATGTGGGAGAGGGCTCCAGGATCTCCTACATCTGCAGAGAGACACAGAAACCCTGAGAGGCTGAGGGAGAGGACAGAGGCTGGAGTCATGGAGCAGATTGAACCTGAAGACATCAAGGCCAGAGGAGAAGGGAGAGGTGTGAGCAATTGTGTCTGATGGCCCACTGCTGAGCTCAGTGATAAAGTGAGTTCAGAAGAGAAGGCAGAGGGAGACAAGCAGGCCAACATTTTGTCTTGGCAAGAGTCCAGTGGCAGCTGACCCTTGCTAAGAGCACTTTTGATGATGCCCTGATTTAGACATTTTGATAACCTCAGAACTGTAAGCTTTATCCCCAATAAATTCCAATAAAAGCCAACCTATTTCTGGTAATTTGCATTGGCAGCACTTGGCAAACTCAAACAGTTAGGGACACAGTTTTGGAGAGATGTCCTTTTCCCAAATGGCAGTGGGATGCTGTTGCCCAGTGAATTCACCTGTAAACTGTGGGTGTCTCAAGACTAGGCTGGAATGAGAACTGGTAAGATGGAGGAGGAAGTGGTATTGGCCAGCAAGTCCTACAAGACTGGGAGACAGGCAGGGGAGCCACATGGTTTGAGGAGTAATCTAAAATCACAGATGCCTCAGTATGATGCAACTGCCTCAGATAGTGGTTGGCTAGGTGGGCAGGGGCAGATGAAAGCATGGGTCCTGGGATATGGTGCAGAGAGGAGTCAGGGCACAGACGGCATACTTCCTGCTCCTGCTCCATTTGCCCTTCCCTCCTTCCCTTGGTCTCCAGTATTGGCCCTCATAGGATGCTGCTTTTACTGTACCCCTCCTGGGTCTCAGGCACAGACTCAGGTCTACTGCTTCCAGTTCTACATTCACCTTCTCCAATCTTGGGGCAGCTAAAGAAAGAGCAATACCAAGATGAAAACTGTTGGTGTCAGGAATTAAATGTCAAAATTCACATTACAACATTGGGTAGAGCAATAATATCACCAGAATCAGAAACATTAGACCAGTGACCCTAATAAATGGTAACATAATCCCAGAAAGCCCTCGGAACTAGGGCAGACAAGTTTAGAAGTAAGGTTGTGGGATAGTTTCATGGTTGTAGAAAACCTCAGAGGTTGTAGATGCTAGATGTTTCTCAGACTAATTAAATATAAAATTTTCAATACATTTTGAAAAGAGTTGAAAATGATGCAGACCTCTTCAATCCCAGAAAAGAACGGATGGTTTGGATAGGGAGAAGCTGATGAACAGTTGAAGAAGTAAGAAAGTAACAAGTGTTCACTGCAGTCCCCAAGCCAGAGAAGGGCTGTTCTGTTTGGGAACCAAACTCTTAGAGCCCCAGTGAAAACCATCATCATAAGTTGTGGATGCACAAAGGAGTTTCAGGAGAAAGCCCTGCTCAGAACTCACAGCTTCAGTTAGTGATGTGAGTCACTCTAGCAGGTCTTCACTGTGGCATAAGCCACAGGAAGTCCGTCTTCTCCTGTGGTGCTAACAGCCCTCTATCTGGACACATGTAGAGAGCAGTGTCACCTTCACATGGTCACACACATGCTCCTTGTGGTCCGTGCTCACTCCTCCTGCTGGAGGCCTCCACCCATCCAGGCAGATGGGGAGGGGGGCAAGGTGATTGAGCACTTTTACTTTATGGGCAACTGTATTTGCAAATGGTGAGGGAAAGTGCCTCCCCAGTACTGTTGCAGATACAAATCAATATCTTCATATGAAACACTATATATGATTTCATTGTGTACTATTTTCATAATTTCTTTTAAATTATAGCCAAATTATCCATGCAAAGAGTAAAAAAATAATTTATATCTGTCAGGACAATAATTTATATCTGTCAGTCAAATTCCTTCTCTAGGCTCAATCCCCATTCTTCCTTCCTCAGAATTATCTGCATTGGCAGATTCCTTTGTGTACACATTTCTGTTTGAAAATACATTCATTCTCTAGTTTCATCTATCCCACACCCTATCTCATTTGAGAAAAATATTGGAGTACAACTTAAGAATATAAATAAGATTTCTAATTTCTTAAAATACTTGAGATTAGGACTATATCAACTAATTATGAAAGGATCATTTCTGCTTTAATATAACAGAGAAAATTGGAATTAAGTAAAACAGGCCAGTGTAGTTCAGTGGCTGTTAAACTTGAATCCTCATCAGAATGAGGGGAAGAAACTGGAAAAATATCAATGATTGGGGTGCTTTTAAGAAAAGGCTAAAATAATGGACAGCATTATTTTTAAAATGGTAATTTCTTAAATGCTTACCAAGAATGTAATGGATTGAAGAACCCATGAAAACAACCAGGATAATTTGGAATAAGTGGAAATCCCATCTTTACATAAACTAAGAGAAATATCAAGTTCTGATGCATAAGTTATTGGTAACAAATTGAACACAGATGAGTGTGGAAGAAGATGTGGGAGTAGCAGATCTCAGAACAAACTGCAAGTGCACTTTTCCAAGCGGAGAAAGACATCCTGAATTGCACAGTCACAGTCGCTTCCTTAAAAGATTGGCAAAATGTAGCACAAACTGGAGGTGGAGACTTTTGGGATTCACATTCATTACATTCAGAGGGTTTCTCTCCAGTATGAATGTTGGAATGTTTAATGAGTTACTGCCTCTGGCTGAAGGTTATTCCACATTCCTTACATATATAGTGTTTCCCTTCACTATGAATTTTCTCATGACCAGTGAGATAAGATTTGCTACTTGAAGGCTTTCCTACATTCTGTACATATATAGGGTTTCTCTATAGTTTGTCTTCTCTGGCATGTAATGAGGCTTGATTTCTGAATGAAAGCTTTCCCACATCCATCACATTCAGAGTTTTTCTCTCCAACATGTATTCTTGGATGATTAATGAGGGTTTCCTTCTGGTTGAAGACTTTTCCACATTCATTGCATATATAGGGTTTTTCTCCAGAATGAATACTCTGATGTTTCATGAACAATTGCTTTTGGCTGAAGGCTTTTCTGCATTCTTTATATTCATTTTTTTTCTGTCACTGTGAGTTTTTTCATGTTCTCTGAGATATGATTTGTACCTAAAGTCTTTTTCACATGCCTTACATGCATATGTTTTCTTTGCACTAGGAAACCTCTCAGACCTGAGATTTAACATTTGAATTAAAGCTTTCCCATATATATATCATTTCTCTTCAGTAAGAATTTTCTGATGAATAAAGAGATTTTCTGTTAGGTTGAAAATTTTCCCACATAACATTTCTATGCTTGTTCCCTGGTATGGCTTTTAAAATGAGGAGTAAAAATGATGGTAAAGAGCAGACTACATTCAGGACACATATTGTTTCTCTCTAGTTTGAATTTTCTCATATTCCATGAGGTTTTGTTTCAGATGGAAACCTTCCCATGTTCATTACAATACTAACTAATGTATGAATATTTTATGCTCAGTGAGATTTAATGCCCGGAAGAAAGATTTCTAATATTTCTTACATACACGCGGTTTTACTCCTGCATGTTTCTTTCATGTGAATCTAGCATTGCCAAATTAATGAAATCCTTAATGGCTTCTGTGAAGGATTCATTTTTTGGTATCTCATGAGGTTGTATTTCCAAGATAACCTCACACTCATTACACTTAAAAGGCAGGACTACCATATGGTTCAAACTGGTAAAACACATTGTCTTCATTCTTTTACCATACATAGATTCCCTCATGTTTAGGTAAGCATGATGCAAATTCCTTCAAAGTTAAGCTACATTCATATAAGTTTTATTTTGAGGAAACAGTGCTTGCAGTCAGAGAACATATTTCCCCAACTTCTTACATTCTCTGCCTTCATCTTAAGTCTGTACTGTTGTGGAAGTGGATATAGCTTCACTCACAAGCCTTTTGTTACAAACACATTTCTGTTTGTAAATACATGCATTCTCTAGTTTCATCCATCACACGCCCTATCACATATGAGAAAAGTTTTGTAGTACAACTTAAGAATATGAATAAATTTTCTAACTTCCTAAATTACTTGAGATTAGAAGTATATCATATAATTATGAAAGGAACATTTCTAATTTAAAATACTAAAAAAAATTGGAGTGAATTAGAAAGCAGGCTGTTGTAATTTCACGTGGAGGTAGACAGTGCCTGGAATGATACAAAGAAAGTTAGGTACCAGGGGAACTTCACTCCATGTTGAATGCAGGCATTTTTATTTAGGCTGAAGCTTCTTTTTATACTACAAAGGTGATAATAAAATATGGCGTTGTTCACTAGTTCCTCTGCTTGGTACGTGAGAGCGCTGCCTCTTTTTGTGTTCCCAATCTTTCTTGGGAATTCAGAGAATAACATTTTTGTAGTGTATTCATTCTACTCTCCCTTCTCCTACTGATGTTTGCAGTATATAGTGTCCTTGGAGACATTTCCTAATGTTTATCTGCCCCAAGAATGCTTTTAAAATGCTTAAACTTTTATGCTCTTGATCTCAGCTTCTTTTTCAATGATTCCCCCTTTTTTGTTTTTGGTCCAGGGTGACTGTGCCTGTGTTAGGTTGCCCTCCTCTGAAGGTCTTACCCATCACTGGCGACCAGCCAAGCTTCATGCACCGGGATTTGAGAGTTAAGTGTTTTAAGCAGAATCAAGTTATTGGCATGGCTGGCCTTTTCAGCCCTATTAATGCAGGACAGCAGCATTTTGTGAATGCCTCCTAATACAGTTAAGAGTAGCAGACACCAATGGTCATCACAATGATGTTAGCAAATACAGAGATTGTTTTCCACCAATGTTGGGGGTATATTTTATTTAATTGATTTGACACTAATTGCTAAATTTTGCTACTTGGAAGTGTAGTAAGTTGATTCTCAGACATGCTCAAAATCTTCTTTTGCAAATCTGTAATTTCTATAGATAAATTTATGTGATGACCTATTAAATGATTTTTAATTTTTTCTCATTCATAATGGGAATCATTGCAATGGAGGGGAGTGATACAAAAAGCACTTTCATTCCAATCACACTATGAACCTAGTTTTAAATTTAGATTACATACCTGATCTCCCATTTGTGTAACAGCCATCTCTAAGTCATTAAGCCTATTGTTGATCTGCTCTCAAAATATGCCTGACTATGCCATAGCTCACTAGCATTTTGATGCCAATTTCTAACTTATTGTCATGTTTGGATATTCTCATGTAGGGCAGCTCCTACCACAACAGCAGCTGTAATAAGCCCTATAAGCCCTAATACAGCAGCTATAGTTAATGCAATTAAACGTTTGGTTCTTTTCAAGTAATGATTTAGAAAGTGCCAAAGGATAAGGTTCTCAGGGGAAGACTGCCAGCAGTGATTCAAGCAAATCCAAACCCATATTCCATGACACTGATATCCTATTTGAACTGCAGTAGAACTCTCCTGTAAAACAGAATTTGATACACAAGTGTAAAGGGAGCAATTACTGCAGAAAACCATTGTTGTTTAATGCTTGCTGTTCCTACTATCAAAACAATGGCATCCTGTACACATACTTTAAGAAATTAAGTGGATTTGCTTTTTGAACTAGTAATATTAGTTTTATTGCCTTGCCATTCAAAAATTGGCTAGTTCCCAAAAATAATTTCCAGAAATAATTTTAGTTTTGTTTAGCATCCCATAGTTATGGGATAAATCTTCCCTGATGAGCCCAATTTAGTGACATATTTATACTTATGACATCCCCAAAATTATAAAAATAATGATAGCCTTCTTTTGTTGTTTTTGTTTAATTACTAATTTTTCAACTTATGGTTGTGTTTACATTAGGTTTCATTATCCCTATAATGGCCTTATTCTTTACAATTCTATAGGAATTCTTAAAGAGCACAACCTCAGATGAAACATGGTATGTATGCCATTTATCATTTTGTACTATGATTTGGGGGCTGTGTACATGGATCAATGGATCCTATGCAGTTAGGTCATTCAAGAAAAGGAAATTAACAATAAATTTCCCTTCCTAATCAGGTTTTAGATGAAGCAAGAGAAAATGAAAAGACTGATGAATATAAACAGGGTAGGGTTTGTCCCCTCAAGTCAACAATTCTAAGAGAGGTGAATTAGTAATATAAGCCCAATATGTATAATTATGTGAAAGTGCATTTCTTACTGCTGTGGTTCTCATGGTAAGCATAGCAAGGAACAACTGTGTTAGTGTGAGATTCTGCCTTTTAGAAGTTACCTTCTTTTCTGCTTTTTGTGTTAGCTTCTTTTGCTTGTTTTTGTCTAGGTTTTAGATGTCTGGACAGGAACCAAAGCTGGTCTCTTTTATCTGTAATCATAAGAGCATAACCTTGACCGTATATCCTAACTTAACTTTGGCCTTATCCCATTGATTATTATTTTTATGCTTTCAGTGAACTAGTTGTACAATATTTGTTTCTGTATTATTGCCTGATTTTTGCCAGAAATGCTCTGCTGCTGATGTATATGATTCTGACCTTTAGCTTAAAATATTTATTGTAAATAGTTCTTGATATAATTGTTTTCTCACCTCACCATTTCCACCTTTTTTGTTTTTGCAGCATTTATAGAGATTTAACTTTTAATTTTTTATGATAATTATCCATACATTCACAGGCTTATGAAATCAGGGGATACACTGATATACTTGGCTTATTTTTGCCTAGAGTCCTGGATAAATACAAGGTAAATGTTAATAGATATTTAATTTTATAAACTTATATTGACAATTAGGGTGAGAAACAAATAACATAACTAATTAAAAGATTAAGTCAATATTGAACAAAGTTACAGAATGACAGATAAATACAGCAGTTATATATATATATATATATTTACCAATATTTAGCTTTTAGCTGGGATGTGTTGAAGTAGCATCTGATACTAAAGTTTTGGTTGACTGTGTTTAGCATTAATGAATTTGATACTATAGAGGTCAACTTGTGCATATTTTGCTAATTTCAGAGGAAGAGGCCAGCCTCCTCACAAAGGAACACAACACTCCCTGGGCAGTACATTTTAAGGTTTATGCATCAATCCCTGGGAGAGTGGTCAGTTCCCTGAGGGAGGAATACAACACTTGTTGAAATGCACTTTATTTTTTTTATTTTGTTACAAAACGTCCTTGATGTGCTTACTATTTTAATTTCCAATATTTTTCCTGAAATGTGAAAAGTGTTAACTGGGAAAGCGTTGGTTTGTTGATTAACAAAGATTTCTGCATGATGCTTTACTTTTAGGCTTGAACAATACTTTCTAAACCTATTTTTTTTTAAAGATATTTAGTTTCAGGATTTCAAATTTAAGACAAAAGTTTTATATATATACTTAATAATACACTTTTATGTGTAATAAACAAATGATTAAATTATTTATATATGCAATGTATTTTAAAGAAGTTTTGATTGGTATTTCAGTATATTTTACATAATTCATACCTACATTAGATTATACAACAACAGACATCCAATGAATAAACGTTCATTTCTTAAGCATTTAAGATTTTTGGTAGCATCATTAGAATGACCTCAATTTTTTTATTATGTATAGTTTGAGGCATACGTAAAAACAAATTGGTATTTCTTTTTTGTGCTGTGGGGTAATACATTAATTTGTAATTTTATCCTTGCATTGGTTTTGTTACCAGTATAATTAGAATTGGGGCAGTTGCTTACAGTGTTGAATATAAACTTGATTTATTGTTGGCTGGTTTACAGGAAGGGGAATGTGGTCTGGCTTGACTTGTTTACAAAAATATTAAAGAAAGCTTAAGCAAGTTTTAAAACAAAGTGATAGTGACAAAACTGGATATTAATTTTTTGCAACCAACTAGCAATATTTGGGACCATTGCATGCTGCAGTGGTGTTATTTTATTTTACTATAAGTTACTGTTATGCACTACCCTGGCAGTCTTTAATGGCTGCTTTCTTCTTGTAGTTATAACTAAAAGTTATGATTAATAACATTATATTTTATTTACTGTTATATTGAATCATTATTATATTTTCAGGAATTTTATACACTTTTAAAGTATTCATATGAACTTTTTGTTCATATAACTTTTTTATAAAATTAGAAAATTTATTTTAATTATACAACAGTTTTAAATATTGCATTCAACTGACATCACTTGAACTTAACTATTTTTAGTATTTTACTTTTTTTAGGTAAAAGGCCAAGATATATATGACAGTTTGAAATAAAAATCACTTTCAGGATTTGACTTTGAGAAAGCAAGTTCAAACATTGTGTTCTTTTTAAAAGTGATAAGACCTCTTTCTTCATGGGAAGGATAAGTTTAAAGTACAAGAATCCATTTTGATAAAAACAAACTTCCTTTACTGCATACTGATTTTTGAGGAGAAAACCTTTGTAAACTTTTACTAAAACAGACTACTGACATGATAAACTTTGAGAAAGAATAACACTTTAACTTTCTATTATTACATTGTTTGACATTAAAGCTTTTAAATTTTTATAGGTAGACTGCTTAAATTTTATTTAGATTTGACCATAAAAATTCCTTTTGCACAAGCCTTTTGCACTTTTATATTTATTCATGTTTTGTCCCACATTTTATTTTGTTTAATAACTAGTCATTTTATCTTAGGATAAAATGACTTTCTTTTCTTTAATAATAAAATCACATTCTATATACCTTCCATATTTAAGTTATCACAATGATTTTGGAAACTACTTCCAAGCAAATTTCTGAGAACATATAATTACCATCAACATTAAACAAACTTGTTAGAATAATGATTTAATTTGAGTATAATTTTTAAAATTATTTTAAATGAATTTCCATATTAATTTATTAATATAAGCACTTATTTAATTTATGGCCATTTGAATAGAGCTTTCATAATATTCTTCAATTAAGAATTTAAGTTTACCATCCAGAGTTATCAAAATATACACTGACACTGAACAGACAAATACAAAAGAATTATGACACACTAACAGAAACATAAACCTTACTAATTTGACCTATAATTTTCACTCCTTTGGTAAGGCTGTCTTCAAGCCATCCATCATTTCACATCTTTGATTTTACTGTTTTTATGATTTTTTTTCTGGAATCTATGTTACCTGTAATATATAACCTTGTTGTTTGAATCACTTTTGTTCATAATCAGCAATGAGCCCGGACAACTTAAACAGCCTAAATACAGTTAAGCTCTAATTTAGCATTTTATATGGATATTTAACATGTATATTTTGGATTACTACTCTTTAGGAGTACACTTATGTTAAAAGTTCAGATGACAGGCGGCAAGATGGCGTTGGTGTAGGAGGGCGCACACTGCAAGCTCCCAGAGCAAGGCGGATTGGGGACGGGGTCCTGCCCGGGGGTCTGTGCCGTGCACGCGTGGAGTGAGAAGCTTGGGACATCTATCTGCGTGGATCGGCGGCGTGGACCGAACGGTGGAGATTCGTGAGTTTTAAGGCTGCCGGTGGAGGTTGGCACAGGCGGCTGAGCCCCGCGGTTACGGAAATAAAAAATAAAATGGCCATTTGGAGCCGCGGGCGAGGCGAAAAAGTTTTATTTTCTGGGGAGCTGGCTGCCTGGCGCCCCTTGGACCTTGTGTGAACAGAGCAAACGAGCTAGTCAGCACCCGGTGAACCAGAGGGGGGATTTTGGTCGAGGAACGCAGCTGATTTCCCCAGCCACGCAGGGATAAGACCCGGGCCGCTGCGGAGCCAGGAGGAAGGGACACTTCCCAAAAGAGGGAGGGTTCTGTTGGAAGACAGGGAAGGGTATTTTATATTTTTAGACATCGATCTGGCTGCCTGCATCGCCCCATAGCTTTGGGGAGCAGATAAGCCGAACTGAAGCAGCACCAGGCTGAGAGCAGACACGAATCTGCACTCAAACTGATTTACTGAGCAGCCCGGTGAAGCTGGAGCTCGGCGCCAGAAGGGGCGGAATCCGCCGTCTTTAGCACTCCTCACTGACTAACATCAGAGTTTCAGCTAACCTGGGG